>AP028450.1:10345995-10664904 GCA_036509395.1 Antheraea yamamai
TAAATGTAAACCATGCGG
Organism: Antheraea yamamai; assembly: GCA_036509395.1. Classification (NCBI taxonomy): domain Eukaryota; kingdom Metazoa; phylum Arthropoda; class Insecta; order Lepidoptera; family Saturniidae; genus Antheraea; species Antheraea yamamai. Next base: position 10,346,014 of record AP028450.1, read on the forward strand.
CCGCTGCACAGGACCTGCTAATCCAATCCATTGCTGAGTGGACAATACAGCTGGCTGTAATAGCGGAACCTTACTTTGTTCCTGACAGAGGGAATTGGATAGGCGATATTACAAGTACAGCAGCCATTACAGTGGCAACAGGAGTAGGGCTTCCCACCATGACTGCTTTAGTGAGGGACACTGGCTTTGTGGCAGCAAAATGGGGAAATCTGATCATAGGAAGTGTCTATTTCTCACCGAATAAGCCTCTTATTGAATTCGAGGCTCTATTGGACCGCATGGGCGGTTTTATCAGACAAACATCGCCTCATCCATTAATTGTGGCTGGGGATTTTAATGCCAAGTCCACAACTTGGGGCTCCCCTGTGACTGACGTCCGGGGCAGGACGTTGGAAGAATGGGCGCTAGAAATAGGCCTTTCCATAATCAACGAGGGGTCGACCCATACATGTATACGCCATAATGGCGGATCGATTGTAGACCTAACTTTTGCGACGCCTGATGTTACCCAACGAATACGGGGTTGGAGAGTGATGGAGGACGCAGAATCACTTTCAGACCACCGCTACGTAAGGTTCGACGTCGGTTATTCTGCTTCTAGTACAACGTGGCATGCAACTATCCCGCAAACCCGTAGGTGGGCTCTAAAAAAGCTTAATGCAAACCTCCTCTCGGAAGCCGCAATAGTAGAGTCCTGGACACCTCTTCCTATTGGACCGGTAAACATTACCGAGGAAGTGAACTGGTTCCAAGGGGCTATGAGTCGCATCGCTGATGCAGCTATGCCTCGAGTCCGATCACACCCACCGAAGCGGCGCGTTTACTGGTGGACCCTGGAAATCGCCAACCTACGGGCGGTCTGCATAGCAGCAAGGCGACGCTGCGCGAGACATCGCAGGCTTCGACTGGGCCGAGATCCAGTGACAGAAGCACAATTGTACGAGAGCTTTAAGGAGGCGAAGAAAATCCTGCAAAACTCCATAAGAAAAGCTAAGGCTCGGGCCAGGGATAACCTCTTAAAAACATTGGATAGCGACCCTTGGGGACGCCCATATCGTCTGGTGCTGAGCTCCCTGCGACCGTGGGCACCACCGGTTACGCAAAGCATGGACTCGTTACTACTACAAGAAGTGCTGTCAGAGCTCTTCCCGCAGCAGGAGGAGTATTCTCCCCCTTTTATAGCTGAAAATGGCTCCCGTGAACCAAGAAGAACAAATCAGATACCATTTATCTCTGAGGAGGAATTTAGCATGGCGGTACGGCGTCTACAAAGTAAGAAAACCGCCCCAGGGCCCGATGGGATCCCAGGACGTGTCCTGGCCTTGGGAATGGAAGCTCTGGGCGGCAGATTGCAACGTCTATACAATTCTTGCTTGGAAACCGGTACCTTTCCCCAGCAGTGGAAAAAGGGTCAGCTAGTACTTTTGCGGAAGAACGGTCGCCCCATTGATTCTCCGACGGCATTTCGGCCTATCGTCCTTTTGGACGAGATTGGAAAACTCTTAGAGCGGATCGTGGTTAACCGCTTAACGAAGCACCTTTCGAGGACAGGCCCCAATCTCGCTGAGACGCAATTTGGGTTTCGCAGGGGTCGGTCTACAATAGACGCTATATTACAAGTTAAGACACTAGCACAGGACACGACGTCCAGAGGAGGGGTGTTGTTGGCAGTATCACTCGATATTGCCAACGCTTTCAACACCCTTCCCTGGGCGTGCATTACAGAGGCGTTAAAGTACCACGGAGTGCCTGTGTATCTACGCAGACTAGTAGAGTCCTACCTAGAAAGGAGACATGTTATGTGCATTGGACAGGATAATCGCACTCACGTCCGATCTATATCGCGGGGCGTCCCACAAGGATCGGTCCTTGGGCCACTCTTGTGGAATATAGGATATAACTGGACGTTGCGTGGAGCCCTCCCCCACGGCTCTCAAATTACATGTTTTGCCGATGACACCCTTGTGACGGCGCGAGGGAAAACACTCCAGGATGCAATCGGACTCGCCTCGGTTAGCGTGGCTTTAGTAGTGGAAAGAATCCAAATGCTCGGACTGCAAGTAGCCCTGCATAAAACGGAGGCAATATGTTTCCAGGGTGCTCGGAGAGCCCCGCCGCTGAACTCTCATATCAATGTTAAAGGAGTACGCATTAATGTAGGTACCACATTAAAATACCTTGGTGTTACCCTTGATAGTCGCTGGACATTTGATAAGCACTTCCAGCTCCTAGCTCCGAGAATTACTAAAAGCGCCTCGGCACTTGCAGGACTTCTCCCGAATCTTGGCGGAGCCAACGCTGGATGCCGCGCCTTATATCTGGGAGTAATCCGCTCAATGGCTCTATATGGAGCCCCAATTTGGCACGACGCTATATCGTCGAGCAGTAGAGGTACTCTCCGGAGACTGCAGCGTCTAATGACGAACAGAGTAATCCGTGGTTATCGCACCATATCCTATGAGGCCTCATGCCTACTAGCAGGATCGGCGCCGTGGGAATTGGTGGCCCACGCCCAAGCTGACTTTTATTGCTTGTGCAAGGAGCAAGCTAGGCGTGGAAGCAGAGTCTCTCCAAGAGAGAAAGAGGCGATCAAAGTTTGCCTAGAACGACAAATGCTGGGAGTCTGGAGGGAAGCACTTGCTGAACCTAGTGCGGGAGCCAAAACCATCGAAGCCATTCGCCCATACTTTAATGAATGGATAGGAAGGAGACATGGAACCCTCACATATAGAGTGGTGCAACTGATGACAGGGCATGGCTGCTTCGGCAGATATCTGCACCTGATTGCTGGTAAGGAGGCAACACCTGAGTGTCATCACTGCGGAGCACCTTTGGACACAGCTCAACATACTCTCGAGCTATGCCCAGCGTGGAACGAAGAACGGAATATGTTGACAGCGGTTATTGGCAGCGATCTTTCCCTAGGGAAAGTAGTGCAGTTGATGGTTGCCAACGAACAAGCATGGCGTGCTACTGCCTCGTTCTGTGAGAGTGTGCTCTTAAAGAAGGAGACGGCCGAAAGAGAAAGGGAGATATCGTCCAGACCACCCATCACGAGCCAGCGCGGACGAGCTGGACGTGGTAGAAGAAGAAGAGGTAGAGGATATTTCCACAACATGCCTCCCTAGACTAACCTCCTAGGTAGGGTGGGTATAGGGTAGGAAATCACTGGCTTGCCTACTTTCAAAGTAGACTTGACCAGGGATTAAGTAGGAGTAGGGCGTACGGTTAGGGTTCCGGGTTAGGGTAGGGTTGGTTAGGTAAGAGGGGGGCTGTTAGGCTTAGGGGTAGTTAGGTTGGAGGGGCCCTGGGGAGGCCATGGTGGACGAGGAGTAAACCTCGGTAAAAAAATCAATCGCGGGACGGCGGCGGAGCGGCTTGGCCTCTCCGCTGCCGGCCGAACCCAGGGGGGAAGGGGCGGGGGTCCTGACTTCCCATTGCACGGGTTCGGCGGGCTGGGAGGCAGTCTTGTAACCGGGCTGCCTCAGCGGGTGCGGCGTCGGAACGCCTGCCGCCGGGGGCGTCTCGGAGCTTGCTCACGCTACCCCGAGGCACTCCCATAGTGCGGCGTAGGTTAAAAAAAAAAAAAAAAAAAAGTCGTAAGGACTGCCGACAGAAGTGAAAACTGTAAACAATGAAATAAATATGTTCTTTTTCAATTTCCATATTAATTATAGCGTGAATGACAAATTTTAAATTGCAGAATTTGTTTATTGAAATTATTAACATTAGTTTGGTTTTCATATGTATTGGCACTAAGTAATCAAATGTATGATGAGCTGCCAAAATATCAATATTACCTGGACACAGGTCCCTATACTACGCGTCGCTAGTCTGACGCAAGCCGCGGAAGCGTAATACGGCCGGACATCCTTACTTAACATGTCACGACGCAAAATTATAAATTTATCCCCTCTCAAAAATACCGCTCTACGCGCCTAAAGACGACATCCCTTCAAAACTGCATAGTGTAAATAAATATGTCATCTCGATATGTTTACCGGTACAGAAGTCGACATGCTCCAGCGCCATCTAGTGACTATTATAGTAAAATGGATAGTGTAAAAACTATTCTCATAAACGAAAAAACACTTCGGTATGCTGTCATGTTGATTTTTTTTAATACATACAAGATTATAATGAACTTGTCATTGTAATTATTATCGTGATATAAGTTCGTATAAGTTTTATTTTTCACTGGGCACGTTTGTAAAGATTATTTTTTCGACCTGGAATCAGTTCTCATAAATTACTGATGGAAAATATCCGTGAGATATCGAAACCTAATAGTAAAAGCAGTTGAAACGGAATACCTTTGCCGATTATTCAATCATTGGCTCGTGAAAATATCAAAGATGCATATATCACCTGAACCGATGTGGAGACCTTCCAGGAACCTAAAGAAAGTTACTATTTATATCTATACAATCGGGTCTATATGATACACCTAGAGCGTTGTATACAAAGAGATCGAACGTTAAGCTTCGAATTAAGATTCTGTTTACTAATTGTTTTTTTTTTTTTTTATGTCATAGCAGGCAAACGAACAGGTGGGTCACCCGATGTTAAGTGATCACCACCGTCCATAGATACTTGCAACACCAGGAGAGTCGCAAGTGCGTTGCGTTGCCAGTGTTTGGGGGAGGGAAGGGGGTAGGGGATGGGAGCAGGAGCGGGAGGAGGGGGAGGGAAGGTGGGCCTCCGGCGCTCTCACTGACCGAACGAAACGCAACAATGCACAAGCACTGTTACTTCACGTCAGTTTTCTGTGAGAGGGTGGTACTACCCCGGGCGAGCCGACCCATTCATGCTGAAATCAGTGATAGATTTAACGTGGCTCTACCATCTACAATTCGAAATTAGCTGACGGATAAGAAATATTTTTTAAATTAAAAGTTGTAGTTTTTAATGCATCGTTAGTTTAGTTATTTTTCTTCGGCTAAGTTCAATATACTAGTACAGTCGTTCAAGTAAAGCCGTGCAAGTGCAATACGGTGGTCGGTAACGCTTACTAGTATGTTCATGACGCGAAATTATAAATTTATCTCCTGCCAAAAAAAGATCGTTCAACACGGGCAAAAAAAAAGTTTTGAGTCAAAAAAATAAAAAAAAAGATAATTAACCGAATGCAATATAAGAAACGAAATAAGCCATTAAAAAGGGTAAAATAACTAAACTTTAAATTAACCTAATTAAATAAAAAAATATTATAAAATAATAATGACAATATCACAATTAAAGAAATGAACATGCAGCAATTAATTCAAAAAAACAGACACCTTCAATGAAAAAAACAAAACCATTTTCACATGAACGGAGTCACGATCACTAGTTAGTCTGTTACGTAAATACGTTTTGCCTTTCTCATCGATATCACATACGGTATAAAATAAACAACGTATCAAGGGAAAAACAAAAGTACATCTGTATATATATAGAAGCATTGATTTCTCCAAACTTTTCTCGGTCCACATAAGTCTTTATTACAGTTCCTCGTTCCGTCATCGCCTCGCTTGAGCCGCGCGATGAATTATTCAGAACATGATCTGACATTTTTCTGCTTGACCTATAGTTTTATCTCTGTTATTCAACGGATTTTAGTTATATCTGTTATTCGTTCATTCGTATAACTTTAAAATTGAGTTTTTGGGGCTTGATCTTGTAATGTCATGTAGTCGATTTTATTCATAATCTTGTGTTATTCGACTCCATATTTTGTAACATTGGTGGTGTTTTGCTTAATATAGCCTGTTTAATGTGCACAAGTGAAGTGGATGGAAAATAATACTACGGAGCATGGATTCAGATTCGCCACAAAAACTCCCTGGAAAGTTCTAACAAGAAGGCCACTTGTTATACCGACATCTTGTTAGGATATTGAAATGATCGCAAGAAACTAGTAATATCCATTACCTATTCGTCAAAGGCAGTAATAATCTACTAGATGATTAGTTGCCAAATATGAAACTAATAACTTTAAAATATTGATGAGTAATAACGAATTAGTGGTCGTTCGGTGGGCGAAATTCGATCGCAATTCACTTCTCTTTTAAGTTTGAACTTAATTAACGTTTGGTAAAAAAAACAGCCGGTAGAGGATAAGCTGTTACCCGGTACTTAGTCCGCGTGGAGTTTAACAAAAAAAAAATAGTGTTTGATGTAACGCTACGGTGAGAGGCACGCAATACTAAATATTAATTCTTTAGTGTATTATACATTTGCACGGAACCGTAATTTTTTTTCTAAAATAAAAGTCAAAATGGCTCCAACTGTCCCGGTGATTAGTTGTTATAATCACCCTATATGCCTTCATATTCATTTAGTAAAAAAGCTATAAATTTGATATTACAAACAGACACTTTAAAATTTTTTTATTTGTATAGATTATTCTAACATATAGTTTTTCCATCGCGTACAAATGTTGACGCGTTAACTTTGTTTATTCTAAAAATACTAATTACAAAAAAAAAAAATAGAAACGTGTTATATAACTTCTTTAGTGACCATTTCTTAGTTAGAGGGATTGTTTGACCACAGACTGTGTTTGATTTTTATGTGTTTGACATTCAACTTGAACATAAACAATGAATGTTGTACTAATTTAATGCGTTTTTTTTATGCGATTGGAGGCAAACGATCAGACGGGTCACTTGATAGTAAGCGATCACCGTCGCCCGTGGACATCTGCGACACGAGGGGCATCACAGACGCGTTGCAGGCTTTGAGGAAGGAGAAGACTCGTTTTTTGAAGGTTTGTTGGTTATATTGTTACGGAAACGCTTACACATGCTTACATATTACGCATGGATTTTGTCTTTCTACATATTTTCTCCTTATGAATTTTAACTATATAAAATCTCACGCGCAACATACTTTTTTTTTTTTTTTTTTTACGTGGGGAAATCCCTTATGGATACCCACCCTCCCGGGGGAGAGAGTGGGTTATGTCCGACTCGCACGGACTAAAACCCCACGGTGTACCGACAGACCGTTGTGTGGGGGCGGCAAGGGATCGTTCAAGCTAATCAACCTTGTAGAGCCGCCCCCACGGTCCGCCCGGCGGAAGGTGACCGCCGGGCTCCTACCTATAGAGGGACAGACCGGGTACACACCGGCTGCCCCCCCTCGTCCGCCGGACCTGTGCAATGAGGAGATGGGCCCCCCGGCCCACCCCCTCAGGTCCGGCTACGTTGGCGTGAGGAGTTGGGCGAAGCGCCGCCTCCTCCCGCCTGTCCTCCTTTGGCGGAGAGGGCCACTTTGAGGATCTGCCTCGCGGGCCCTCTCCGCCTTCTCCTTCTGCGAGATGACGTCCTCGCAGAAGGAGGACATCGCTCGCCACGCCTGTTCGCTGCCGAGCATGGCCGAGACCACGCTCGGCAGCGATAAGTCTGGTCCTACCGCCGCCGCCAGAATGCGGCGCTGCTCCCCCCACGCAGCACACTCAGACAGAGTGTGCTGCGCGGTATCTTCGACAGCGCCACACTCGTGACAGGCGGCGGTCGGCTCCCTGCGTGCGATCCGGTGCAGGTACCACCCGAAACAACCGTGTCCGGTGAGTACCTGCACCAGTCGGAACGTCAGGGAGCCCCACTCCCTCTCTTTCCACGCCCGCAGGACCGGGCGGACGGCGTCCACAGTGAACCGCCCGAACCGCTCGTCCGCCAGGTCCTGCTGCCACCTTTCGACGGCGTCCTCCCTTAGACGCCGTCTCTCCGCTTCTACCTCGCTGGGAGCCGGAGGCTCCCCCCTTCGTTTCCTCGCCGCCGTGTACGAGTTCACTCCTGCCTCCAGCTCCACGCGCAACATACTTAAGATGAGGTATAAAGAGTGTATTTCTTCACGTATCAATTTAATAGAAAATATCTACTGTCATAAAGGAATGATTAGCCGGTCTGGTGAAATATCGACTACTCAAAGTTATTCCTACATTTACATACTATTGAAACTCTTGCTACAGAGTAATCAAAGGTCGTGTAATACAAATTAAAAGAGATAATCTTTCATTTCTTCGTTTCTTAGGCGTATCTCGGATATAGTGGAAAACAGCAGAAAAAATAATCAAAATGCCGTAAAACAGAGTATTGTATCATGAACCAAAGTTATAAGTTATTTTATTATTATGTCTTCAAATGTGATATAATTAGAATGCTTGGATTGTGTTCTTTTATCTTATTTTTAGATTACTTAACTTTTTGGTTTAGTACTCTATTTTGTTGTTTTACCTACTAATTAATGATCGTTTGTCTATTATATTTTATTTAATGCCCTAAAATTATTTGTATTCTTACTCCGTGGGCGACAGAGCGTATTGTTCTCTAAGCACTATGTTTTTTTTTCTGTAATATTGCTTGCATGTATTACCGAGTACAAACAACTGTTTGTTGTCCTTAAGAAAATAAAAAAAAAACCTGTTTGACGTAATCACCTGAAAGATATAATAGGCTGAAATCAAGAGTTATAAGTAAAATGCGACTTATTTATTAACTACAAGTTACGATTTGTAACTATAGGTTCAGAGGGATTAATAAAACGAGAATCTATTTTCTCTTCAACAAAGCAGTAAGAATCAATATCTCTATAATCCCGCAAACGATATCTTCTAAATACGTTGTTAATCTCTTAATAGTTAAAATTAATGGCTTCTATTTTTTTCGTTTAACGGTAAAGAAGATGATTCATGAATAAAAATCACTTGAGCGACGTTGATTTATCTATGGTTTTAACTAGAATTTATCGATAATACAGCTCTACTCTATAATCTATGTCCCGTCTTGTATTTCATCCTATGTGATATATGATTTCTTGCATAATTTTATATACGAAATATAGTACAAATGTTTGTTAAGTGTGAATCCTTACCAATATTATAAATGTGAATGTGAACTTATTTGTTTATTACGTCTTATCTACTGAACAGATCCTAATGAAATTTTACGTATACGTTACCACGGGTACAGCAAAGGAAAATTTGGAAAGTATTAAGTTCCCGAAGAATAAATCAGATTTATACTAACGCGAGTGAAGCTGCGAGCAAAATCTAACCATAATATAACAATAAATTACATACTGAAATAAGATTCAAAAAGATATAAACAAATATATTACGTAAACTAAAAAAAAAATAGAAAAAGAAACAGACTTGTTAATAAAGATCAACAACTTTTATATCTATCTGTAGATTTGTACATAAAAATGGTATCTGAATATTTTATACAGTATAAAACCTTCCAATAAGCATATAGATTACCGCGACAAAGGAATCATAAAAAAACGGGCGTGTAGTTTTTGTGGGAAAACGCGTACATACAAATGTACTAAGTATATTGAGACAGATTCCATTTTTTAAGTCGATAAACAAATCTACATATTTATATTTGTAAATATATCTTTTTCAAGGGGAACGGTTTACGCTAGAATCACTGTAAATATTTAAATAACAGATGGTGTCAGGATTTACGAAAGGAATGCTTTAACGAAAGATCCCTTATCAAAGGTATATATAAAACGATCAAGCACGATCCTACTCGTTCTCCTTTGATTGATGCCGGTGACCGGTCTAGAGATGATATAGTTTCAGCTTTGAGACTCCGTTCTAGACATGTTCCACTTAATAAAAAAATTACCAATTTAATGAAAAAGATAATCCACCACCTCTATGCATTGAGTGACACAGATTAGAGGATGTCTACCACTACTGCTACAGTACTACTGGTAGAGCCACGCTGAAGCTATTACCGGTTTCAGCATGAATGGGTCGGCTCGCCCGGGGTAGTACCACCCTCTCACAGAACACCGAGGTGAAGTAACAGTGCTTGCATTGTTGCGTTTCGTTCGGTCAGTGAGAGCGCCGGAAGCCCACCTCCACTCCCCTTCCCCCTTCCCTTATTCCTCTCTCCTTCAAGACAGATTGGCAACACACTTGCGACTCCCCTGGTGTTGCAGGTATCTATGGACGGCGACGATCACTTAACATCAGATGACAGGACTGTTCATTTGCCTCCTATGACATAAAAAAAATGTATTATGGAATGTATCCACACAATTGTTGAAGAAGCGTTTATCGTTCAATTGCAACGACCAAACAACCACACACAACAAAGAAATAATTTACCGTCGCTCAGTCTGCCGTACGTTTAAGCGAAAACGGATCGTTGTATAACCTTAGCTGTTGTAGCTCCTCACGCTGCACCGACATAAACACACACAATTGTTCAAGAAGCGTTTATCGTTCAATTGCAACGGGCAAAATACCACACATACACACAAAGAAATAATTGGTCAGCGCTTAAAGTCCGTCGTAGGTTAAGACGAAAACTGACCGTTGTAAAAAACGTCGTCGCTCATAAGCCTGGTATTGCGATCTAACAACAAATAGAATATGAAAACGCTCGGACACTAGCTGACAGCAGAGACATCTTCTGTACTGGACTGCGTATGCGCAACACATCGCTTGGTCCATCCAGCCACGACAAGAAAATATACATCGCTAAACGCATATTACTTATAAAATGTTGTAGTTACTATTCTCATTTTTTTATACGTACGAAACATCTCACAAGTAAAACTAAATAATGCAATTGAAATCTATCGATTGATGCGCGAACATAAGCAGACCTCTATCATTTTATTTATATATAAGATTCTATCAACGTCGTAACTCAAAGCACTATTAAATAGCATAAGATAATCAGAGTTCTGAAACAAAATATGAGTTGTAAACCACTCTTTAAAATGTTTATTTAATGTAATCTCATGGTTTAAAAGAAAGAAAAACTCTTTAAATATGATTAATCGGTTACCTGAATAGACCTCTATTATACTTATCATAATGATATTTAAAATGGTCTCACAATTATTCTGGATGTTCGCTAGCGACAGGTAAACGATACACGCTGTTTGTTTGAATAAACTACCCGCAGTTAAGGGGGAGCGAACCATAACAAAGTAATTTTCGCGGACAGCCGACCGTGCACACGAGCCTTGTTGTGAATGTACCAGCGCCGCGGACCACTTGCCAATCAAGTCGATATACTAGCGTAGAATAGAAAATATAAATATTACTTACAAATTACACCACAAACAATCCATATAACATATGTAGAGGTTGACGTTGGGGTCGGCAGTTATAAAGGTGTGACGTCAATCATAGAGAAATACATCTACTGATTAAAGTAAACGCTTTTATTATCAACTAGCTGACCCGTGCAACTTCGTCTGCACCAAATCGGTTATTACCGGTTTCAACTGTATTTTTAAACGCAAATAATCTTAAAAAACCTAAAACCCTATTGCAGCGTTATCCAGCACTTCCAATCGTGAATCCAAACTATCCAGGGACTCACTCAAACATATACCCAGTTGGTATGTGAGAAATCTTTTAAAATAAGCCTAGAATCTGTTCGCAGCATTACCTAAAGTAGTGTCATCAAAGTGAAGATCAAAACTAACTTACATATATTGCTGATAAATGTCTTCCCAGTACCCCTTGTAACTTCATCACGTAACATACTGTAAAAGTTGAACTTTATCTACATTAAATTTCCATTTTGTTTTAGTTGTTTGTTTTATAAGAATTTGTAAAGTATACGTGAAATCTGCATTCAATTTTAATTTGGTCACATTTATTTTACTTTTGACACACAAACCACCTTTTTTACTGAGATACTGAACTTGGGATATTATACCTTTCTAACAGTGAAAGAATTTTTGAAATCGGACCAGTAGTAGGTACCAAGCATTCCTCGAAAACAAAACTTTACCACTCATTATAATATTAGTATAAATACAACATAGTAACTGCAAACAGTAGTCCGGTGAAGCTGTTAAGACCTTGCTAGGTCAATAGCGTGGTCAGTTCGAGAAAAAAAAAATAACTGCATACACCTCAACTGATTTATGTTAATCTTAGATTCACAAACCTGAACCCAACTACTTCAAGACTCAACAACATTTAGAAAACTAATTTTATCAAATATCGAAACAACACACGTACTGATAGAACTCTAGTTGAGATTCATCTTCTACAATGCAATGTAACTATTATCTAGGTTTATGTTTTAGGAAAAAATCTTGTCACCTTTGTTTAGCAAACATTTTTTATACAATAAAATAAATGTAACAACATATAAGTGACAGTTTCGTTTACACATATTTTTTTCCATATGTGGTTGATAATTACGCATAGAAATGTCATATAGCCGTAGCTAAGTTATAACGTACTGGACATTATATGATCCGCCGGAGCCGACGGTTCGAATCCCGACGATTTTTTTTGGTATTTTTTTTAAAGTAGCTTAGGGAAATATAGCTTATCTTTTTAGCTAATCTGTCTGCTATATATAGCACAATGAAAATTTACCAAAATCCGTCAAAAATTTCATTAACTACAAATTTTTGACTTTCGTCCGTTATCCTGGAGAATCCCTTGCGTTTTATGAGATAAAAAGTATTCTAGATGTAACCTTGTAATATTAGTTATCACTGTGCCAAATTTCGTCAAAATTGGTTCAGTACTTTCAGAGTGGTACGTGTTCAAAGGGACAGACAAACAGGCAGATCCTGGAGAATCCCTTGCGTTTTATTAGATAAAAAGTATCCTAGATGTAATCTCGTAATATTAGTTATCACTGTGCTAAGTTTCGTCAAAATCGGTTCAGTACTTTCAGAGTGATCCGTGTTCACAGGGACAGACAGACAGACAGACAGACAAAAATTGTAAAAAGATTATTTTTGGCTTCTATATCGATAACAAAGTCTACCCCGATAAAAATTTTCAAAAAATATTTAATGTACTACAGTTTTATTATAGTATAGATAATATTTGATTGGTCTTGAATGCCAGATCAGTTAAATGACAAGTAAATTAAATATAGACACGTATTATCTTCGGAGATGTGAAAACGGTTCGGCACTTCGCGCAATAATGGCCACCGCTCCGTTGTTACTACGCTTGCTTCGTATTCGAGGGTAGCGCGTAATATTTATGTAAGTAAAAATACTTTTTGACGGTAGAAAGGGCATTTGCACCGACATATATTATTATACACAGAAACCAATGCGCATTATAATTTTAAAAAACCAACGACTAAACGGAAGGTATTTATTTGAAATAAGTACTAATTAGATCAGGAAGATTTCAACTGTATGTAACTAGTGATACAATTTTTAAAATGATTTTATCTTGTTAAGTAAATATAATTTTATGAAAAGGAACATATCTCGGTAAGCTAAACAAAATGTCAGTAAAAAAAACTCTAAAGTTTACGATATCATATACCAATCTCTAAACATTAAATTTACTTACATGATATAAGTATATATTTTTACACTATTTCACGTAATACCTAATATATCTATAGATGTTTCGTGATAGATTTTCAGCTTTAGCTCAACGCTCTAATAATTCTAAATAAACACAAAAAAACAGGCAAGAACTGTCTCCAGCAACTGTCCTCGTTTAAACGATGCATTAAGGTGCAGCACATGAAGAAAGTAATTTGGCTCACGGCGCACATAACCGGCTCCTTAATTGCGATTACTATTGGTTCAGTTTTGTTACAACGCCGCTAAGGCAGTCCAATTATGATTATGTGAGTACCCGTGGGGTTATTTGTTTGTGAATACACGTTTCAAAGCCAACCGAGTGTGTAGTTAATATCTTTGATGTCCACTATTAAATGTAATATTATTTTTGCAAGTGACGACAAGCACAATGCAATATAAAAACAACGGAGACAATTAACGCCCGGTTTCTGAGGTACTTTAACTGTAGTTTATCTATTCAATAGCGTTAAATTACTTACTTACTAGTTAAATTACTTGTCAAATTACGTTTCTGAACACACGGTCATACGTTAAACGTCAGTAAAATTCAACAGCCATTTGACAGTTTATCTTATGGATAATTTTGTTGAGTCAATAACTATTGGTAGTTTAACCGAGTATCTCAGAAACCGACCATATAAGACCATAATTTAACACGATGTTAAATTACGATATGATCCGAGATGGTGCCGGTGATGAACGCTGAACCTAGAATAGGACCGCCTCTAAATTCCAGCTGCCGGAACATACATAGGTCCTTGGCAATAGATTTTCAACATGAGGATGCTAGTCAGCCGGGCTTTGATATATTCCAACCACAATACCGTGGTTCCATCACGATAGTTTTCTTCACGATCACGATCTCTTTATGTCGATCATCGCTTCAAAAATATATTAATAATTGTAATTGACATAAATTTATTACTTTCACTTTTGTCGAAAGTTTTTTTTTTTTATAAATAAATATCAAGAAAATATCACAGCACTGGCACATTGGATTTTTTTTTTTATAGCATAGGAGGCAAACGAACAGATGGGTCACCTGATGTTAAAGTAATCACCACCGTCAATAGACATTTGCAACACCAGGGGAGTCGCAAGTGCGTTGCCAGCCTGTGTTTAGAGGAGGGGGAGAGGGGGAGGCGGGTTTTCGGCGCACTCACTGACCAAACGAAACGCAATAATGCAAGCACTGTTACTTCACGTCGGTTTTCTGTGGGTTGGGTGGTACTACCCCGGGCGAGCCGACACATTCGTGCTGAAAACAGTAGTAATAGCTTCAGCGTGGCTCTACCACCTTGGATAGTCACGAAATACAACTATGATCATCAATAAAATACTTTCATATACGGGAATCAAACCCACGAACTTTGGGTTTAAATTATGTCTAAACTACCAGTGCGTTACGATTCTTACTTCTTAACAATATGCAGATGATTCAAATATTAACGTTATTTCAACATATTAAGATGAATTTACCAAAGAATTGCTCAAATATTCATATTAAAAAGTCTAAGAATCTAAAATAATAATTACATACTTAAAAATAACATTTAATAACAGTATTCTGTGGTTATACATCACAGATGACTAAATACACAAAGATTAATACGGCGAAGGAATAAGCAGTTTATGCTTAGCCCGAAGGCTGTGATATTAATAAAGCCGACACAGATTGCTCGAGCGAGACAAATAGATCTATTTATTTCGTTTGCTATTAAAATAAGTCTAAATTATAAGCTTCGGCGACTAAATGCCTTCTAGTGTTAGTGTAGTCTCGATTTTGATCAAGATTTGTTACATTACGTTTTTCAGGAATTTTGTGTCTTTTTGGCCTTCGTATCCATTATATTTAAGAAGAATTTTACTGGATTTTCTTCAAACCATCTTCCAACACGGCTGGTCACCAAGAAAGAAAATGACCATAACCTTCCAAAGGTCTTAACGAACATCAAAACAAAATCCAACCTAATCTCTGAAACATCTCGCAAGCTATACACATAATCATATAACATAAGAACACTATCGTCTTACAGAAATTTTGATGCAACTACAAGAAGTATTAAGCATTATGTTAAGTTTATAATTATTGGTCTGTTTGAAACACGCCGACTTAGAACAAAAATTGAGGAATATCAAAACTTTATACTCTGTTATACAGACTGTACAAAGGGTTAAAGGGTTTGTATGGAGTGAGCTTTTTAATAAATGAAAAACGCCAAAATAAGGAACACTGAAAATCTTTGGAGGAGGCCTTCACCCGAAAATTAAAAACGAAATACAAGTATAGTATAGAATAATATAAAAATATAAAAAAATATAAAAATAGTAGTAAGTATAGTATATGTTAAAATTAGAGATCTAATAAGTTTTAGTTTAGGATAAGAATCTAAACTGTAAACAAAAAAAAACTGTTTTTTTTCATGAAATACAAGGCTTTTTATTTTTATGTATTGTTTAAAAGTACAATTACATGTAACCACAAACAACGCTATTGTGGTGTGGCAACATCGCATTTAAATCTTATCCTTCATAGTCCTTGTATTTGACAAATCAGTTTACGCGTAAAAATGCGACGTTGCCAGATTTAACAGCATTGCTCTTGGTTGGAGGTTATGTTTCGCTTATACTAACAAGCCGATATTAACTTCTTTTATTTTCTTAATATTTTGCTGCTTTTAATTTCAAATTAAATAAGTTAAGCCTTCTCGTTCTATATTTAACAGAAACTTAACTAATTAGGACGAACAAAGAGACCGCTGGTAATAATTATTTACATCTTCTCAATCTTTTTGTAAGATGACTTGCTCAAACTTTGAATTTGAAATTTATCATAGTAATATTTTTAAAAGTCTATACTTAACAGTTACGTTTGTTTTAATACAAATGTTGAATATCGTAACCAAATATTTATTTTTGTAAATAACTATGTAACATACGTCATATTGAATTTTTAACGAATAATTGTATTTCGAAAACATGTAACACGGCCATTTGTTAAATCTGTAGGGAAGTATATTATAGTGAATACTATCAATATCGTACAGAATAGTTACATTACTTCGTTATGACTAATTATGTTAAATCAATGTTCTGAATTTTGAAGCTTTCCCTACTTAATTTCATATTGAAAGAGGTGATTTCAATGTTGACAGTAAACGTAGAATTAGAAACGGTTATTAATAAAAAAATATATATAACAAACTAGTTTTAGCTGGCAGCTTCGCTCGCATTATTGTATATTTAAGCTATCACTCTGGAACAGTAATTTATGATCTTTTCAGTACCCTCATAGATGGAAAAATTACATAACGACCCGTAGAGTTGTTGAGGAATGTATGCTTGGTACACATATATGTTTCAACAACTCATATATGTATGAATAGTTAGCTTAGCTTAGGTTAGCTCAGATAGGTCGCGAATTGCATACATTAGGCCCAAGCCGAGGTGTGCCGTGCACCCTTGAGCGAGTTGTCAAATAAAATCGGCTGAGTGCCTTAAGCGCTCGCCTTAGTAGTCCGGTGAAGCTGTTAAGACCTTGCTAGGTCAATAGCGTAGTCAATTCGAAAAAAAAAACCATAGAGTAGTTAACGCGTGAATGGCAAACAAACAAACTTGTGTATTACATTAGCCAGGATCAAAGTTTCGGTTATAACTTTTGGAGTAAAAAATATCTTTGCGCGTGTTATCACAAAACCTTCTAGATATAACAGAGGTATTATTTCCGCTACATCTCGTCGCTTGGAGCTGTATACGTGTGGGTAATTTAAACCCATTACAAACGTAACGTTTGTGTCATTCTATACAAGCTAACGAACTAATTAATTACGTACGCTTTCTAACATATTACCTAATAATATCAGAGGCTTCAGCTGCCCGTATCGAATGCTGTACTGACTGACTACAATCGTTCAACAACCAATGCACTTGATAAAAAGAAACATATTACACCTTCCAATAGTTATAGAATCTACATATGAGTCGTTACATTTCAAAATAATCTAAATATAATACAATTATTATATTTAAAAAAAAGGAAAAACCTTATGGACGACAAAATTTGAATTTCGTTCTCGATGTATAAAAACGGGAAATCCTAAAACAAAATATATGTTGCATGAACGATCAAACTGG
This sequence comes from Antheraea yamamai, assembly GCA_036509395.1. Lineage (NCBI taxonomy): Eukaryota > Metazoa > Arthropoda > Insecta > Lepidoptera > Saturniidae > Antheraea > Antheraea yamamai. The sequence continues at coordinate 10,363,471 of AP028450.1, forward strand.
ATTTTTTTTATATCATAGGAGGCAAACTAACAGGTGGGTCACCGAATATTGAGAGATTACCGCCGTCCATAGACGACATCAGGGAGTCGCAAGTGCGTTACCAGCCTGTCTTTGGGGGGACGGGAGGGGTGAGGATCGGGGAGGGTAAGGGGGACGAGAGGTGGGCTTCCGGCGCTCTCACTGACCGAACGAAACGCAACAATGCAAGGACTGTTACTTGAGATTGGTTTTCTTTGAGAGGGTGGTAGTACCCCGGGCGAACCGACCCATTCATGCTGAAACCAGTAATAGCTTCAGCGTGGTTCTACCATCTAAAACAGCTTATTTTGAAATGTAACGTAATATAACCCATGTTATTAAATCACAAACACATAGGCGTTCACAGCGACTCAAACTGACGCATTTTCAACTTTAACAGTGACACGTCTTATAAACAACTAAGTTGATCTTGTTCGAGAACAAGTCAGGCTAGATACTTGAAATTAAAACACTGCAAAAAACATATCTGCTTTGTGAAGTGTTTCAGTCTATGGGTGATTTTGATTTCGACTGAACGAGAAATTGCGTCAAAAATGCTCTTAGAGATTTTTTTTACAGAAGTCAGTATTTTATCAGCTAAACCTAATGGGTCAAGAATAATTCATAACAATTCTTTCCTCATTCTCCAAATGTAAGACTTAACTCTAAAGGTACATAAATCCAACTGAGTTCCCTGTAAGGCTGATATAGTCCCTGAGTATGTACCAAAGCCTCAATAAAATTTAAGAAAACGCATAACATAATTATACAGCTGTTTTTCTCTTTATTTTTGTACAGGGTTTGTTCAAAACCAAATAACAATAAAACAAAGAAAAGAATAGCAAAAAAAATAAATTAAATAACAGAAACTAGCAATCACTTTCTTGCTTTTATACTAGTGTCGGCCAAATCACTACTTACATATTATAAAACAAAATCCCCACCGCGTCTGTCTGTCTGTTCGCGATAAACTCAAAAACTACTGAGCGGATTTTCATACGATTTTTATTATTAGATATAGTAATTCACGAGGAAGGTTTAGGTATGTAATTTGTCAAGACTCTTTGTAATTTTTTGAAATATAACCATAAATGTTGGAAGTGTTGAAAAAAGTCAAAAACGTCAAAGGCGTAAACGCTGTCTAACCCCTTTGTGATATAACAAAACGATTGAGATATGAAACGACGCAGACGAAGTCGCTGGAATCAGCTAGTTATAAATTAAATTGGCTTCTTCTGATGCCGGGCGTGATAATATAATAATATATACAAACTTCTATATTATAACTGTCCTTAAATATTTGTCTTCTTCGAGAATCGTTACGGATACATTCTATTAAAGTATGATAAACATATTCTTTGTGATGACAAATCTCATTGTACAGCTTGATCACAATACAGTATTCCGAATATTTACGATTTATACGTTTTCTAGTAGCCAGCGAGATAAAACGACTCGAGTAACAAACACTACAATGACGAATGTGGGTCAGAGAGGCCCGCTCCTAGCGCGACGTCAAGACCAGCCGGCTGACGTGAACGGGTAAAAAAAATAACAATGGATTTTATCCAGCATCTAGCCCTGAGCTAAATATACTTTTATTTATTTTATCCCTGTTAAGCAGTTTTATTCCTATAAAAATATATGTGAACGTTTAAAAAAATATTTGTTTGTTTGACTGGATTGAACTCAAAACCGGCTCGACGAATTTTAATAAAATTTTGTACGCAAGAAATATAAGATCTTCCAATATGGACAGTCTATTAAAATTATCAATAACTTTTTTATAAACAAGGAGAAGGACCTGCAATCTTAATTTTAAAACCATACCATACCATACATAAATATTATAAGTAAATATCGCGTACGTAACAGATGCGCACGGAGCTACGGCACAGAAAATAACAAATAAAAATATTACATATTTATTCATATGATGAAATTTTACCAACTAACTACATACATTTATGTAAATTAAGACCTCAACAGCAAGCGGATAAGTTACTGATATTTGAGAATTTCGAGATATCTGACAACCGCCAACGTTGAAGTCCAGTCGTATAATTAGCGGCTGTTTTAAAACTAGCACATCCATAAGCCTACGCTCTATGTGGAGACGGAGACTATATAGTATTTCATACGGACACTATGTCGAATGATGTGAGAACCTTACATGAAAGAAAGATATACTTTATTGTTAGAACAACCATACAATTAAATCAAACACAAACGAATTAGACAGAAACAAAATTGATACATTTGGAAAATGAAAAAAAGAAGAAATGTCCAACAATTGGCAAACCCATACAGCAAAATGTGCAGTACATGTACTGCAGCGATGATTTTCGATGGGAGCCCATATGATGATAAACGGACGTTCAGTCGATATATCGTACTTTGATCTTCAAATTCGAACGGTTAATGTGAGAAAAATATCTCTTGAAGAAATTGTCGCTTATGGGTTCTACTAATTACTATTTTTTAATCCTTTTAAGGCTCCTGTTTTCCTTCAACGTCAATATCGCTTAATAATAGGTCTTTACCTATGAAATTGTCGTTCTGCAGTACTGGCCCTTTCAAATCAAAATAATTTTTGTTTGGCTAAGAATTCTAATTTCAAATTAATTTTATTTTAAAAACATGGAATTCTTTTTCCGAAAGTAGTCATTTGTTTATTGATTAGTGTTACATTTTCATCGCATTTCAATCTTTTTTGTCATCATGGATACGTTAAAAATTCGAGTAATTATGGAATATGAGTACCGTCGTGGCAGCAACGCGGCACAAGCGGCACGCAACATCAACGACGTTTACGGAGCTAATACTACAAACCAACGCACAACCTGTTATTGGTTTGCTCGCTTCCGTTCTGGGAATTTCGACCTGAAAAATGAACCTCGCGGTCGTCCGAAGACTTTGGTCGACAATGACGAATTAAAGGCGATTGTGGAAGCTGATGATACACAATTTACGGCTGAATTAGCAGCAGCTTTCGACGTTAGCGTCAAACCAATATTGGTCCATTTGCGTCAAATTGGCAAGGTAAAAAAGCTTGACAAATGGGTGCCCCACGAACTCAATGATCGCCAGCGCGAAGTACGCATCGAGACGTGCCTTGCACTGCTCAATAGACACACAAATGAAGGAATTTTGAACCGCATTGTTACCTGCGATGAAAAATGGATTCTGTTTGATAACCGCAAGCGCTCAGCAAGTTGGTTGGATCCTGGTTTAGCACCTAAACAATGCCCTAAACGAAAACTTACCCCTAGAAAAGTGATGGTCACTGTTTGGTGGTCTAGCGCCGGTGTGATTCATCACAGTTTCTTACCAAACGGGGTGAGCATTACTACAGATGTGTACTGTGAAGAACTGAACACAATGATGGATAAGCTGGCACATCTCCAACCAGTATTGGTCAATCGCTCGTCTCCGCTGCTCCTGCACGACAACGCGCGACCTCATACGGCACAGCAGACGGTCTCCAAGTTGCAAGAACTGGGGTTGGAAGTTCTCCGTCATCCGCCCTACTCACCAGACCTTGCGCCTACAGACTACTACTTTTTCCAGAATTTGGATAACTCCTTGGCGGGAAAAAAATTCAATACCCGAGAGGCAGTACAAAATGCCTTTGAAGAATTTGTTGCCTCCCGTCCAGCTGATTTCTTTAAGAAGGGCATCAATAAACTGCCACTTCGTTGGCAAAGATGCATTGAATGCATGGGTGATTACTTCGATTAGTACAAATAAAAAATACATGAAAAAAATTCGTTTAAATTTTTTCATACAAAATGTCAATTTCATAGGTAAAGACCTAATATAATAAGAAATCATATACCAAACAAAACACAAAAAAAAAACAAAGCTCCATACGTTCACGCAAAACTTGAGTAACTCTCAAAAGGTCGTCTATATATGTATCTTGTCTGAGAAACCTTCATGTTTATTTATCTTCGTTACGCACAGACCGACTGCGGGCATCTGGCGCGTGTTGAACGGGATATTGAAAACTGACAGGTTGTTCATAAAACACGTCCGAAACAAGGCGGAGGAGGGTTGGATCCGAGCGCCGCGCCGTACGCATAAATCAAACCCGGAAACTTTCGAAACGATCGATTGAAGATTCATTTGATATATTCGTCGGTCGGCTGTCAATATTTCAGTTAATTATATTATTTACTGGCTGTGCCCGCGACTGCGTCCGCGTGGAATTAAATGTAAATATTACAAAATACCCCGATTTTTTGATGAGGTTGAAGTCCATTTACTTATCTACTTTTCTCTCGTACTTAAGTCGCATCATCATTAAAATTACAATAACTTTTGATAGAGTTAACCGATTTTAATGAAACCAAAGCTAAATGTTATTCAAGGACATGGTTTTCTTGATGAGGTTTTATCGTAAACGTACTACTTTAGCAGTGATGCGTGTTCATACAAGCAGACAGACAGATGATTACGAAATGATCGTAATGTATTTTATTACTTATTTCAAGACACCTGCAACAATTTTATTCACAAAAATCTAAAAGTACACACACGTTAGGTTAACCTTCTTATTATTTGTATTCAATTCATGCGTAATTTGGTGAACATATTATCATCCATAATAGATTAGTGTTGTCCAATACACTATCATTCACGCGTAATAAAAACAAAATGCATGAACAGCGATGCATGTATTCTCGCTCATACGGTTAATTAAAACGGTCTGTTTTACGTAAATGAGACTTATCGAAGCGCCTATCAATTGTCTGTCAATTCGTATTAATCGCCCATATCATAGCTATTGATAACTGTAGTACTTTATGTGGTCATCGCGATGCTGTTAATTTATCAGATTTATACAAATTTTAAAATATGTCAGCTAAACCTAAAAAAAACAGGGTGTGTTGTAAGTAAAACTTTTTTATTATAGGAAAACATTTTAATGCAAAGAATATAATAAAAAGCCAACGTCACGCGGTGTTGCCAGGCGGTCACCCATCCAAGTACTGACCACGCCCGACGTCGCTTGACTTCGGTGATCAGACGAGAACCGGTGTTTTCAACACTCTACCCGACACAGAAATCCAAAGCTCTCCTCTAAGAACTTTCACTCAAAAAAATAGAACAATAATTTAGAGTTTTGTCAACCTTTCTTCTACTAATCACAAAATTCTATAAGAGAAGAATATATAAAAAACACCTTTTACCACAGTCTTTGTTCCGAAGATTTTATTTCATTATGCTAACAAAAGTTTACGTTAATGGGTTTATAAGAGAAAATGGAAGCACCGTCACACAAAACCTTGTCAATCTCATATCCCAAGCAATGGCTTTATTGTCATCACACAGACATATGTCACGGATATTTGGCAAGAAGCGTGTAGCCTATAATATCTCTTTATAAGAAGTAAAATGAAATATTTATCATCTATTAGAAATATACAATGTTTTCAACACATTATTCAACTCGGCGAACGCTCCAACTGTAAAGTGTGAAGATAAATCCATTCTAGTATTAAAAACAACAAAAAAAAGCGACACGACAATTCCGCAGAATTCCCGGTGTAGTCATATCTCAAAAAGGTTTGGCCGAGCGCCAGCAAGCCTGCCTGACGCGGAGTGCATCCAGATTTTAAGTTCGACACCAGTTCCAAGTAGTTTTCGAATATCGATAAGCGAATCTATTAATATATATATTACATACATAATTCATCTTCCTGTTAAACCAGGATAAAAACATTTGCACCACGTTCGGACACAGCTTCTATAGAGGTAGTTTCGAATCTGTAACAAACTTGAGTATTTACTTAAAAATACTGCCGAGAAAAGAAAGATAAATCATCTGCAGCTTGATACAATATTAAGCTGTTATATACGTCGAGGCAGAGCTGCTGTCTGCCGTCAAAAAGTATATGTGTATCGTTAGAAATATTAAGCCCTACACTCTTATATAAATCCGGGCTATAAAAGTCGCAATGGAAAAGGAGAGGGGATCATTTCCGCGCGAATCGTCGGATAGTACACATCTCTAAAGATAATTTCTAACTATACACGATAGTCCATTATTGTATCTGCTACTTAAGGTAAATGTTTTTGCTATTGATACGAAATTAATTGGTCTTGAATGACTGATCGATTAAATTATTAAGACGACGTCAAGATACCACAATGTGATACTATTCTCAAATAACACTTAACTAAAAATCTATTGGGATGTGGGTACTTCGCAAAGGCGCAGGCTACAGACTTCTCGACTTTTCTCACATTTGTATTTTACTTAGAATCGCCACTTTTCTTACGGCATAGTAACATCCTAATGAAACCATTACATAGTAACATGGCTTTCTCTAACGCTAACTATTTACCTCAACTTGGAAACCTCCCAGCAAACATCTGTAGATGCTACTACTACACTTGAGTGTAGCCTTTTACCACCCCGCATGGCCACTTAACATGAAATGAGATTGTGTTTAGACACAAAGCAAAAGAAATCAAAATATTTTGTGCAGTTCGACTGAAGCTTTCTTTGCTATGTTATGCACCCATAAATTGTAACACTGAATTTTCGAACATCAGGTGCTCGGCACGCTTATTTTAATTTTTTTTATTCTTTATGAGTTTTAGCGTTTAACTACAAGCCAACCTGATGTTAAATAACGATGTAGTCCAAGATGGTAGACGGGTTTTGTATTAATAAATATAATATTATTATAAATAGTTATTAAGGAGTGTGATACTGGCAACATTGGATGAATGTGTCACATAATCATAGGTATGAGTTACATGTAATGACTTCTAATAAATATGTTAAAATAATAAACGTAGACTTATTTATAACAACGGGCTACACATAGAGCGACTGGCTTTCAAGTGTAACTGCCGAAACACACCGTGTGATTAACGACAGTTTAGCAACTTGAGGGAGGTAGCTAACCAGGCAGACTCAGAAAGAGTCTAGCTAGGCACCATGCTAAAAATATAACATGAAAGACGTGAACTATTAAACACAACAAGACACTATACTAGATCTCTATTAACTTATATCTCGTAGAATTTATGAAAAACATGTTTCTAGTGATACAACGGAGCACATATATAATAAAACTGTCACAATAATGAAGGTGGCAGGGGCCTGTGACAAGGTGATGACTCGATTCCATTGATCTTCAAAGGGCCACACTATAACGGATATTGGGATATATCCGCGACACGGGTGTCCGCTCTTTTACGATCTTCAATATGTCTTTTTATATTGACAAATTGGTATATTAGAGTATCTTTCGTAGGAAATATATCGAATTCTTCGTGATATTCTCATTTTTTTTTAATTCAGGAATTACAATTTGTACTCATTCGAATAAATATCTTTCATAATGTGTCGTTAAATTTATCCGGATTCGTCTGTGGTTGATTGCAACATATAATTAAATAAAAATAAACGTCTTCTAGTGGCAAGTTATAATAGAATTAGTAGTGTGAAAATCCTCCCCGAGAAGAATATGTCAATTTTTACGGTCATCAGTTAAACGGAGTTGGAATTATAGCGACGTAACTGACCACGCAATCAGTAGGTTCATCTTTTTTTTATATCATTGCGGGCAAACGAACAGGTGGGTCATCTGGTTTTAAGTGATCACCATCGTCCTTAGACACTAACAACACCTGTGGAGTTGAAAGTGCATTGCTAGCCTATGTTTGGGGAAAGGAGAGAGAGATAAACTCAAAAACTACCGAACGGATTGTCATGCGGTTTTCACCGCTGGATAGAGTGATTAATGAGGAACGTTTTGGTATATAATTTGTCATGGATTTTTTCATAATCAGGGCGGGACAACGTCTGCCGGGCTCGCTAGTTAATGATATATAATACCTATGTAAAATAATAACAATAGTTGCTAACATTTAAAACGATTTTTAACAAAATCAGAAAAAAATTGCGAATCAAGAGTCTGCAGAAATAAAGAAGAAGAAAAAAACGGAGTTGGAGATTGTTGATCTCGGACAAACAAAATAACGCTCGCAAGTCACCCATCATCAGACTACTCAAACAAAATATACTATACAACGCTTTCTATATATAAACAGCGGTTCATAAGTTCGTCAATATGTTTGACAGTGTGTCAATTGGTTCATTAGGTAGAAATATGTATTTCTTATTTTAAGTGGCTGCTCGTCTCGGCTCAACACGGGTGCTCTAACGTACGAAATGAGGCCAAACCTTCGCTTGACAGTACGATCATGTAATTAAATAAAATGTGAACTAAATGTCAATCTCTCAATTCTAACAATGTATTTAAAGATTTGTAAGATGTACAATTAATGTATTATTCCTTTACGATTTTTAAAAACATTTTCTTTCCTACAGACCTTTGTCCTAAATAGGGTGCAGCTGTTCTGTAGTCTGAAGTCATACGCTTACATACATTAGACAATTGATTTTTATCCATATAAATTGTATATAGGACTAAAATAATCTGCGACGTTGCTTAACCATAAGAAATCGTATTTCGTGACACGGCACCTTTTATTCTGAAGAGCAAATGTAATTTAATTTAATGATTTAGAAGTAACCATTATTACAAGAACTGATAATATTATGCGATTGTTTCTATGCAATATATAAGAACTTATTGGATAGATCACTTTATTCCGCTGTTGATTGTCCGGTTTCCGTTACTATCGGTTTCCGTTACTATTACGGACAATAATAACGCATTGTCATTATTACTTGGTGTTATCGCAAAGTGGGAAGGAGCAAGCATTATTTAACACCCAATACGTGTAAAAGGGACAGCAATTCACGTTGCTTATCCTGAGTTATATGCAAACAGCGAGAGTACACATTTCATGATCATGTAATTCTTACAAATTGCAACCCTAACTAATATTATAATACGGAAGTGACTTTGTATGTTACGATTCCACGCCATGACCACTTAAACCGATCATCACGGATTTCTGCATACATTTTGCTAAGGGGACTAAAGGACTTCAGGTACATAGGAAATATAGTTAAGTTAAGTTAGGAAATATAGTTTCAATCTAAATTATCCCGACTGAAGCCGCGATCAAAAGTTAGTAAGATATAAAACAGCAAAATAAGCTTTCCATTAATAGAATTATGAATGCAGATACCGTAATGAAGTGTCATTCGTGAAAATTATCTAAGTAGTGTTTCAGAAAACCGCTTTAAACTATAAAAAGCGGGAGGGGAAAATTACCCAGTAAGTTCTAAAAAAAAAATCGTGTCCCAGTCACTCGGCTCTACGTTGTAGAGTCACAAAGCGATCCGCACGATATCAAACGCCGTCTGTTCCAGGTAGTTCAACCAGGTGGTTAACGATGTTGCCAAGTTTAATACAGCGGCTATGTTTTTATTTTTTTTGTTGTATAATTTCCACTTTAACTGTGTTAAAAACTAAATAAAAAGAACGGAGGAAAATGTTGGGTAAAACAGTTCGATGTTTACTGTAATTTGTAACATACTAGCTGTGTACGCGACTCCTTACGTGTTTATTATTACTTGTTACACTTCTATCTTCTCGTCATCACTACATATTATAAAACAAAGTCCTCTGCCACGCCTGTCTGTACGGACAGATACAAATACTACCGGATAGATTTCGATATATTTTTGCCTGTGACTTTTTTTCTTTAGTACATGAAATATATACAGCAATATATGTTATAAATAGTTAAGATAGAGCAAAGTGAATGTTGTGCGAACATACAAGGTCCAAATTTTCTAACGATTGGTTGAACTACATAGAAATAGATGCACTGTATAAGTAGTCACTAGGTGCCGCTCCTAGTGACTACTTATAGTAAAACCACTTGAGATACTTTTAACTTTCATTAATATACCAGAGAACAATATACTTCTACTAATAAAATCAACATATTATGTGCGTATTTTATCTATATATATATATACAGTGAAACTTCGTTAAATGGGACCTTCATAAATGAGAAACCTCTATTATTGAGAGTTGCAAATGAGGTCCCGGTACATTTTCATTGAATTACCTCTATTAATGGGACTTTTCGAACCTGGTTAAATGAGATCTGATTTCTAGGATTTATTCGGTGTTTACCTTTATAATTGGGACTCTGTAACTCAATTCCCTCTATAAATGAGACAAATTAATCGGATTGGGACAGGTTTCGAATTTATTTCGAACATTAGAATGTATTTCGCACACGCTTTGTTTGTCAGTACTATCTCAGGTTTTGACCGAAAAACAAAGGAGTAAAAGTGTATAAAATGCCCAAACGTAAATATAAAACGTTATCAGTATCTGAAAAATTAAAACTTCTATCAGATTATGATTGTGGAAAGTCGCGTGATGACCTGTGTAGGGAGCATACCATAAATGCAATAACCGTACATTTCGACCTCTATAAGCGGGGAGCCTCTGTAAATGAGACAACTATAATTTTAAATCTGCCTAATTGGAAAACTTGATTATGGAAACCCTCAATAAATGGTACAACATTGTTGGTCCCTTGACTTGTTGCAGAGCGCTATAAGCTATTTATCTAGACACATACACATAACTTACTCATATGATGATACCGTTACACTTTCCCATAGAAAAAATTAAACCTTTACTAAAAGAAAACGAGCTAATGGAATAGATTTTGAGTTTCAAAAATTCAATATCTTTACTCTGCCCTCTCAATACTTTCTTACAATTTAAGGTACGTCGGTAAAAAATTTGGAAAATTATATTTAGTAAAAGACCAGCATGAATTTAACGACAAAATCGATTACAAATTACCCTTCCCATGTTTCAAGTTGAGTAGGTAAGTAAATCCAGTAACAGTTTAATTAATAATTTTAGGTTTTACAAAAAAATCTCAAACCACATTAACGTTTTGCAAGATATTAAATACAAGCACCGTGTCAAGTGGATTTTGATATCAAGAGGTTAGTATAGAGTGGACTGATATGTGAACGATAGTGATGTCTGGGAATGACACTTCTCTTTGTAAATCCGCTAAATACAAAAGCTTAGTTATAAGTATATACACACTAGAAAGATAACCCATATCAGAACTGTCGAAGAACCGACAGATTTTCAATTTGGGAGTTACCCAGGGATAACCAGGCGGGCTTTGACCCTAATATCATACAAAGATTTGCCGTTGAGGTACTTGCCGATTCTTTTCCATGACTGTTTTGTCCTTCTCTTGGTCTATTTTTGAATAAAGTATTTTTGAATATTTCTCGTATTTTTTATTTTAAAATAATGTATAATTGCACGCTCCAAACCTGGCAACACCACTTAACCCAGTTAACGAGAGAGCGGCCTATTCCGCTGACAGTACTACGCGACACTATCGAGTACGCTCGTCTCTCGGATAACTTTTTATTTTTTCCAGTACTTTTATAAAATAGCACACGTTATTATTTTCATAAGACTTCAGCGACAAGTGTACTACGAATTCCTTTGTAAATTGTACATATTTCTACGCTATTTCGAATTACTTTTATATCTGTATTATTCTAGGCTTTGCATGCGTTTGGCGCGATAAATACTTGAGGTTATAGTGAAATAAATAGTATAAAATTATTCTCGTTGAAGAAACACTTTTAAACAGTATCTTTACAGATTATATCCCATGTGGTATACTGATATATAAGTTATATTACTGTAAAGTTTCATCAACATTCGTTAAGTCTTCGCCTGTAAGAGTAACAAACAAATTTTCCATCTTCACAGACTTTCTCATTTGAATATCCAGGAATAAAAATAAAATAATTTAAAAGAAAATAAATTTTGTAGGTGGTAGAGCCACGCTGAATCTATAGCTGGTTTCAGCATATGTGGGCCGGCTCGCTCGGGATAGTACTACTACCCTCTCACAGAAAACCGACATGAAATAACAGTGCTTGCATGGTTGCGTTTAGTTCGGTCAGTGAGAGCGCCGGAGGACCACCTCCCTTACCCTACCCTCTTCCCTTCCTCCCCCTCCCCCAAACACAGGATGGCAACGCACTTGCGACTCCCCTGGTGTTGCAAGTGTCTACACGGAAAAAAAAGAGTTTCGTGATTTTATTAAACCAAATTTCATTCATTCAACAAAATTATCTTAAGTATTTTCAAGGAAAGCAATGCAATTTAAAAAAAACAATATTAACCAAAACAACTTTTCTCCACTACTTTTATTTCTCGCATTTTTATTCCTTTTCATATTCCTTTTCGCCAAGAAACCTAAAAATTCGCAAACCTCATTCATTTTCAAAAAATGAACCGTCACATTTCCTAACTTACAACACTCACTCCAATTTTATTTTCTTGTCATTTTTATTTAAACAAATCCTTACTAATTACCATATTACCCCGAACAGTCGCAAGATTTTAATCTAACAACATCACGTTAAAAATGTCTCGGAGAGAGCTAGAACATATACAACGCCCATAGAGGAGCCTAGGTTATGGGAAAAATAAAATGAAAAAAGCAGTAACGTCCAATACTCTAACACAAGAATTACTCTTTGTTTAATTATCCCAACTAATATTGCCCTCGAATGGGACATAACCTTTTTACAGAACGACACCAACTCCTCCAAAACACGACAAATTAGACGAACTACTGAGAATGATTGAAAAGGAGAAATATATAAAAACTTTACCCTCACGGAAACAAAATCGAAAAAAATTTATATTCTCAAAATTACCCTAATATTTTCATCTGTTGATAACAAACTTCGAAGAGACTTACTTCTTAAAGACTATATATCAAGAAACTGTTACTCTCGAAATTATGCTCATTTAAAAACAAAAACCCACAAACATTTCATCGTCATCCGATGTAAACGAACAGAGGACTTCGACCGTAAGGGTATAAAGTTAAGAAAAAGAGATTTCATTTTTAAAATTAAAGAAAATCAAAACAAAATTAAAAGAATTTATCTAGAAAACTTTTTTCATTTATCTTCAATTACAGCTGGATATATTATATTTTCGATATTTTATCAGAGTCGGAATTTCGGCTGACTAGAATACATATAGGGCTCATATTTTATTCATAATCTTTTATTTCTATATTTTAAAACTTGCGTCATTTCTCACAATGGAGGAAAAGAATCAAAGCACAAATTCTGGATGCCACACACAGCCACAAACCCCGGATCAAGGGAGGCACCATTTTTTAGAACATTTAAATTATGGCAAAAACCTTTAATAAAAAAAACGAGCAACAATTCACTCTTAATACGAACGACTATATTGATTGAAATATTTATGTCTAGAACCGCATCGCATTCACGACTCTAATATTGACACACAATTTTAATTTCCTTTACTCAACTTTTTGAACTCCGCAATTATTATTTCTTTAGTAACATTCCGTTTAAAAGGCACGGAAAATGATTTATTGGAACATGCACACCAGCGACTTACCTTCTTTTCACAAAGAGATTTCTTATTACAAAAAAATCTATCAACCCACTTAAACTCTTTTTCCAACACACACTGCAAACACTTTTATCTTTTCAAAAACAATTTAGTTTCTTGCTAACTTTACAACAAACAATCATCAAAATCAAATTTAGCGCAACGCAGAACAAAAAACATTTATTACAACCGGCTGACGAAAAGGAAGACCTCGCATTTTCTGCATAGTTTTTTGTCGAATAGATAATTACTTGCCAATTTTTTATTCGGCAACCTCCTGATTCAACGAACCGGGAAATTTAGGTTATTTTTGGTAACTAGCAAAATAACAAGACCAAAATCAAAATATCCTTTATTCAATTTTGCCCTAAGCGCTATGTATGTCAAAGTTACCACCGTTCGGAAAACAACCCAGTCATCGAGAAGACCGCAAGAAACTCGATCCGATTTATCTTTTCATTTAAGATATATTTACGAAACATAAATATACATTCTTATTATGGTTGCACACGCATTTCCAGACGTCACATCTTCACATATTGATCCACCCTATAAACCTTAGATATTAAAACCCCTACATGTTCTTAACTCACTATCACAACACAGTGCACACTCATCATATACAACCCTTTACTACAGAAGGCATTAATTAAGAGATATTTTACGAAGCATTTCTCTTAATCACCTCCAACATTAACCAGAACCATCAAAGGAATTATGTCCTTTAATGGGACCAGAAAACTCTCCAAAAAAAGATAGCCGAGTATTTGGAAGCAACGGTGAGTATTTTATAAGATTTTATGTACTAATATGTATGCTTTATTATTAAGAAATATAACAGTATATATACACACCACATATATATATATAAAAAAACTTCTAATATCATTATTAGTTACTCAATGATTAACTCCATTTATAACTCAACAATTTTACAGACATACAACGTATAAAAATCAATTATACATAAAAACAGCAGCACAATATTTCTAATTTTCAGAAACCAGAGACAAAACTTTCGAAAAAAACCAAATTGAAACAACTGCCAAAAAAAAACAAAAGACACCTTATCTATTTATACTCGGAAGCTAGAAAAAGCACCAAACATATAGTTATTGATGAAAAGCTCCTTTATTTATATCAAGAGCATTTATATATTATTCAAATGCTATCACACTTTAAGTGCCCAAACCCGAAATCAAGTGAACACATACATATAATAATACGCCTTTTTATAATATAACAACAAAATTTGACCACCCGCCGCCAATATTTCCATATTTTAGTCTAGCGAATGAGCATTTCATATTGAATAAATCTATTAACTCCATAATGAATGTCCAAAGTGTGGTAGCACTTTTAGTGATTTGAGAAGAACACGTTTCATTTGAAATTCTATCATAATATTTCTGATTATTTTACATTCCTTATTCTGATTCATAAGTCTATAATGATCATTATCAATCATTTTTTTGAAGAAGAAAAAATTAACTGAAAACTAACGTATTTAACCAGATGATTCTATTTCAGGGAGAAAATAACATTTACAATTAACCATATCAAAATTAAAACTTAACAAAAGAAACTTTATACCCAAAAAAAAACATTTGTAAATTATTTTTTTTATTTCCCCTTTCGCCACCTCCCCCCCAAGCTGTCTATCACCCCTTTCCCCCCCTCACCTTCACATAGAAAAAAAGCTGAAATGTTCGTTTTTTTTTCCCCCTTTTTCTTCCACCTCCTAAACCCCCCATAAAAGCTGAATTCTTTTCCCCCTTTCTTCCCCTCCTACACCCCCTATAAGCTATTATCTTTTTTATTTCCCCCTATTTTTCCACCATCCTAAACACCTCCTCTACTTCTTTTTTTTCCCCCTTTTTTTTCCTACCATCCTAAAACACCTCCATCTAAATTTTCGTTTTTTTATTTATCGAACACAAAAAATTTACATTTTATTTTTTAATCGGTTTTCTCATTGACTAACTATAATACGTTACCTTATTAATAAAAACATCCTTAACATACTTCGTATAGATGAAAAGCATATTCGTTAACTTAATTTCCCCAATTTATTTTTCATTTCTAACTCCATTGCACCGACTAAAAACAACACTTCACCGAAAAAAATTTGAAATTTATTTATTTTGTTTTTAAAAATACGATTATTATTTTTTATTTCACTTTATTCCTTAATTCACCATATTTAGAGCCAATCACACAAAAGTAAAAAAAAACATCAGAGGATGGACAATCGTAAAGCAAGTGACAACCTTTACTAATATACTATTCTACCACGTCTTTTAAATAATCATTTATAATATAATACCAATAGTTTTTTTCAGCTCTAATACAAGTGCAATGAAAGCAAACTAATTTTACAAGTTATTTTTTTAGCATTATCTATATACTTAGTTTTTTGTATTCTAATTTATTTTTATATTCATAATTATTTAAACTTTATTCAAATATTTTTACCAATGCACATTCATATATCTTGAATATCTTACCGGTGATTTAAAATCTTTCTACAATATTGATGAAACCACTAAGTTGTTTGCATTAACTAATACAAACTTCTAAGGGTTTTATTTTTTAGTTATTATACAAACTAAAACCCTGAATATTTTTCAGGGTTATACCTAATGTGCCACTGTAAATTTATTTAATCAATTTATTATCAGCTTCTTTAATCTTTTTTTTTGATTAATATATTTCTTAATTAAAATATATTCGTTTCTCAAAAATATTACATTTTATCATATCTATTACAATTATACAATCTCAATCAATATCATCGATCTCTCTCTACAAATTCAAAATAGTTTGCATCAATAGATTATATTATTCTATCAAAACGAAACATCAACACAAACTAATACTTACTCAAGTGAAAAAAGAAACTCTTATTTTAAAGCAAAGATCTTACATGAAATTTCTGGCATGTTCCTACAAAAGTTTTTGTCTTCGTCTAAATTTACTTTCTCTTTAACCAATAGACTAAATTTTCGATTAATAATTAACCTTGGTCGTATATCACCGATCCTTATCGAATACAGTTTTTATCATTGAAGCACTCTTCCTTAAATCAAAGCAAATAATCGCAAATTACATTTTCTTAGTTAAAACCAATTTCTTCAAGCTAGTATAATACAAAAGCTATCGTTCAAGAAACGAAATGTTTTAATTTAATATTCTTGTTTTATAAAAACCAAAAAAATATATGTTTTTGAAAAAGGGTATTTCTTACTTTAAATTAATATTTTTTAAATTCTAAAATAATTTTTATCTTGCAATAGAAAATATTTCTAGTCTATAATTAATTACTTAGATGAACGAATCCTTTTTCACCGTGTATGGACGGTGGTGATCGCTTATCAGCTCACCCACCTGTTCGTTTCCATCCAATGATATTAAAAAAAAATTACATCGTTTTCTCGACATTAACAAACAAACAGATACGTGGTCCGAAACGTGGATTTGTATTAGCCCTAGTACTAAAGTTACACGACACAATATAAAACCAATAATAATTAAATTAAGAGTGTAGCTATCGAGTATGTCATTCTCTTTGGCAGACTGGCTGAAACGTTTGAATATATTGTAAACTAGCTGACCCGTGCAACTTCGTCTGCACCAAATCTGTTATTACCGGTTTCACTTGTATTTTTAAACGCAAATAATCTTAAAAAACCTAAAACCCTATTGCAGCGTTATCCAGCACTTCCAATCGTATCCAAACTAACCAGGAACTCACTCAAACATATACCCAGTTGGTATGTGAGAAACTTTTAAAATAACCTAGATCTGTTCGCAGCATTACCTAAAGTAGTGTCATCAAAGTGAAGATCAAAACTAACTTACATATATTGCCGATAAATGTCTTCCCAGTACCCCTTGTAACTTCATCACGTAACATACTGTAAAAGTTGAACTTTATCTACATTAAATTTCCATTTTGTTTTAGTTGTTTGTTTTATAAATTTTAAAGTAACGTGAATCTCATTCAATTTTAATTTGTCCATTTATTTTACTTTTACATACAAACCCCTTTTTACTATTCTAACTTAAAACCTTCAACAGTAAAAATTTTTAAATCGACCAGTAGTAGGTACCAACATTCCTCAAAACAAAACTTTACCACTCATTATAATATTAAAACAACATAGTGCTCAAACAGAGTCCGGTGAACTGTTAAGACCTTGGAGGTCAAAGCGTGGTCAGCGAAAAAAAAAAACTGCAACACCTCGCTATTTATTTTAATCTTAATTCCACCTAACCCAACACTTCAACCAACAACATTTAAACAATTTATCAAATCCAACCTAAACCCAATTATTCATCTTCTACAATCATACTATTATCTTGTTATTTTTAGCTTCCCTTTACCTTTTTTACATACAACAATACAGTTTCGTCCTATTTATTGTTAACCACGTCAAACGTAGCCAGAACGACTGGACTATTCCGCCGAGCCACGGTTCGAGCCTGCATCTTTTTTTATTTTTTTTAAATACTTAGGGAAATAACTATCTTTTTACAACTCTCAAAACCAAATACCAAAACCTCAAAATTTCAACCAATTTTTCTTTCTTCCTACCTACCCTTTAAGATCTATAACCTTAAATACCTTCCAATTCGCTGTCATCTTTCAAGTGGCGTGTCAAAGGGACAGACAAACAGGCAATCCTGAGAACACTTCGTTTATAAAAAAAACCATGAACTCGAATATAACCTTCCAATTCCTCAATCGTCACTTCAATCGTCCGCACACAACAACAACACAAAAAAATAAAAAATATTTCTCTATACAACAAACACCCCAAAATTCACCCCAAAAATAGAATTATAGAAAATGTCGATTGAAAGATCGCGTGTCTTTATAAATACCATATTTATGGAGTTATGAATAAACAGTCTATTTTACGCATTCCGAGTATTATTATTATGCTGTCCAAGTCAGTCTAGGCTCCCACAGTAGTGACTTAGTGAGCCCGTGGCTCCTACAAGAGTAAAATGCATTCGTTTGCCTTTTCATTAATCGAATTCACGACCTCCTTGACTTAACTCATGGAACCTTCTTACATTAAACATTAAATACGACTTAAGTCACATAAAATATATTATACTACACAAAGCAAATCGTCTCGACTCAATTCGCGATCCCTTTAGTTACGCATTGCTTACTTAAAACAATAACACCGTAAGGCACGTACTCGTAGACTAACGACCGCCCCGCGTGTTTACTTACTACGTTCGACATACTTTGCGATATCAATATTTGATATTCAGTTATACTTATATAAAACAAACTACACGACATTTTATGAATAGCCCGACGACGTATGTGTCAAAATCCGTATGCTAAGTGTTTTTCATGGCGGAAGTTCCCATTTTGTGATAACTTGCCGCTAGGACACCAACCGCAGCAGCACATCGAATTATGAATTATTCAATCGGTCGTGATAGAAGTTGGACTGCTTAGAATTACAATTCAACGGTAGAAGGCACTCAAGCACTCTCTTAAGAATAACACACAATTTTTTTTTACCTTATATTTAAAAAAAAAAGTTGCTTATTTGTGAAAGCATTTGACAAATATAATACTAGTTTTTATCCAATTAAATACTTCGGTTAGGTTCGGGATTTAATGTAGATCAAAATTACTCTTTATCATAATTATAAAATTACGCTCACCAAAAAAAAAATATCCAAGGTGTTTAGAAATTAAATGTGTTAAAGTGGTTGGACTAATATAGTTCAACACTTTGATAATATCTTATCAAAGCAGTTCATGTTGAACGAAGGCAATATTCATTTGTCGTTTGTCTAATCAACTCGTCCTTACGTTACATTTCGCTCAAACCCTCGCGTTGTACGAAATTATATTTCATTAGAGAAAAATATGCGATTTCGTTATTATTAACTTTTATATGTAA
Source organism: Antheraea yamamai (assembly GCA_036509395.1). Lineage (NCBI taxonomy): Eukaryota > Metazoa > Arthropoda > Insecta > Lepidoptera > Saturniidae > Antheraea > Antheraea yamamai. Next base: position 10,382,816 of record AP028450.1, read on the forward strand.
AATTCCGATGTGCCCGGGTACCTAATTCTACACTACTATTACTATACAATTTATGTTTTCTATAAAAAAAAAACGGACTTTATAATCATTACTAATTATATAAATGCTTATGTGAGTTTGTTTGTTACGCTTTTACGTCTAAACCGATTATTGTGAAATTTTGCATATCCGTTGCCAGAGTATAGAAATGGACATAGGGTGTGACTATTATTAAAAAAAGTATGTACTGTTTCCGAAGGATAGATCATGTCTACATTAAAGTGAGCGAAGACGCGAGTTAAAACAAGTAATAGCATAAATAGCGTTATTACACTACATTTCCTAAATATCAAATCTTTTTATTACTCTTTAAATCACACCTGTCATAACTAAATGTTAATAAATGCTCATTCTTCTCTCCTTAAACGGCTTGACCAATTTTGATGAGATTTTTTTTTTATACTTGCGACGTTGGGATCAATTTTGTCACTATTTTCTTTAGTATATATTTTTTATTTCCCAATAGAAGATATATCTCACGACAACGTCTGGCTACCGTGCCACTAATTACTATAAAGTTCATGTTTCCTACAAACAAACAGACTTTACAATAATAGCACGAGTTACGATATTACACCACATCTCTTGAATAGTATTTACTAGAAATCTTTAAAAGAAATCTTTTTAGTGCCTCATAATATATTTTTAAATATGCTAAAAAAACCGTGCAACAAACATACAAAACTAAATCGTAACTTCATATATATACATAAGCAACGGCGTTTCACGCTCCAAAGAATTCTAATTAACTTCGATGTATTCTATTGTGGTCAGATATCCGAGTCACAGAGACATTACAGCCGCAGATCGATCATGAGCGGGTTAATGGAATCGTTCTAGTTCACTTGCCAAAGAGCTTGGACTTCGAAAATCGATAACTGTCTTCTTTATTATACGTTTTTATTTTATTTTCTATGAATTACCGTTTTACAAACTCACCTGATGACAAAGGACGATGCGATCTAAAATGGTGAGTGAACACGCTTAACCGAGTGGAAGGTACAACTGTCGAAACACCTACATGTGTTTAATGCACGATTTAACAGAGATTTAATCAAGTGAATTAGTTATTCACTAAAAAAATATCCCATCAGAATAGAAATCATGGTGGTCTAGTGGTCTGACCGGTGGAATATTAATCCGACGTCCGCAGGTTCGCACCTCGACATTTACAAACGAATTTTTCGGAATTCGCGTACATTTACCAGTTTAAATTGGGTAACATTATCGGCTGACGGTGAAGGAAAACATCGTGAGGAAACCTGAACCTGAGAAATGTTCTTGTAGTACTACTGTACGTGAGAAAAACATAGAACTGTTAATTTCTCAAAAGTTTAAAATCGCCAATACGTCGTGGGCTGGCGTGATGATTACGCCCATACCTTTCTTCAGGAAGAGGCCTATGGTCCTGCAGTGGGTCTCTTACAGGCTGATACCATCATCCATCATACCATATCATGGATAACTCAATCATTTTCCAAGTTTCAGCTCATTGAACTGGCTCTTGTAATAGGCGTCTTCAAAACTGCAAGTATACCTACCTACTCCCAAATTTCCGAGCGAATTACACGATGTCGATATTTTCGCGAGATACAAAAACAAGCGAACTGACGTTACCAATATCGTTTTGTAAGATAGATAGTGAATCATATAAAGAGGATTTCCCCCGAGGTGTCCTATCTACTATCCGATAGAAATATAAATGAAATTCGACTATCGAAAACATCGCGTTTTGATCTTGCCACACGTTTTCTATATGCCCTTTATAAGGGTTATTCTTAACACTATGATATCTAAAAATAATCGAAAAGGTTTATTAATTACATAGATATTTTTATGTTTAAATGTTTATTACAAAGCCTTTTATTGTAATATAATATTTTATTATCTAAAATAAGATTGGATGTCGTATTAGAATCACATATTTAATCATTATTACAACGGAATCATTTAAGACGATTTTAAACATATTTATTTTACTTTTTCATATAAAAGCGGTCGTTGTGATTTGAATATAGAAGTTAGATTTATAAAACTGTCTATAATTTATACTGTATATCAATCAGTCAACATTTATTAACTTAGATAAAGTTATAGAATATTCTGGAAGTTTACTTTATTTACTTTGAGCCTTATACCTTCTGCTATACATTATCGAATGCAAATTAAAGTTATTATTTAAAATAATAATCTTCTAAGTCGGTTAAGTAGGTTTCGAGTTATTATAGCACACCAATGAACAGTCAAGCAGACAGAACCTTTATATAATACTAGCTTCTGCTCGCAACTTCGTCCGCGTGGAATAGTTACTGTTGGCTAACGGTAACACGCAGCGGAAGCTCTCAAAAGGAAAAAAAAAAACGTTTTTGAAACATTTTTCATCAGTGCTCCGCTCCTATTGGTCTTAGCGTGATGATAAATAACCTTCCTCGATAAATGAGGTATCTAACACTAAAAGAATTATTCAAAGATGTCGCAACAAAACCTTTTAAATTAAAAAATAACAAGTGTTTGATTTCCGTCAAAAACATAACAACCCAATTGCCTAAATTAAAAAAAAATGTATAGCAGCTTTTTTATTTTTGATTAAACGTCCGAAATTGGTGAAGGGTATAAATACAAGGTCTATATAATAAAAACGAGATGCAAATAAATAAAACTAGCAATATAATAAAAAATTATAAGACATATTGCTTCAAAAAATATCCTAACCGATGGTACAAGAAAAGATTTCCCATGTGGGGTTCACAGTTCACATCTTGCATCAGAGATGTGAGGCTCCACCTATCGAAAATATTTCTTTTCTGTCGGCATCTTGTATAGAAATTCGTTCTGTAATTAAAACTCTTTCTGCTCGTGACTTTTTCTATTGTTTTGTCGCTTCATGCAAACTACTTGATTTAGCCGGATAAATTATCTTTGACTACATTCTCACCTGACGTTAAATGGTGGTATGATATAAGACGGTAAACACGCTAAACCTAGAACAGGCCAGTCTCTCAAGTACAACTACCTGGAACATAGGTATAAGTGCTTGGCACCAGATTAGCCTGATAAACTTGGAAAATTCCCAGTCAATATGTAAATAGCAGACTCTTCAATTTTTTAGATTTATTTTTATCCATGTTTGATCTCAAAGCTAACTTCTCTTATTGAAAGAAAGGCCTACCATCTCAATATACTTTAGTGTTAACTGTTTATTATTTGTTGATGACTAAATTATACCATCCTTCTTTTCAGATCAGACCAATTAACTGTCTTTATTTATAGCGGAAGCAAAACATTCAAAAACTGTTGTTTTACTTAGAATACCACTTATCCTTAAAATATAACTACGTAGAGTACACACATAGTAGTAGAGCAGTAAATAGATAGAGTAATCAAGTTTAATCTTTTTTTGAACTGACTACGCTATTTGCCTGACGGATTCTACACAGCTTCACCGGACTAAGGAGAACGCTTAAGGCACTTCGGCGCTTGGCAACACGCTCAAAGGTTGTAACCAAGTCACAGGCAGTAATACTATGACTCAGGTAAAGTATCCACATAAGGGATGTTGTTTGTAATACACCTTGTAAAGTACAAATTCATAATTAATGGCTATATTATCCATTAGCAGTTGCAGCTAACATTAGCACTACTACGAGTTTATGGTAGTCGATATCCACTACAACAAAATTGACTAGTACTGCTACAAAAAGGAAGATAGTTGCAAAAAGCGTCACAAAAACGACCAAAATATAAATAAATAGTAAGTATTTTTCAAATTCCATTTCAAACGATAAACAAATTGCAAACGTTAAAATTATAGTTATTTAAACGAAGCCAGTCGAATGTGGTTCCGACGCTATTTGTCAATGCATTGTGTTCGTCGTGTACACGAGAGGACGCATTGCCGCTAGTCCTGCAAAAAGCTATAACAATTTATGTGGATTCTATAGACACCAGAGCTGTTTGCTATGTCGCACTACAAACAAATCATAATCAGTTTCCTTGTTGTGACATCAGTTTTTATTTGCGATTTACTTGTCTATAATTTTTTTAATACATAGTTAATACAGTATTAATGTACGCGAACTGTAAATAACTTATGAATAAATCCCGAAAAAGGAATAGTGTGCATTAGGAAATGTATTAAGCCAAAATACATTTAGGTATGATTTTACAGCGGTGTAGTTACTTCCGTATCAGCCTTTTCAAAGATATAGCGTCCACACGACATAGGGGTCTCGATGTAATGTAAGTAAAAATGCATAAAATGTTATGCACAACCTCAAATTCTGATTAATATAAAAAACAAGTGTTCACAAACCTTAGTGGCTTTTCTGACACCGGTTCTATATAAGACTAGTTACTACACATAGTAAATCTGTGAGATCAACATTCAATACTTTTTAACCGTAATCAAATTCACAGATCAAGAAGCCATATAAAGTATGTAAGAAGGTCCCAAACTCTCACAAAAATAATGAAATTATATGCAATCTATATATATCCCGATGAGAGTAACTCGATAAACCTTGAACAAGGGGAAACTATAGCATAGTTCAAGAGACACGAAATATTCCGAATTCCCCGGACGAGCGACCTCCCCCGAGCGACACACCGAATTCTTTCACCTTTTGTATTAACACGGACAAATATCGCTTCCACCGGTCGGAGTTTTTCAAAGAATTCTCTTTATGTGTATCGTAAGAGGAGAAAAGTTTATGAAACAATTATTACGGGAATGTTCTGATTTTAACGTTGTTATATCGTTATTATGTTTATTTTCTATGTGATTAAAATGGTTTTTGAATCAACGGCAGATATGATGTCCGAAAGTGAGGTATATTGAGAAAAATTAAGATGCCATCAACAACAAACCTTGTAGATAAAACCAAAGTCTCGCAACTCAGTTCTTCTACCGTAAAAAGTTGTGAGATCCATTAATACCAAGACGGTTACTTTATTAAGTCCCTACTGAAGGGACCTTCTGTCTTAAGTTATTACGTAATTAGCTAACCTAACAACATCTTATAGTGACCATATCAATATTAAAAATATTTTATGTTTTAAATAAAATAGATTGAATTGGCAATCGCACTAAACAATTTTATTTAATATAATATTTATTACTTGTGATTTCAGGTAAATTCAGGCTTCTAGTTTTATCCGCAACGAAGTTATAGGTGGTCGAAAATGGCCTGAACTGCTTCGAGAAAAGGATGGTACGACCGTGCCGCTTTTTTGCTCGACTTGGCGGGGGCACTCCCATACCTTCCGACATAACAGGCGGGTTCCACCGATTTCAAGATGTACGGGTTCCTAGACTAAGAGACAATATACTCGCTAAAAACAAATTATTATAAACATACCTAAAAGACTTAAGGGCATAAAAGTAGATGTTATAAAACACTCGTGTTCAACTGTGGTGCCGTGAAAATCCTTTTTCTTCAAACTCTCACTGTTACTTTACTGTACTATTGTCACCGTACCGTGCACCTGTTTCATTTAAAAAAATACAATATAAAGGGATAAGCCTTATTTCTACTTATTTATTGTGTATCTTCATATATATTTTACGTTTAATTCCAAACATCTCAGACAGTCAATGTCGAAGTATGAGATAAAAATCAACGTTTTTTTCGTCTCGAAATTTCTTTTATTATACGAGTACATAGATTTAGTTTATTAAAAACTTTATAATGGACGATTCTAGAAAGAAGAGAATAAAAACTGCATGATAAAAAAAAATAATTTAATATTACTGAAAAATATCCCTTCTGTGGATTCCGCCCGAGGCAATAAATCACAGACGAAAAAAAAGACCTTTAAAAAGCATTTAACATTGTAGTAACTCAGCAGTTCGTTAACCCGCCACGGCGGAGGTAACAGAGCGGGACTGAAATGTGAATTTCACGGGACGCCAGCCAGCGAACACGGGGACCTCTGAACCCCCAAAATTAAAGACTAAAAACGTGCCGGACTCGGTAATTACATCTCGAGGTGAAAATAGGTATTTTAACGAAGTTAAACCTCTGTGAGCCGAATATTGAAGACGTTACATGGTACCAGAGTCGAGTTACGATGACGTACTCGTATATACCCACGTCACTCGTTGTTACTGGAAGTTCGAACGATGTTTTGTTAGCACCGGGAAGGCTTTGATCTTTCCATTTGAATTATTAATATTTATTCGATTGTTAATCACGTACTGCTTTTAACTATTTAATTGACTTCGACTCAGGTTTTGTATAATCCGTGGTTAGGATGAAACAGGGTAGAAGTAAAATATTACGAACGTACGAAAACGTAACACTCCAAAACGTGGTACTATTGTAGGTGTTACACCTGGTATATTTATATATAGTGGTCGAACAGACGGACATGAATATTATATCCAACCAACCAACTATTTTTTACAACTATTATACTAGTTTCAGCATGAATGGGTTGGCTCGCCCGGGGCACTACCACCCTCTCGCAGAACACCGACGTGAAGTAACAGTGCTTACATTGTTGCGTTTCGTTCGGTCAGTGAGAGTGCCGGATGATCTAGGGGTGTAAGGGGTGTCGAATAACATCATAAGACTTGAGACACCCAAGCCAACCTCACCTGCACGTGGAGCACCCTGCTGAATAACGAACGAGGCAATGGCGAAAGCGGGTTGGTAGGGTTTTACAGCCTGATTGGGTCGCAACCACCATGTATATGGCGAAAAAGCCCGTCATAGTGATTCGCTTCTGCGGGTCGCGTTTCGGGATCAGCCTGTGCATATCCAGCTTCTTGCAGGCCGGCATGACAGCGGCGACCAGCGATGGATAGTATGTCTTCCGGTGGTTGCCATTGTTTTTGGATTGTACTGTGCCATTACCATCAGGCATAGTGCAGTCATTTTGCCGTGCTACAATTAAAAAAAGGATCACCTCCCATCCCCCTCCCCTCCCTCTCCCTCCCCCCAAACACAGGCTGGCAACGCACTGGTGACTCCCCTGGTGTTGCTAGTGTCTACGGACGGCGGTGATCACTTACCATCAGGTGATCCGGCTGATCGTTTGCTCGCTATAATATTTAAAAAAATAATGTTATAAATTTAAATTTCATTTCAATTTATAAGTACTTAAATTACTCATAACCATATTTAAAAGTGCAACTTAGTAACCAAAAACACATAGGAGGTCTGATTTTATCTGATCTTGGGCTTAGTATGTATACGATTTATTAATATTTTTATGTAGTACATCTTACATAGTTTTCATATGAATTTTATATACAGAGTATTAAATAGAGATAGAGCAGATATCATACGGATATTATAAAAAACAAAAAAATTAGGAAAATATTAGTATTTATTACCTTGAATAAAGTATCATAATTTTAATTGAGCTTCAATAATATCACGTTTAAACTGGGTAGATCGTAGAGAAATATGTATTATTTTTTTTAGTAAATTTAATACTATACGGATCCATTTTAGTACCGTTTGATGTTCTAACAGAAGACATAAGCCTGTACGTAAATATCCTTCAGATAATTTTAAGAGAAAATATATAACAATGAAATTGAAGAATATTTCTTTTGTATAAAAATCCAACCTAAATCCATAGGATAGAGAGCAAACACTCGAGAAGTAAGTCATTGATAGAGTATTGTGTATTCGCATCTAGAAAAACAAAGTTTTTTTCCTCTTCCATGGCCTTTCTGTCCGATCCTTTCTAAACATTTTATGTTACACCGTAGCGTAACGTGACGATTAAAATTGAAACGGTAACATTAATATAATAATTATCTATTCAGTGTTTGTATAGGGTCAGAAGCCGAACATTTAGTTAGTTCTAATAAGACAAACTTTAGTGCAAGTTAAATAGCTTTTTTTTGCAAGTTAAATAGAATTTTATTATAGACACTTACAGCTTAACACTGACCTAACTGCACCAAACTATTTGATATAAAAGCAGTTTATTTCTATGGCCTTTATATAATTTGGTTTCTCAAGCCAGTGGTAGGCAAATACAAAATATAAAGTTTGGTTTATATATTTAAGAACATATATATAAGTAATAGAGCGATAGATCGTGTAGCGTGACGCGGGGTTTTGCAGGGCAAAGGTGTGTTCGTCACCTGGCGAAAACCGAGCATTGAATAGAAAGGCTAAGCTGTGAATATCGGCGAGGAACTACGCCATGCGTCTTAGTTGCATAGTCGGTTTTTTACACAATAGTTGTTTTTTAACGTTGGCAGCAATGTAAAAAATAAAAAAAAAATAAACATGTTAACACTGCCGAGGAGATTTTTCTTTTTTTCGAAATGACTACGCTATTGACCTGGCCAGGTCTTAACAGCTTCACCGGATTACGCTACGGAGGAGAGTTACATGCATGTTATACGGTGTACCAGCTGTTTTACTTAACATAATACAAGCTATATTTCTTTTGAAATGAAATGGTCGTGTAGTATCTTAATATTAAAAGTGCAAAAGTGAGTTTGTTCGTTACGCTTACACGCCTTAAATACTAAACCGATTATGATGAAATTATGGTATACGTATTATCAAAGTTACAGAGAAGGGCATAGGGTACATTACATCCAGAAAAATGTAATGTTCCCGAAGGATACGTCGAATACATTTACGTGAGTAACACCGCGTGCTAAAGTTAATGAATAATACAAATGTAAAACTTTAAAGAACTGAATTCACATATTGTAAAATAAATTTCTTAAATTCTGTTTGTTACTTCTAAAAATATTGACACAATGTTACTAATCGGTGTGATACAGACCCCCAAGTTTTTCCCTATTTTCGTCCAATGACGAATAAACAGTTCAGTGAAAACTCTTATCATTGTCTTCGATAATATCTGTCCGACACAGTGACATTTTATAGAAAAAGGGGACTGACTGTGTCTTGTACAGAAAACTTTTTTATTGTGTTTGCGGGGAAAATATTCTCGAGTCCTTGACTATAAAAAAACGAAAGACGATTCTTCTATACCCGTATTTCTATTTACGACGGTGTTGTAGTATTTGCACGGATGACAGAGAAATTCAACATTATTGTGATATGTAAATAAAATTAATTTAAATCGCCTGCCCCGATGACGCAGTGGTTCAAGTAGTCACATCGGTACTACTGTGAGTTGTAGGTGCTATTTTGGGTTCGAAAGTCATGAAAAACAATTATTTATGATTGCTCTAAACTACACTACTCTTTAAAGTGAATCTTTTTTATCTTTTTTACATCACCTTAGATGTTTTCGTTCACCTATCGCATGTCGCATTACAGCCGGTGCGCGGAGTAGGGGTAAAGTGAAAAGCGCTGGGCAGAGTAGCCAAGGACAATACGGTGACGGCTCCATTTAATGTTTTAAATAAATATTTTGCTTAGTTATTACAATAATTTCTCGCAAATTTCCTGGTATACCGCAATAGGTGCAACCGTTCCTACATACATTCGCCAATTGATTTTTATTCATTTATAGATTGTCAAAGTAAAAGCAGACCTCAGTTACAGACCGTACCGCACACATTACGGAGATAAAACAAAATAATTATCCGTCACACTATTGAACAATACCGGGAGCTCTAGCACCCGCCGGATAGCGTTCGAAGGGTTTTATTAAGACATCAAAACCAGATATTACTGTCAAAGGAGACTTCCACCTGTCATAAACATGAAACAACATTACCGATGCCGTCGAGAAATTTACGTTCAGCCGATTTTCATCATGTAATAAAATAATACAACGCGACATAAACTCACAAACCCTGCGTTTCAGTCCAGCAAATATAAATTTGCAAACGGAATGAAATAGGCCGACTGATTTTATCGAGCAATATTTAATTAGGATTCCAAAGATTCGAGAACTCGGGAGTTTGTGATGAATTGTTGTGATACGTCATTAAAATGAGATTACTGACATCGTGGTCGTAGCTTCGAATGGTATGACCATTATTAAACTTTACGCTGGTCGTAAATTTAGGACATTAGATAAAATAAAACGGTTTTTGCATTTCTATTCGCGTCTCATCATCAGACTTTGAAAGTTTTATATTTATCTTTATACTAAATTTTTCCCTCGCCTACTTTCACCTAGATTTGACGTATCCTTCAGGGTACAGTAAAAAAAATTCTGGACGATTTTTTTTGCGTACTCTTGATAACTTGAAAATATCACGATGATCTGTTGAGTAGTAAGTCAAGAAAGCGTGACAAACAAACAAAAAACCTCACTTACTCTTTTATAATATTAGTTATAGGATAACAATCAAATCACGTTCGTATATTTACTTACTCCGGTGGTATAAAATTATATAAAACATTTTCGTACCTGAAACAAAAAATAAAAATATTAAGTTATTATTTAGTTACAGATGTTACGAATACTATCCGATGCAATATTATATTACGCAATATACCAATCAATGAATATAATACTAAAAACAGACATTTTCAAAATAAGTATTTTATCGCATTTTCCTTAGTGTAGATTGATCCAGAAAAAAATGATTTATCCGAGTAACCAATCAAATTTGCACATTACGGCGAGCGAAGCCGCGTGCAAAATGTAATTTACTATAATTACATGCATGTATGGGTGTACATACATTAACTTTATAAAGAATTCATAATAAATATTAGAACGCATCATACGGCAATTTAATTCCAAACTAAATATAGCTTATAAGCTAGCTTTATTATCTTAACTAAACATCGAATATTCTATAGCTGATACTGATAGTCTATGGCGTACTAACACTGTGCCACGAGGCCTATAAAAATATTACGAAGCTAAGCCTTTCACTTTTAATATAATGGATTTTTATTAATAAGTGACAACGTCATCTTTCGACGATGCATCGCAAGTCAAGTGCCTCGAAAGTAAATGATGAATGGCTTTAATGGCATTCCTGGTGACGATATGAAAAGATGCCTTATAAAAAAAATGTTTTTTTTTGCTCATTCAATATCAAAGGAGATTGCGAGTTGAACTCGGGTTTTCAACGGATTTCCGCTTCTGATGGTTTTGAAGAGTAATGTAGCGTTTGCAAAAAACTATCGTTTGATTTGTTTTTACCTCGAATAACTTTTGAATGAGTTGATTCTTCGAAAAATGATATCAGAACTTTTCGGTAGAGCGTTCAATTCTCTACAAAAATATTCGATGGAAATTGCAGAGCAATTTATGGTTCATTAGTTACAAGAATCAGAAGAAAAAATCCTATGTTATTCTTATGGTTAGTTCTCCCTTGATTTATACATTAAACACTAATTGTATTCTAAATTTGAAGCTTCTATGTCTGCTAGAAGTGCCTTAGAGTTTTGATGATCGGTCAGTCAGTGAGTGACAAAATTAAGAAATTTTGACTTGTTATAATTCTTACACTACTGGTTCAAATTGAACGAAATTTGAAATATACTGTCTTTATATAATGCCTACTTGGTTACTGAAAATTCAGGCTTCTAGTTTTATCCACCACGAAGTTATAGGGGGACGAAAATGGCCTGAATTGCTTCGAGAAAAGGATTTGAAATTTTTGAAGTTAAAACTTGAAGAAGTTTTGCGCATTGGACATTGAACGAAAGTGAATCACTCGGGTCAGTAATACTCGGTTCGCGTATACTCAGCTCCGGTCGTCAACAACCACTTGTATCTATTTCTATCAAGTGGTCATAAGTATACACCGATTTTTCTACTTTTTTTTTGCTAACCGTACTTAAACGTACTAGAGTGTATATATACGGCGTACACCGCACCTCAGTCATTCATCTTCCGCGAATTCCGTAATCATTTGTTAGCGAGATAACTGTGACAGTCTCGTGCGCCTGAGAATTTACACAAACTCACAGATTTTAATATTTAATCCTCTCATACAAGCCGCCATTTGCAGATTCTTATTTTGCTCGCTAGTAAATATTTAAACAGTGGGTAAGTTATGATGATATTTAATTTAATCGCTATTTCCAATAAAATTGTTTTAATTACGTGACGTAGCAGTTAAAGGTAACAAATGAATTTGATAATTTAGAACAAAACATGTTGAATAGTATAATGTCAGGCGTACATTATTACGCCTTTTTCTTGAATAGGATTCCTATCTCTCTGTTTATAAATCTCTTTCACTTATTTAGTATTAATCAATATTTTCGAAAGTAAATCGTATTACTATTGGTAGGTGGTAGAGCCACGCCGAATCTATTACTGGTTTCAGCAAGAATGATTCGGCTCGCCCGGGGCAGTACCACCCTCTCACAGAAAATCGACGTGAAGTAATAGTGCTTCCATTGTTGCGTTTCGTTCGGTTAAAAAGAGCGCCGGAGGCACCCTGCTTATTAAATCCCCTCCCTCTCCTCCCAAACACAGGCTGGCAACGCAAATGCGACTCCCCTGGTGTTCCTAGTGTCTATGGACGGCAGTAATCACTTAACATCAGGTGACCCGCCTGTTCGTTTGCCTCCGATGATATATATAAAAAAACAAATAAAATTTGTAGTGCAAACAGGAAAATATAAGTTACATTAACTACATCTAGTGGGAAAAAGACCGAAACGACAATGAAGAAATATCTAGAATTATTATAGAAATAGCAAAAAATACACTAATTGGTGGATGCCTGTACTAGCACAATAGCGTTAGCGTGTTTGCTTCATGTGAACATGTCTATTTCTTATTACCTAAAACATCTTTGTCTCCATCAAAACATACTATAAAATATTAAAGTATAATTAAAACTGAATTTCAATAGAACAAAATGTTATCTTCGATAATTTCCTCAACTAGTACCCGTTGGAGCAAAACGTTTCCCACGGTCCCTTAAGGTCCGGTCCGTCCCCTCGTATTGTAAGCGAAACCCATCCATGTACAGAAAATCCTTTCACGGCCAATTCTCTCCTTTCGATGGAGAAATATGTCCCCGGGGTCATCGAGGACGCGTCAATATAACTTAATCTTTGGACGTTCGTTTAAACTTATGTGACAGGATATTGCTGTTCTGTATTGTAATAAAAAATATTTCCTTTTGAATTCCTGTTGGGTTGGTTAGGTCATGATCAAACTTCGACTACTGGACAACCAATCGTCATCTTCATCAGTGTTAAGTCGCTTGTGTACCAATAGATGACGCTGTACAACACACATCTTGGTACAGTTGTATTGCGATGTCACGAGGAACGCTACATTAATGGCCCTATCGGCTTGTCGTTTCCACATTCGGATTTCTACATCCCATTCGCCAAGTTACTGTTTCAACCACCCAGTCGATATAACTAGGTTGTTAAAAAAATCGAAGGCAAAAAATAACTAAATATAACCAAAATTCTATAGATGATTCTATAAGCCCTGGCATTACGCTAACGATCAGCCTATAAAAGACCCAATGTAGGTACATAGTTTTCTTTCTGCATGAAGGAAGGATGTATTGGCGATTTAAAACTCTGATAAATCCACAATTCTATATGTTTTTTCCTTCAGTCAATAGTGTAACCAATTTAAATGACTAAATATACGCGAATTCCGAAAAATTCGTTAGACCATGCCGGGGTTCGAACCTGCGGACATCAGATTGATATTCTTCGGGTAAAACTACTCGACCACCACGACCAATAGTTTACATAAACATTGATAATCCAAAATACACATATATTTATATAACAAATCTATACTTTAAAATTATGAACTTCACCTAATTGTATCATTCTTTCGTGCGCTTTGATGGTCTGAATTATCAGTACTTACCATCACTGCCAATAAAAATAGAAAATATTTGCATTTTATACGTTTATGGACTATTTAATATAACGCCATAACCCTTTAAAACAGTGCAATCCTCATATAGATGTATGTCAGAAAGCACTCTAAGCGAAAATAAGGTTATAAAGCAAGCGGACTCTGTGGCACGGTGCGGGGTATCGAGGACCGAAGACGGGTTAACTGCCCTTGAAGAATCGAGCATTACAGAGAAGGACCGAACTGTGAATGCCTATGTTAACGAAGCGCCATGCCCCGTAACTAATATTCATATAATAATGTGTGCAATCATTTGCAAAATCAAAGTGGTATAATCCATCTTCGAACACAGTCGCCGTCAGATACGAAATACACCAAGCGTGAGGTTCATATCTAAAGAACCGTATCTAAACATGTACCAACGAGATCAGAATATATAAGATTGTTTATTATCTACTGTACATAGATGCCGATCTTTTGCATATTACCCAATATCGTCAAGTTTTACCACAACCGACAGATGACACGGCCGCGACATGCAGCGCGATCGGTTTTGACTGACGCGCGCCGACACGGTGTCAGTGGCGGTCGTGTGTCAGATCGATGCGTCAGATACGGTGTGACGGGCGGCCGGTCTATTCATGACACCGTATAGTGTTTCGTTTTCACGTCGAGTAATAATACGTAATGAAATGTACTCGTTATCGACATTCGCGTTGGTTGTAAAACAAACATACGATTCCGCTGCTTTTGCAAAAATAAAACGAATGAATCGCGATGTAAGAAGAAATAATTAATTCTGTTCCAATACACGTCCAAACCACTCTCTCCTTCCGGGAAAACACGCCCGAGGTCAGTAATCGAGCTACCTTATAAAAGCACCTAACGCGCACTGCATTATAAATGATACACACGCCGTGTACAAAGGGCTTCATTTAATCTTGCCAGGTAAGGTGACACCGAATCTCTGTACTTCCGTGGTAATAAAGTTAACATGCTCCGTGAACCGTAACAAAACGAGATGTCTGCCAATTTGACTTTTAGTTTACGAGTTGTAACCAACCAAATAATATTACAAAAAAAAAAGTCGAGGCAATCATAAGGACTGCGGACAGAAGTGAAAACTCAAAACAATTATATAAATGTGTTCGCTTTTGTATTTTCATTTTTTGTTTATTCAAATTATTAACATTATTGTGGTTTTTATATCTATTGGTACTCGGAGCAGTAATTATATACACTTTTATAAAGTCTATTAATCAGTGAAACGTAGGTATGATGAGCTGCGAGATATCAATATTACATGTACATAAGCCTCTATACGACGCGCTGTTAGTCTGACACAATCCGCGCAAGCGCTATACGGCCGGCCACGCTTACGTGGCATGTCATGACGCGAAATTATTAATTTTTCACTTCAAATAGTCTATCACCATACTATATAATATTCCCCATTTCCCGAAATTAGTACAGAATTCGATCACTCATCAATATCGTTACACTCCGACGCTACAAACCTATCATTTCATATAATTACTAAACAATCCCGGTAAAACAATTAAGTGCTCGGAATTCCGATTCGTAGTTGGCAACACGGCGGTTTGACTAATTACGCTTTGCGACGGACCAAAGGACTGGTCACCATGGCAACGGGTTAATCTCTTACCTGCTCACGTACTACTGTGGATTCAGCATATTATTGATTTATGGAGCTAAATCAGCTCGTAATCTTACTTGAGCTCGGGCTTATGTTACTGAAGGAATTTTTAAGTAGTATAGAGCTTCAATGAAAAGTTTAAAAAAGAACGTGTCTTACCATCGCTAAATAGAGAGACGTATAAGTGTTATTACTAGCTGATTTCCGCGACTTCGTTTGCGTCTATTATATCTCAAAGGTATTAATTAGGCAGAGTTTTCGACGAAAGCCCCAGGCGGTTTGACTTTTTCCAACACTTTCAACGTCTATCGTTATGTTTCAACCAATTTACAAAAAAAATGGTTTTTTAAATAGATTATATACCTATTCCTCGTGAATCACTGTATATATTAATGGAAACCGCACGAAAATCCGTTCAATAGTTTTTGAGTTTATCGCGAACAGACAGACTGTCTGTCAGACAGTCAGACAGTCGCGGCGGAGGACTTTGTTTTATAATATGTGGTAATTAGTAATACGTATTACAATTTAAAAAATAACTCGAGGCATTCCTAAGGACTGCCTACAGAACTGGAAACTCAAAACAATGGAGTAAATGTGTACTGTTTGGAATTTTTGAGTCAATTATAGTATGAATTGTTTACATTCCATAATTTTGTAAATTGAAATTATTACCGTTAGTATGGTATTTGCACTCGGAGTAACAATTATACACATTTTTATAAAATCTATTGATCAATTTGTTCGCGACAGTTTCGAGTGATCTGTGTTGATAAATAATGTGTGTAAAGTAATTGATAATAGATCTAATATTGTATTAAGTAGATTTATAGAGTGCATAGATTTGATAGTATAGTTTAATAGTTGATAATAGTTAAGATACACCCATGTTTTAGGCGATAATAAAGAGATATGTCTGATCGAGTTTTATTTACCGCATATGTATCATGCATGCATCATGTAGAGTTATGGTATTATAGTGAGAAATAGTTATTATAGTCATATGTGGTGTAGTTATAGATATTTATAGTGTTTTGTCTAGAAATAGTTTAAAATAGTATAAGTTGTTAGTTGTAAGTACAAATGAAATGTTTTTGTACGTAAATAAATAGAAAGCGAAGGGTGACTCATCGCGATACCGCCCCGTCTGTATAGATAGTTAGGAGGTGCTCTGACGCTGCGCACGCAACCAAGGGCTCTGATTGGCGGAGCGCCGCAGGCGTGCGTAAGCGGTTCTTTGTCCCGAAAATATGCCTCAGAGTGGCCTTAAAAACCGGCGCGGGCGGTATAAATATCCTTAATATAGTAATATAATATAGTAACAAATCTTTTATTGCGAGAAAACCTCATCATTCTTCAACTTCAAGTTCGGTTTCATCAAGCCATCGCTATAGTTGTGAGTCATTCGAAGGTGGCGCACACAATCAAACGTATGATGAGCTGCAAAATATCAATATTACATGTACACAGGCCACCATACTACGTTTCGTTAGTCCGGCGCAAGGGCAATACGTCACAACCATGTTGAGGTCATCGGTGATACGAAATATGATATATAAGTATATGATATATAAGTATGATATATAAGTTATATTACTGTAAAGTTTCATCAACATTCGTTAAGTCTTCGCCTGTAAGAGTAACAAACAAATTTTCCATCTTCACAGACTTTCTCATTTGAATATCCAGGAATAAAAATAAAATAATTTAAAAGAAAATAAATTTTGTAGGTGGTAGAGCCACGCTGAATCTATAGCTGGTTTCAGTAATGTGGGCCGGCTCGCCCGGGATAGTACTACTACCCTCTCACAGAAAACCGACATGAAATAACAGTGCTTGCATGGTTGCGTTTAGTTCGGTCAGTGAGAGCGCCGGAGGACCACCTCCCTTACCCTACCCTCTTCCCTTCCTCCCCCTCCCCCAAACACAGGATGGCAACGCACTTGCGACTCGCCTGGTGTTGCAAGTGTCTATGGACGGTGGTGATCGCTTAACATCAGCTCACCCACCTGTTCGTTTGCATCCAATGATATTAAAAAAAAATTACATCGTTTTCTCGACATTAACAAACAAACAGATACGTGGTCCGAAACGTGGATTTGTATTAGCCCTAGTACTAAAGTTACACGACACAATATAAAACCAATAATAATTAAATTAAGAGTGTAGCCATCGAGTATGTCATTCTCTTTGGCAGACTGGCTGAAACGTTTGAATATATTGTAAATAGAATTATAGAAAATGTCGATTGAAAGATCGCGTGTCTTTATAAATACCATATTTATGGAGTTATGAATAAACAGTCTATTTTACGCATTCCGAGTATTATTATTATGCTGTCCGAGTCAGTCTAGGCTCCCACAGTAGTGACTTAGTGAGCCCGTGGCTCCTACAAGAGTAAAATGCATTCGTTTGCCTTTTCATTAATCGAATTCACGACCTCCTTGACTTAACTCGTGGAACCTTCTTACATTAAACATTAAATACGACTTAAGTCATATAAAATATATTATACTACACAAAGCAAATCGTTTCAACTCAATCCGCGATCCCTTTAGTTACGCATTGCTTACTTAGAACAATAACACCGTAAGGCACGTACTCGTAGACTAACGACCGCCCCGCGTGTTTACTTACTACGTTCGACATACTTTGCGATATCAATATTTGATATTCAGTTATACTTATATAAAACAAACTACACGACATTTTATGAATAGCCCGACGACGTATGTGTCAAAATCCGTATGCTAAGTGTTTTTCATGGCGGAAGTTCCCATTTTGTGATAACTTGCCGCTAGGACACCAACCGCTGCAGCACATCGAATTATGAATTATTCAATCGGTCGTGATAGAAGTTGGACTGCTTAGAATTACAATTCAACGGTAGAAGGCACTCAAGCACTCTCTTAAGAATAACCCACAATTTTTTTTTACCTTATATTTAAAAAAAAAGTTGCTTATTTGTGAAAGCATTTGACAAATATAATACTAGTTTTTATCCAATTAAACACTTCGGTTAGGTTCGGGATTTAATGTAGATCAAAATTACTCTTTATCATAATTATAAAATTACGCTCACCAAAAAAAAAAAATATCCAAGGCGTTTAGAAATTAAAGACGCTACGTTATAGTACATTGCACCCATGCGATGCCGCGTCGGGTGGTTGGACTAATATAGTTCAACACTTTGATAATATCTTATCACAGCAGTTCATGTTGAACAAAGGCAATATTCATTTGTCGTTTGTCTAATCAACTCGTCCTTACGTTATATTTCGCTCAAACCCTCGCGTTGTACGAAATTATATTTCATTAGAGAAAAATATGCGATTTCGTTATTATTAACTTTTATATGTAAAATTCCGATGTGCCTGGGTGCCTAATTCTACACTACTATTACTATACAATCTATGTTTTCTGTAAAAAAACGGACTTTATAATCATTACTAATTGTATAAATGCTTATGTGAGTTTGTTTGTGTGTTACGCTTTTACGTCTAAACCGATTATTGTGAAATTTTGCATATCCGTTGCCAGAGTATAGAAATGGACATAGGGTGTGACTATTATTAAAAAAAGTATGTACTGTTTCGGAAGGATAGATTATGTCTACATTAAAGTGAGCGAAGACGCGAGTTAAAACTAGTAATAGCATAAATAGCGTTATTACACTACATTTCCTAAATATCAAATCTTTTTATTACTCTTTAAATCACACCTGTCATAACTAAATGTTAATAAACGCTCATTCTTCTCTCCTTAAACGGTTTGACCAATTTTGATGAGTATTTTTTTTTTATACTTGCGACGTTGGGATCAATTTTGTCACTAATTTCTTTAGTATATATTTTTATATTTCCCAATAGAAGATATATCTCACGACAACGTCTGGCTATCGTGCCACTAATTACTATAAAGTTCATGTTTCCTACAAACAAACAGACTACAATAATAGCACGAGTTACGACATTACACCACATCTCTTCAATAGTAAATCTTTTTAGTGGCTCATAATATATTTTTAAATATGCTAAAAAACCGTGCAACAAACGTACAAAACTAAATCGTAACTTCATATATATACATAAGCAACGGCGTTTCACGCTCCAAAGAATTCTAATTAACTTCGATGTATTCTATTGTGGTCAGATATCCGAGTCACAGAGACATTACAGCCGCAGATCGATCATGAGCGGGTTAATGGAATCGTTCTAGTTCACTTGCCAAAGAGCTTGGACTTCGAAAATCGATAACTGTCTTCTTTATTATTCGTTTTTATTTTATTTTCTATGAATTACCGTTTTACAAACTCACCTGATGACAAAGGACTATGTGATCTAAAATGGCGAGTGAACACGCTTAACCGAGTGGAAGGTGCAACTGTCGAAACACCTACATGTGTTTAATGCACGATTCAACAGAGATTTAATCAAGTGAATTAGTTATTTACTAAAAAAATATCCCATCAGAATAGAAATCATGGTGGTCTAGTGGTCTGACCGGTGGAATATTAATCCGACGTCCGCAGGTTCGCACCTCGACATTTACAAACGAATTTTTCGGAATTCGCGTACATTTACCAGTTTAAATTGGTAACATTATCGGCTGACGGTGAAGGAAAACATCGTGAGGAAACCTGAACCTGAGAAATGTTCTTGTAGTACTACTGTATGTGAGAAAAACATAGAACTGTTAATTTCTCAAAAGTTTAAAATCGCCAATACGTCATGGGCTGGCGTGGTGATTACGCCCATACCTTTCCTCAGGAAGAGGCCTATGGTCCTGCAGTGGGTCTCTTACAGGCTGATACCATCATCCATCATACCATATCATGGATAACTCAATCATTTTCCAAGTTTCAGCTCCTTGAACTGGCTCTTGTAATAGGCGTCTTCAAAACTGCAAGTATACCTACTCCTGAATTTCCGAGCGAATTACACGATGTCGATATTTTCGCGAGATACAAAAACAAGCGAACTGACGTTACCAATATCGTTTTGTAAGATAGATAGTGAATCATATAAAGAGGATTTCCCCCGAGGTGTCCTATCTACTATCCGATAGAAATATAAATGAAATTCGACTATCGAAAACATCGCGTTTTGATCTTGCCACACGTTTTCTATATGCCCTTTATAAGGGTTATTCTTAACACTATGATATCTAAAAATAATCGAAAAGGTTTATTAATTACATAGATATTTTTATCTTTAAATGTTTATTACAAAGCCTTTTATTGTAATATAATATTTTATTATCTAAAATAAGATTGGATGTCGTATTAGAATCACATATTTAATCATTATTACAACGAAATCATTTAAGACGGTTTTAAACATATTTATTTTACTTTTTCATATAAAAGCGGTCGTTGTGATTTGAATATACAAGTTAGATTCATAAAACTGTCTATAATTTATACTGTATATCAATCAGTCAACATTTATTAACTTAGATAAAGTTATAGAATATTCTGGAAGTTTACTTTATTTACTTTGAGCCTTATACCTTCTGCTATACATTATCGAATGCAAATTAAAGTTATTATTTAAAATAATAATCTTCTAAGTCGGTTAAGTAGGTTTGGAGTTATTATAGCACACCAATGAACAGTCAAGCAGACAGAACCTTTATATAATACTAGCTTCTGCTCGCAACTTCGTCCGCGTGGAATAGTTACTGTTGGCTAACGGTAACACGCAGCGGAAGCTCTCAAAAGGAAAAAAAAAACGATTTTGAAACATTTTTCATCAGTGCTCCGCTCCTATTGGTCTTAGCGTGATGATAAATAACCTTCCTCGATAAATGAGGTATCTAACACTAAAAGAATTATTCAAAGTTGTCGCAACAAAACCTTTTAAATTAAAAAATAACAAGTGTTTGATTTCCGTCAAAAACATAGCAACCCAATTGCCTAAATTAAAAAAAAATGTATAGCAGCTTTTTTTATTTTTGATTAAACGTCCGAAATTGGTGAAGGGTATAAATAAATACAAGGTCTATATAATAAAAACGAGATGCAAATAACAAATAAATAAAACTAGCAATATAATAAAAAATTATAAGACATATTGCTTCAAAAAATATCCTAACCGATGGTACAAGAAAAGATTTCCCATGTGGGGTTCACAGTTCACATCTTGCATCAGAGATGTGAGGCTCCACCTATCGAAAATATTTCTTTTCTGTCGGCATCTTGTATAGAAATTCGTTCTGTAATTAAAACTCTTTCTGCTCGTGACTTTTTCTATTGTTTTGTCGCTTCATGCAAACTACTTGATTTAGCCGGATAAATATCTTTGACTACATTCTCACCCGACGTTAAATGGTGGTATGATATAAGACGGTAAACACGCTAAGCCTAGAACAGGCCAGTCTCTCAAGTACAACTACCTGGAACATAGGTATAAGTGCTTGGCACCAGATTAGCCTGATAAACTTGAAAAATTCCCAGTCAATATGTAAATAGCAGACTCTTCAATTTTTTAGATTTATTTTTATTCATGTTTGATCTCAAAGCTAACTTCTCTTATTGAAAGAAAGGCCTACCATCTCAATATACTTTAGTGTTAACTGTTTATTATTTGTTGATGACTAAATTATACCATCCTTCTTTTCAGATCAGACCAATTAAGTGTCTTTATTTATAGCGGAAGCAAAACATTCAAAAACTCTTGTTTTACTTAGAAGACCACTTATCCTTAAAATATAACTACGTAGAGTACACACATAGTAGTAGAGCAGTAAATAGATAGAGTAATCAAGTTTAATCTTTTTTTGAACTGACTACGCTATTTGCCTGACGGATTCTACACAGCTTCACCGGACTAAGGGGAACGCTTAAGGCACTTCGGCGCTTGGCAACACGCTCAAAGGTTGTAACCAAGTCACAGGCAGTAATACTATGACTCAGGTAAAGTATCTACATAAGGGATGTTGTTTGTAATACACCTTGTAAAGTACAAATTCATAATTAATGGCTATATTATCCATTAGCAGTTGCAGCTAACATTAGCACTACTACGAGTTTATGGTAGTCGATATCCACTACAACAAAATTGACTAGTACTGCTACAAAAAGGAAGATAGTTGCAAAAAGCGTCACAAAAACGACCAAAATATAAATAAATAGTAAGTATTTTTCAAATTCCATTTCAAACGATAAACAAATTGCAAACGTTAAAATTAACGTTATTTAAACGAAGCCAGTCGAATGTGGTTCCGACGCTATTTGTCAATGCATTGTGTTCGTCGTGTACACGAGAGGACGCATTGCCGCTAGTCCTGCAAAAAGCTATAACAATTTATGTGGATTCTATAGACATCAGAGCTGTTTGCTATGTCGCACTACAAACAAATCATAATCAGTTTCCTTGTTGTGACATCAGTTTTTATTTGCGATTTACTTGTCTATAATTTTTTTAATACATAGTTAATACAGTATTAATGTACGCGAACTGTAAATAACTTATGAATAAATCCCGAAAAAGGAATAGTGTGCATTAGGAAATGTATTAAGCCAAAATACATTTAGGTATGATTTTACAGCGGTGTAGTTACTTCCGTATCAGCCTTTTCAAAGATATAGCGTCCACACGACATAGGGGTCTCGATGTAATGTAAGTAAAA
Organism: Antheraea yamamai; assembly: GCA_036509395.1. NCBI lineage: Eukaryota > Metazoa > Arthropoda > Insecta > Lepidoptera > Saturniidae > Antheraea > Antheraea yamamai. Next base: position 10,405,851 of record AP028450.1, read on the forward strand.
ATGCATAAAATGTTATGCACAACCTCAAATTCTGATTAATATAAAAAACAAGTGTTCACAAACCTTAGTGGCTTTTCTGACACCGGTTCTATATAAGACTAGTTACTACACATAGTAAATCTGTGAGATCCACATTCAATACTTTTTAACCGTAATCAAATTCACAGATCAAGAAGCCATATAAAGTATGTAAGAAGGTCCCAAACTCTCACAAAAATAATGAAATTATATGCAATCTATACATATCCCGATGAGAGTAACTCGATAAACCTTGAACAAGGGGAAACTATAGCATAGTTCAAGAGACACGAAATATTCCGAATTCCCCGGACGAGCGACCTCCCCCGAGCGACACACCGAATTCTTTCACCTTTTGTATTAACACGGACGAATATCGCTTCCACCGGTCGGAGTTTTTCAAAGAATTCTCTTTATGTGTATCGTAAGAGGAGAAAAGTTTATGAAACAATTATTACGGGAATGTTCAGATTTTAACGTTGTTATATCGTTATTATGTTTATTTTCTATGTGATTAAAATGGTTTTTGAATCAACGGCGGATATGATGTCCGAAAGTGAGGTATATTGAGAAAAATTAAGATGCCATCAACAAAAAACCTTGTAGATAAAACCAAAGTCTCGCAACTCAGTTCTTCTACCGTAAAAAGTTGTGAGATCCATTAATACCAAGACGGTTACTTTATTAAGTCCCTACTGAAGGGACCTTCTGTCTTAAGTTATTACGTAATTAGCTAACCTAACAACATCTTATAGTGACCATATCAATATTAAAAATATTTTATGTTTTAAATAAAATAGATTGAATTGGCAATCGCACTAAACAATTTTATTTAATATAATATTTATTACATGTGATTTCAGATAAATTCAGGCTTCTAGTTTTATCCGCAACTAAGTTATAGGTGGTCGAAAATAGCCTGAACTGTTTCGAGAAAAGGATGGTACGACCGTGCCGCTTTTTTGCTCGACTTGGCGGGGGCACTCCCATACCTTCCGACATAACAGGCGGGTTCAAGATGTACGGGTTCCTAGACTAAGAGACAATATACTCGCTAAAAACAAATTATTATAAACATACCTAAAAGACTTAAGGGCATAAAAGTAGATGTTATAAAACACTCGTGTTCAACTGTGGTGCCGTGAAAATCCTTTTTCTTCAGACTCTCACTGTTACTTTACTGTACTATTGTCACCGTACCGTGCACCTGTTTCATTTAAAAAAATACAATATAAAGGGATAAGCCTTATTTCTACTTATTTATTGTGTATCTTCATATATATTTTACGTTTAATTCCAAACATCTCAGACAGTCAATGTCGAAGTATGAGATAAAAATCAACGTTTTTCTCGTCTCGAAACTTCTTTTATTATACGAGTACATAGATTTAGTTTATTAAAAACTTTATAATGGACGATTCTAGAAAGAAGAGAATAAAAACTGCAGGATAAAAAAAATAATTTAATATTACTGAAAAATATCCCTTCTGTGGATTCCGCCCGAGGCAATAAATCACAGACGAAAAAAAAGACCTTTAAAAAGCATTTAACATTGTAGTAACTCAGCAGTTCGTTAACCCGCCACGGCGGAGGTAACAGAGCGGGACTGAAATGTGAATTTCACGGGACGCCAGCCAGCGAACACGGGGACCTCTGAACCCCCAAAATTAAAGACTAAAAACGTGCCGGACTCGGTAATTACATCTCGAGGTGAAAATAGGTATTTTAACGAAGTTAAACCTCTGTGAGCCGAATATTGAAGACGTTACATGGTACCAGAGTCGAGTTACGATGACGTACTCGTATATACCCACGTCACTCGTTGTTACTGGAAGTTCGAACGATGTTTTTTTAGCACCGGGAAGGCTTTGATCTTTCCATTTGAATTATTAATATTTATTCGATTGTTAATCACGTACTGCTTTTATCTATTAAATTGACTTCGACTCAGGTTTTGTATAATCCGTGGTTAGGATGAAACAGGGTAGAAGTAAAATATTACGAACGTACGAAAACGTAACACTCCAAAACGTGCTACTACAAAAGTACTAGTAATAGGTGTTACACCTGGTATATATATATATATATAGTGGTCGAACAGACGGACATGAATATTATATCCAACCAACCAACTATTTTTTACAACTATTATACTAGTTTCAGCATGAATGGGTCGGCTCGCCCGTGGCACTACCACCCTCTCGCAGAACACCGACGTGAAGTAACAGTGCTTACATTGTTGCGTTTCGTTCGGTCAGTGAGAGTGCTGGAGGATCTAGGGGTGTAAGGGGGGGTGTCGAATAACATCATAAGAATTGAGACACCCAAGCCAACCTCACCTGCACGTGGAGCACCCTGCTGAATAACGAACGAGGCAATGGCGAAAGCGGGTTGGTAGGGTTTTACAGCCTGATTGGGTCGCAACCACCATGTATATGGCGAAAAAGTCCGTCATAGTGATTCGCTTCTGCGGGTCGCGTTTCGGGATCAGCCTGTGCATATCCAGCTTCTTGCAGGCCGGCATGACAGCGGCGACCAGCGATGGATAGTATGTCTTCCGGTGGTTGCCATTGTTTTTGGATTGTACTGTGCCATTACCATCAGGCATAGTGCAGTCATTTTGCCGTGCTACAATTAAAAAAAGGATCACATCCCATCCCCCTCCCTCCCCCTCCCCTCCCTCCCCCTCCCCCCAAACACAGGCTGGCAACGCACTGGTGACTCCCCTGGTGTTGCTAGTGTCTACGGACGGCGGTGATCACTTACCATCAGGTGATCCGGCTGATCGTTTGCTCGCTATAATATTTAAAAAAATAATGTTATAAATTTAAATTTCATTTCAATTTATAAGTACTTAAATTACTCATAACCATATTTAAAAGTGCAACTTAGTAACCAAAAACACATAGGAGGTCTGATTTTATCTGATCTTGGGCTTAGTATGTATACGATTTATTAATATTTTTATGTAGTACATCTTACATAGTTTTCATATGAATTTTATATACAGAGTATTAAATAGAGATAGAGCAGATATCATACGGATATTATAAAAAACAAAAAAATTAGGAAAATATTAGTATTTATTACCTTGAATAAAGTATCATAATTTTAATTGAGCTTCAATAATATCACGTTTAAACTGGGTAGATCGTAGAGAAATATGTATTATTTTTTTTAGTAAATTTAATACTATACGGATCCATTTTAGTACCGTTTGATGTTCTAACAGAAGACATAAGCCTGTACGTAAATATCCTTCAGATAATTTTAAGAGAAAATATATAACAATGAAATTGAAGAATATTTCTTTTGTATAAAAATCCAACCTAAATCCATAGGATAGAGAGCAAACACTCGAGAAGTAAGTCATTGATAGAGTATTGTGTATTCGCATCTAGAAAAACAAAGTTTTTTTCCTCTTCCATGGCCTTTCTGTCCGATCCTTTCTAAACATTTTATGTTACACCGTAGCGTAACGTGACGATTAAAATTGAAACGGTAACATTAATATAATAATTATCTATTCAGTGTTTGTATACGGTCAGAAGCCGAACATTTAGTTAGTTCTAATAAGACAAACTTTAGTGCAAGTTAAATAGCTTTTTTTTGCAAGTTAAATAGAATTTTATTATAGACACTTACAGCTTAACACTGACCTAACTGCACCAAACTATTTGATATAAAAGCAGTTTATTTCTATGGCCTTTATATAATTTGGTTTCTCAAGCCAGTGGTAGGCAAATACAAAATATAAAGTTTGGTTTATATATTTAAGAACATATATATAAGTAATAGAGCGATAGATCGTGTAGCGTGACGCGGGGTTTTGCAGGGCAAAGGTGTGTTCGTCACCTGGCGAAAACCGAGCATTGAATAGAAAGGCTAAGCTGTGAATATCGGCGAGGAACTACGCCATGCGTCTTAGTTGCATAGTCGGTTTTTTACACAATAGTTGTTTTTTAACGTTGGCAGCAATGTAAAAAATAAAAAAAAATAAACATGTTAACACTGCCGAGGAGATTTTTCTTTTTTTCGAAATGACTACGCTATTGACCTGGCCAGGTCTTAACAGCTTCACCGGATTACGCTACGGAGGAGAGTTACATGCATGTTATACGGTGTACCAGCTGTTTTACTTAACATAATACAAGCTATATTTCTTTTGAAATGAAATGGTCGTGTAGTATCTTAATATTAAAAGTGCAAAAGTGAGTTTGTTCGTTACGCTTACACGCCTTAAATACTAAACCGATTATGATGAAATTATGGTATACGTATTATCAAAGTTACAGAGAAGGGCATAGGGTACATTACATCCAGAAAAATGTAATGTTCCCGAAGGATACGTCGAATACATTTACGTGAGTAACACCGCGTGCTAAAGTTAATGAATAATACAAATGTAAAACTTTAAAGAACTGAATTCACATATTGTAAAATAAATTTCTTAAATTCTGTTTGTTACTTCTAAAAATATTGACACAATGTTACTAATCGGTGTGATACAGACCCCCAAGTTTTTCCCTATTTTCGTCCAATGACGAATAAACAGTTCAGTGAAAACTCTTATCATTGTCTTCGATAATATCTGTCCGACACAGTGACATTTTATAGAAAAAGGGGACTGACTGTGTCTTGTACAGAAAACTTTTTTATTGTGTTTGCGGGGAAAATATTCTCGAGTCCTTGACTATAAAAAAACGAAAGACGATTCTTCTATACCCGTATTTCTATTTACGACGGTGTTGTAGTATTTGCACGGATGACAGAGAAATTCAACATTATTGTGATATGTAAATAAAATTAATTTAAATCGCCTGCCCCGATGACGCAGTGGTTCAAGTAGTCACATCGGTACTACTGTGAGTTGTAGGTGCTATTTTGGGTTCGAAAGTCATGAAAAACAATTATTTATGATTGCTCTAAACTACACTACTCTTTAAAGTGAATCTTTTTTATCTTTTTTACATCACCTTAGATGTTTTCGTTCACCTATCGCATGTCGCATTACAGCCGGTGCGCGGAGTAGGGGTAAAGTGAAAAGCGCTGGGCAGAGTAGCCAAGGACAATACGGTGACGGCTCCATTTAATGTTTTAAATAAATATTTTGCTTAGTTATTACAATAATTTCTCGCAAATTTCCTGGTATACCGCAATAGGTGCAACCGTTCCTACATACATTCGCCAATTGATTTTTATTCATTTATAGATTGTCAAAGTTAAAGCAGACCTCAGTTACAGACCGTACCGCACACATTACGGAGATAAAACAAAATAATTATCCGTCACACTATTGAACAATACCGGGAGCTCTAGCACCCGCCGGATAGCGTTCGAAGGGTTTTATTAAGACATCAAAACCAGATATTACTGTCAAAGGAGACTTCCACCTGTCATAAACATGAAACAACATTACCGATGCCGTCGAGAAATTTACGTTCAGCCGATTTTCATCATGTAATAAAATAATACAACGCGACATAAACTCACAAACCCTGCGTTTCAGTCCAGCAAATATAAATTTGCAAACGGAATGAAATAGGCCGACTGATTTTATCGAGCAATATTTAATTAGGATTCCAAAGATTCGAGAACTCGGGAGTTTGTGATGAATTGTTGTGATACGTCATTAAAATGAGATTACTGACATCGTGGTCGTAGCTTCGAATGGTATGACCATTATTAAACTTTACGCTGGTCGTAAATTTAGGACATTAGATAAAATAAAACGGTTTTTGCATTTCTATTCGCGTCTCATCATCAGACTTTGAAAGTTTTATATTTATCTTTATACTAAATTTTTCCCTCGCCTACTTTCACCTAGATTTGACGTATCCTTCAGGGTACAGTAAAAAAAATTCTGGACGATTTTTTTTGCGTACTCTTGATAACTTGAAAATATCACGATGATCTGTTGAGTAGTAAGTCAAGAAAGCGTGACAAACAAACAAAAAACCTCACTTACTCTTTTATAATATTAGTTATAGGATAACAATCAAATCACGTTCGTATATTTACTTACTCCGGTGGTATAAAATTATATAAAACATTTTCGTACCTGAAACAAAAAATAAAAATATTAAGTTATTATTTAGTTACAGATGTTACGAATACTATCCGATGCAATATTATATTACGCAATATACCAATCAATGAATATAATACTAAAAACAGACATTTTCAAAATAAGTATTTTATCGCATTTTCCTTAGTGTAGATTGATCCAGAAAAAAATGATTTATCCGAGTAACCAATCAAATTTGCACATTACGGCGAGCGAAGCCGCGTGCAAAATGTAATTTACTATAATTACATGCATGTATGGGTGTACATACATTAACTTTATAAAGAATTCATAATAAATATTAGAACGCATCATACGGCAATTTAATTCCAAACTAAATATAGCTTATAAGCTAGCTTTATTATCTTAACTAAACATCGAATATTCTATAGCTGATACTGATAGTCTATGGCGTACTAACACTGTGCCACGAGGCCTATAAAAATATTACGAAGCTAAGCCTTTCACTTTTAATATAATGGATTTTTATTAATAAGTGACAACGTCATCTTTCGACGATGCATCGCAAGTCAAGTGCCTCGAAAGTAAATGATGAATGGCTTTAATGGCATTCCTGGTGACGATATGAAAAGATGCCTTATAAAAAAAATGTTTTTTTTTGCTCATTCAATATCAAAGGAGATTGCGAGTTGAACTCGGGTTTTCAACGGATTTCCGCTTCTGATGGTTTTGAAGAGTAATGTAGCGTTTGCAAAAAACTATCGTTTGATTTGTTTTTACCTCGAATAACTTTTGAATGAGTTGATTCTTCGAAAAATGATATCAGAACTTTTCGGTAGAGCGTTCAATTCTCTACAAAAATATTCGATGGAAATTGCAGAGCAATTTATGGTTCATTAGTTACAAGAATCAGAAGAAAAAATCCTATGTTATTCTTATGGTTAGTTCTCCCTTGATTTATACATTAAACACTAATTGTATTCTAAATTTGAAGCTTCTATGTCTGCTAGAAGTGCCTTAGAGTTTTGATGATCGGTCAGTCAGTGAGTGACAAAATTAAGAAATTTTGACTTGTTATAATTCTTACACTACTGGTTCAAATTGAACGAAATTTGAAATATACTGTCTTTATATAATGCCTACTTGGTTACTGAAAATTCAGGCTTCTAGTTTTATCCACCACGAAGTTATAGGGGGACGAAAATGGCCTGAATTGCTTCGAGAAAAGGATTTGAAATTTTTGAAGTTAAAACTTGAAGAAGTTTTGCGCATTGGACATTGAACGAAAGTGAATCACTCGGGTCAGTAATACTCGGTTCGCGTATACTCAGCTCCGGTCGTCAACAACCACTTGTATCTATTTCTATCAAGTGGTCATAAGTATACACCGATTTTTCTACTTTTTTTTTGCTAACCGTACTTAAACGTACTAGAGTGTATATATACGGCGTACACCGCACCTCAGTCATTCATCTTCCGCGAATTCCGTAATCATTTGTTAGCGAGATAACTGTGACAGTCTCGTGCGCCTGAGAATTTACACAAACTCACAGATTTTAATATTTAATCCTCTCATACAAGCCGCCATTTGCAGATTCTTATTTTGCTCGCTAGTAAATATTTAAACAGTGGGTAAGTTATGATGATATTTAATTTAATCGCTATTTCCAATAAAATTGTTTTAATTACGTGACGTAGCAGTTAAAGGTAACAAATGAATTTGATAATTTAGAACAAAACATGTTGAATAGTATAATGTCAGGCGTACATTATTACGCCTTTTTCTTGAATAGGATTCCTATCTCTCTGTTTATAAATCTCTTTCACTTATTTAGTATTAATCAATATTTTCGAAAGTAAATCGTATTACTATTGGTAGGTGGTAGAGCCACGCCGAATCTATTACTGGTTTCAGCAAGAATGATTCGGCTCGCCCGGGGCAGTACCACCCTCTCACAGAAAATCGACGTGAAGTAATAGTGCTTCCATTGTTGCGTTTCGTTCGGTTAAAAAGAGCGCCGGAGGCACCCTGCTTATTAAATCCCCTCCCTCTCCTCCCAAACACAGGCTGGCAACGCAAATGCGACTCCCCTGGTGTTCCTAGTGTCTATGGACGGCAGTAATCACTTAACATCAGGTGACCCGCCTGTTCGTTTGCCTCCGATGATATATATAAAAAAACAAATAAAATTTGTAGTGCAAACAGGAAAATATAAGTTACATTAACTACATCTAGTGGGAAAAAGACCGAAACGACAATGAAGAAATATCTAGAATTATTATAGAAATAGCAAAAAATACACTAATTGGTGGATGCCTGTACTAGCACAATAGCGTTAGCGTGTTTGCTTCATGTGAACATGTCTATTTCTTATTACCTAAAACATCTTTGTCTCCATCAAAACATACTATAAAATATTAAAGTATAATTAAAACTGAATTTCAATAGAACAAAATGTTATCTTCGATAATTTCCTCAACTAGTACCCGTTGGAGCAAAACGTTTCCCACGGTCCCTTAAGGTCCGGTCCGTCCCCTCGTATTGTAAGCGAAACCCATCCATGTACAGAAAATCCTTTCACGGCCAATTCTCTCCTTTCGATGGAGAAATATGTCCCCGGGGTCATCGAGGACGCGTCAATATAACTTAATCTTTGGACGTTCGTTTAAACTTATGTGACAGGATATTGCTGTTCTGTATTGTAATAAAAAATATTTCCTTTTGAATTCCTGTTGGGTTGGTTAGGTCATGATCAAACTTCGACTACTGGACAACCAATCGTCATCTTCATCAGTGTTAAGTCGCTTGTGTACCAATAGATGACGCTGTACAACACACATCTTGGTACAGTTGTATTGCGATGTCACGAGGAACGCTACATTAATGGCCCTATCGGCTTGTCGTTTCCACATTCGGATTTCTACATCCCATTCGCCAAGTTACTGTTTCAACCACCCAGTCGATATAACTAGGTTGTTAAAAAAATCGAAGGCAAAAAATAACTAAATATAACCAAAATTCTATAGATGATTCTATAAGCCCTGGCATTACGCTAACGATCAGCCTATAAAAGACCCAATGTAGGTACATAGTTTTCTTTCTGCATGAAGGAAGGATGTATTGGCGATTTAAAACTCTGATAAATCCACAATTCTATATGTTTTTTCCTTCAGTCAATAGTGTAACCAATTTAAATGACTAAATATACGCGAATTCCGAAAAATTCGTTAGACCATGCCGGGGTTCGAACCTGCGGACATCAGATTGATATTCTTCGGGTAAAACTACTCGACCACCACGACCAATAGTTTACATAAACATTGATAATCCAAAATACACATATATTTATATAACAAATCTATACTTTAAAATTATGAACTTCACCTAATTGTATCATTCTTTCGTGCGCTTTGATGGTCTGAATTATCAGTACTTACCATCACTGCCAATAAAAATAGAAAATATTTGCATTTTATACGTTTATGGACTATTTAATATAACGCCATAACCCTTTAAAACAGTGCAATCCTCATATAGATGTATGTCAGAAAGCACTCTAAGCGAAAATAAGGTTATAAAGCAAGCGGACTCTGTGGCACGGTGCGGGGTATCGAGGACCGAAGACGGGTTAACTGCCCTTGAAGAATCGAGCATTACAGAGAAGGACCGAACTGTGAATGCCTATGTTAACGAAGCGCCATGCCCCGTAACTAATATTCATATAATAATGTGTGCAATCATTTGCAAAATCAAAGTGGTATAATCCATCTTCGAACACAGTCGCCGTCAGATACGAAATACACCAAGCGTGAGGTTCATATCTAAAGAACCGTATCTAAACATGTACCAACGAGATCAGAATATATAAGATTGTTTATTATCTACTGTACATAGATGCCGATCTTTTGCATATTACCCAATATCGTCAAGTTTTACCACAACCGACAGATGACACGGCCGCGACATGCAGCGCGATCGGTTTTGACTGACGCGCGCCGACACGGTGTCAGTGGCGGTCGTGTGTCAGATCGATGCGTCAGATACGGTGTGACGGGCGGCCGGTCTATTCATGACACCGTATAGTGTTTCGTTTTCACGTCGAGTAATAATACGTAATGAAATGTACTCGTTATCGACATTCGCGTTGGTTGTAAAACAAACATACGATTCCGCTGCTTTTGCAAAAATAAAACGAATGAATCGCGATGTAAGAAGAAATAATTAACCCTTTTTTTTTTTTTTTTTTTTTTTTTTTTTTTTTTTTTTTTTTTTTTTTTTTTTGTTTTTTATTTCCCGTGTTTAAATTTTTTTTTTGGAGATTTATTTTAAAAATTTTTTTTTTTTTTTTTTTTTTTTTCCTTTTTTTTCCTCTCCTTTTCTCTTTCCCCCCCTTTTTTTTTTTTTTTTTTTTTTTTTTTTTTTTTTTTTTTTTTTTTTTTTTTTTTTTTTTTTTTTTTTTTTTTTTTTTTTTTTTTTTTTTTTTTTTTTTTTTTTTTTTTTTTTTTTTTTTTTATTTTTTTTTCCCCCCTCCCCCCTTGTTTTTTTTTTTTTTTTTTTTTTAAAATTATTTTTTTTTTTTTTTTTTTTTTTTTTTTTTTCCCCTTTTCTTTTTCTGTTCCAATACACGTCCAAACCACTCTCTCCTTCCGGGAAAACACGCCCGAGGTCAGTAATCGAGCTACCTTATAAAAGCACCTAACGCGCACTGCATTATAAATGATACACACGCCGTGTACAAAGGGCTTCATTTAATCTTGCCAGGTAAGGTGACACCGAATCTCTGTACTTCCGTGGTAATAAAGTTAACATGCTCCGTGAACCGTAACAAAACGAGATGTCTGCCAATTTGACTTTTAGTTTACGAGTTGTAACCAACCAAATAATATTACAAAAAAAAAAGTCGAGGCAATCATAAGGACTGCGGACAGAAGTGAAAACTCAAAACAATTATATAAATGTGTTCGCTTTTGTATTTTCATTTTTTGTTTATTCAAATTATTAACATTATTGTGGTTTTTATATCTATTGGTACTCGGAGCAGTAATTATATACACTTTTATAAAGTCTATTAATCAGTGAAACGTAGGTATGATGAGCTGCGAGATATCAATATTACATGTACATAAGCCTCTATACGACGCGCTGTTAGTCTGACACAATCCGCGCAAGCGCTATACGGCCGGCCACGCTTACGTGGCATGTCATGACGCGAAATTATTAATTTTTCACTTCAAATAGTCTATCACCATACTATATAATATTCCCCATTTCCCGAAATTAGTACAGAATTCGATCACTCATCAATATCGTTACACTCCGACGCTACAAACCTATCATTTCATATAATTACTAAACAATCCCGGTAAAACAATTAAGTGCTCGGAATTCCGATTCGTAGTTGGCAACACGGCGGTTTGACTAATTACGCTTTGCGACGGACCAAAGGACTGGTCACCATGGCAACGGGTTAATCTCTTACCTGCTCACGTACTACTGTGGATTCAGCATATTATTGATTTATGGAGCTAAATCAGCTCGTAATCTTACTTGAGCTCGGGCTTATGTTACTGAAGGAATTTTTAAGTAGTATAGAGCTTCAATGAAAAGTTTAAAAAAGAACGTGTCTTACCATCGCTAAATAGAGAGACGTATAAGTGTTATTACTAGCTGATTTCCGCGACTTCGTTTGCGTCTATTATATCTCAAAGGTATTAATTAGGCAGAGTTTTCGACGAAAGCCCCAGGCGGTTTGACTTTTTCCAACACTTTCAACGTCTATCGTTATGTTTCAACCAATTTACAAAAAAAATGGTTTTTTAAATAGATTATATACCTATTCCTCGTGAATCACTGTATATATTAATGGAAACCGCACGAAAATCCGTTCAATAGTTTTTGAGTTTATCGCGAACAGACAGACTGTCTGTCAGACAGTCAGACAGTCGCGGCGGAGGACTTTGTTTTATAATATGTGGTAATTAGTAATACGTATTACAATTTAAAAAATAACTCGAGGCATTCCTAAGGACTGCCTACAGAACTGGAAACTCAAAACAATGGAGTAAATGTGTACTGTTTGGAATTTTTGAGTCAATTATAGTATGAATTGTTTACATTCCATAATTTTGTAAATTGAAATTATTACCGTTAGTATGGTATTTGCACTCGGAGTAACAATTATACACATTTTTATAAAATCTATTGATCAATTTGTTCGCGACAGTTTCGAGTGATCTGTGTTGATAAATAATGTGTGTAAAGTAATTGATAATAGATCTAATATTGTATTAAGTAGATTTATAGAGTGCATAGATTTGATAGTATAGTTTAATAGTTGATAATAGTTAAGATACACCCATGTTTTAGGCGATAATAAAGAGATATGTCTGATCGAGTTTTATTTACCGCATATGTATCATGCATGCATCATGTAGAGTTATGGTATTATAGTGAGAAATAGTTATTATAGTCATATGTGGTGTAGTTATAGATATTTATAGTGTTTTGTCTAGAAATAGTTTAAAATAGTATAAGTTGTTAGTTGTAAGTACAAATGAAATGTTTTTGTACGTAAATAAATAGAAAGCGAAGGGTGACTCATCGCGATACCGCCCCGTCTGTATAGATAGTTAGGAGGTGCTCTGACGCTGCGCACGCAACCAAGGGCTCTGATTGGCGGAGCGCCGCAGGCGTGCGTAAGCGGTTCTTTGTCCCGAAAATATGCCTCAGAGTGGCCTTAAAAACCGGCGCGGGCGGTATAAATATCCTTAATATAGTAATATAATATAGTAACAAATCTTTTATTGCGAGAAAACCTCATCATTCTTCAACTTCAAGTTCGGTTTCATCAAGCCATCGCTATAGTTGTGAGTCATTCGAAGGTGGCGCACACAATCAAACGTATGATGAGCTGCAAAATATCAATATTACATGTACACAGGCCACCATACTACGTTTCGTTAGTCCGGCGCAAGGGCAATACGTCACAACCATGTTGAGGTCATCGGTGATACGAAACCATAAGTTTTTCCCTGTTTATTTTGTTAAATCGCTCAACGCTGTTAAACAAATATGTTACCACATAAAAATGTGTATAGTTTAAATATGGTCCTTGTAATTATAAATCAACAAATCCAGCACAAATGACAGAACATGTCTCTATAAAGCGATACTCCAAAGTTTGTACAAAATGCAATGGTAGAACGTTCGTAGAACGCAAACAAACTCGAGGACCGTGTAACGTTTTATTCCCTAAAATTGCAACTAACACAAAATTGCTATAGTTTGTTAAGCGACATTTGTCACAACGAACCTTTGACTGCAGGGAGGGACTCGACATGGTACGAAAAAACAAACTTGTCTATTATGATTGTTTTTTTATTCTTTAATTCCAAGATTAATCACTAAGCCTTTTTAGATTTTTTTTATATTAAAATAATAGCAGATAGCCGCTACTTCAACTGTATTGTTTATTATCCTAACAATATATGCTATGTACAAAGGAAAGAACGTAAAGACCACACCGCTTGCCCCACTTCTGCACGGCAAGAAAACAACAACACCGCCGAAGCCGTAATAGTACTATTAAAAATCGTATTTTCGTGAAACGTTTATAATTTCATATTAATCCAGCTGACACCCGCGACTTTGTCTGCGTCGTTTAATGATGTGAAACATCCATAGGCGCGGGTAAACCTGATTTTGGCTTGGCGCGACGCGACGTGGTGACGCAAAACACGAACTTCGCACTATTAACGAAATACTCAAAAACATTTGCAACTCTTTCTGTATAAAAATAAGATTCAAATTGTTTTGTCGGCCACTCGTTATACTAGTGTTACGCGGCACGCGCCGACGACCTAACGCCCTTTGATAAATGCCGCCCAACGCAATGCGCCTGGGATCAGTTGAATTTTTGTATTTAAAAAAATAAATATTTATGTAATATAATAAATAAACAGTTATTATTTTATGAAACAAATTTGTAATGCTTTATCTTTTCATTATGCCATAGCTGATTCCTGTCGTAATCTGTTCTTTTTGGCATATAACTTATACAAAACAATTTCGATGTTTCACATCTGCCAAGCGTCCCGTTACGGCTCATTTTTTATCTTAATTGTTTTGTTATATCTCAAAGGCAGCGTCTTCGACTAAAGTTCCCAGGCGGTGTGAATTTTCCCGACACTTCCAACAATTATCGTTATATTTCAACCAATTTCCAAAAAATCTTGACATGTTATGTACCTATATCTTCCTCGTGAATCACTCTATATATTAATGGAAACCGCATAGAAATCCGTTTAGTAGTTTATCGTGAACATACAGACAGACAGACGCGGCGGAGCACTTTGTTTACAATATCGTGATATATAAAGAAGGGTCAAGTGTCTTTGAAATAAAACAAAAAAAAAAGATCGAAATATATACAATAGTTATTGTGTGATGAGCGAGCCACCGTCTTTGTCATTTATTTATATAAATTAATGAATAAGGTCTGTTTGTTTAAATACGGTAAGAAAGTTAAATAGGAGTGCCTCTTAAACCTTAACTTATGACAACAGTTTAATCTTTGGATAAATTAATTTAAACATTTCACTGGTTGTTTAGGAAGGATACGCCATATTTTCTTTATGGTTTCTAAGTATGATAGACTTAAGTATAACTGGCATAAGAAAAAAAATCTAAGCAATCATATAGTACTACCGACAGAAAAGAAAACTCAACACAATAGAATGTGTTCTTTATTGTACACAGATATACACAGGCCCCTACAGTACACCTCGCTAGTCGGACGTAAGCCGCCCAAGCGCAACACGATCAGTAATGCTTACTTGCATGTCATGACGCGAAAATATAAATTTATCTCCTGCCAAAAGTACCGCTTAATGCGCCAAAAGAAGTTTTCACTTTACAAAAAACTGAAAAAATTGTAATAGTGTAACCGCGGTTAGTATTATTTAATATCTGCGGGACCATCTACAAATTCTAAAACAACTTAAGCCCGCACCTGTTCGAATCTCCCGAACATTTTTCATTATACCACAGAGAAGTTTGCTACAAACTATTGTGTCGGTTATTGCTAAAGTGCTAAACGTGATAACTGTTCGAAATGAGTTGCGGGACAGCGGTATCGCGGTCTATGGACTAATTTATTATATATATACATATACATTTTATGTCTATGATTATAATTATTATGTACGCTTTATTGAGGCATGTACAGATGTCGAATTTCGTTGTTACGAGACTAGTTTCAACAACTTTGATTGATTAATTTTAGCACACGCGTTTCGATATATTGCTGATAAAGAATATAAACACGATTCTGATTTTCTATTGTTTCTTTAACCTAATAACATTTCGAGTTAATTAAAAAAAATCTATAAAAATAGAAAAAAATTATACAAAAAATTAAGAGAACATGAAATAGTTTTGAACTAGTTGTACCCGCGACTTCGTCCGCATGGGACCTTATGTACGAAAAAAAACCAGTAATTAATAAAGTCATCAGAATGTATTAAGTCCATTTACTTATCTACTTTTCTCTCGTATTTACGCCGCGTCGTCATTAAAATTACAATAACTTTTGATAGAGTACACCGATTATAATGAAACGAAGACTAAGTTATGCTTTATGAATTTTTTCGTGTGGTTTTATTGTGAACTTAGCACTTTAGCAGTGATGCGTGTTCATACAAACAGACAGACATCTTTAAAAATGATTGAAATGTATTTTATTACTTATTTATAGATACCAGCAACAATTTTCTACACTAAAATCGTAAAAGTACACGTAAAAGTACAGTAAGTACACCTTAGATTTACATTGTTATTATATGTATAGATAATAATGTCTTCAAGAAAAAAATTAAACATTTGTTACGAAAGCAAAACATAATCTAGATAAAGAATTTAAACAAACTATACACATTATCTTCGACTTTTAATAGACGCAGTGCAAGACATTAAACTGACCTCGAGTACCCTTTTACTTGTAATAAAAGAAAGCATTCCGAAGGTTATCTCGTTCGACCTTAAAATCGAACATCGAGATAAATACGCGATTTATAAGCCTGTGTGCGAAAAACACACAAGATTTATCTGAGCGGATAGGGCATCGCTGCGACGTGACAGGGGGCGGCGCGAGGAGACACGCCGTTCCGCCCTCAACATGTGTTACAGAGATAATCTGCATACGTTGCGTTTAAATAAAACAGGTCGTTTGTATATATTCATATATAATCTATACATATAATAAGAATGGAAGTGTAACGTGTCTGTAATTTTTCGATTTTTGTGAAAAAATTGTCGGAGGTGTCAAGGAATCACTCTACATATTTATAAAACAAAGTCCTCAGCCACGTCTGTCTGTTGGCGATAAACTCAAAAACTACTGAACGGATTTTCATCAGTAGATAAAGTGATTCGTGACGAAGATTTAGGTATAGGTACAATTTGTTAAGGTTTTTTTATTATCAGGGCGGGACGTCTGTCGGACTCGCTAGTAAATAATAAAATACATGTCAATCATTTTTAGAAATGTGTGTCCGTCTATCTGTCTGTTTGTTTGAACACGCATCACTACTAAAGTACTAAGTTCACGATAAAACTTTTACCAATAAAATCATAAAGTCATCATATCAATTATCATATCCTCCAGTAACATTGCGTTTATATTTCATTAAAATCGGTCTATTCTATGAAAAGTTATTGTAATTTGAATTACGGCTCGAGTTAAGTGCGAGAAAAGAGTATGTAGGTAAATGCAATTCAATCTCCTACAGAAACAGGATATTATATTATTAAATTTATAAATGACTAGCGGGCCCGGCAGGCGTTGTCCCGCCCTGATTATAAAAAAAATTCTTGACAAATTATATACCAAAATGTTCCTCATGCATCACTTTATTCACTGGTGAATACCGCTTGAAAATCCGTTCAGTAGTTTTTGAGTTTATTGCGAACAGACAGACAGACAGACGCGGTAGGGGACTTTGTTTTCTACTATGTAATGATATCTAAGACACAGTAAATGAATTACTGTTTTTTTTACATTAAGTTCCATGCGGACAAAGTCGCGGGCACAACTATATATATTAATATTATAAAAAGAGTGTGAGTTCATACGCGGTAGAATTAAAACTTAGTATTTTTCGAACTCACTACGCTATTGGTCTAGCAAGGCCTTAACAGCTACACCGGATAACGTAAAACTTAGTATTTTGATAAATTTTTAATTAAGAAGAAAAGTGATGAGTGATGAGTACACTTTTTTGTAATCTTAATATATAAAAATCCTGTGTCATGATGTTTGTCCACGACGAACTCCGAAACTACTAAACCGATCTTCATGGAACGTTGGCAGTTATGTATAATTTAGTCCAACTTGAGAGATACGATAATCTATATTTCTATTAATGGCCTCAATATTTGCCAAACGAATGTATAAATTCAACCATAATTTAATAACACATCTCCTAGACTTAATTGAACACTCCACCGCTGAGGTGTGAAATTGGTAACATAATTTTTAGCAAGCATTGGTGATATCTAGCAGCTACAAATTTGAGCCAGTCTTCTTTTTAAGTTTTGGAACATCGACTTCTTCGTCTGCATCATATCATAATATTTAAATTATGGTCACATAGAAGTATAAAAGCACACATTTTATGAGTTTTCTGATGCACTTCAAAATTTCATGTTCGTATATGAAAATAAATCAATATTATATCTACTATCAACTAGTAATATCGATAGACACACTCTAGAACTATAAACTACAAACCAGAAATGGCAAGTCGCGGTAGTATTAAGGAAATCAAAATTTCTCGACCGGAATCCTATTACGTGACGGCTCCGCTGAGTTTTAGCCGGCGGAAGTGACGTCATAACTGCAATCTTCGCGCAACACTCGACGTCCAATGCTTTACAGTTTTATTTACAGTGGAAGCCGCTTAAAATACTATATTTTACGATACAGGAAGAATTTCATAAAAATATACAATTGAACCTGTCGCGATGTATGTCTAAAAGCGAGGCTTCGATTCTTGGCTATATTTCAGTAAATATCATTTTTTTTATATGCACACTGAAGTAATTATTGCTCATTTGCAGCTTGTAATGAAACTATAGCAAAGTGGTAGAACTCTTTTAAGCTCTTCTAGCAAGCTACTGATTAACATCCTTGTGTTGAAATCTCTTTGTCGCCGAGAATCTATAGATGTGTTCCGGTAGTTGCACTCGAGACTAATTCTCTTTCTCTGAGTGTAACATATTATATCACATCGTCATTTAAAATCAGGTGAGATTGTGCTCAACCTGTGGTGTTGAAAATTATTAACCTGTAACTATCCTTCCTAATATTACAAATGCGACTGCGAGTTTCTTTGTTACTTCGTTACGGTTTCACCCCTGAACTTATGAAAATAAAAAAATTCAGAGACATTCTCAGAAGTACAAAAAAGACAATAAAATATCTTTCAATTAGTAAGTATGTCAGTAAGTTAGTAAAAAAGTACTGTTCTCAAGGGATAGATTAAACCTACATTAACGTGGGCGAAACCGCGAGCAGAAACTATTTTTTATAAATGCGAATGTGGTTTTGTATGTTACACTAATTTCACGCCATAACTACTGGACCGATCCTTATGAAATTTTGCATACCCATTGTCTGGGGTACTGAAAAGGACAAAGAGTACCTTCCACCCAGAAAAAGTACTCCTTCCGTGAAATAGAACAAACCTAAATTAAAGCGAACGGAACCGCGAGACAAAATTAGATGTACATAATTACATAGAAACGGTGTAATGTCTAATTAGGACCTAAAAAACTTATTAGCAAAGTCTTACCTTCAAAAATCTACAAACTTTAAGGACCTGATGGTATTTCAGATTGCTAAACTTTTTACCCGATGTTACTAATTTTTAGTATATAATAGACGGAGATAAAAGTACTCTTCAGTTATTAAGCCTTAACAAAGGGCTTTACTCCATTAAAATTTCCCTTTTCGTCGGCGTTAAAAAAAAATCTAAGCGCCGGTATTACCTCGCCGCGAGTGTTCCGTTGTAATTACTATTTTTAACAAAAATTAGAAGAGTTTATAAGAAAACGGCCAGTTGTAATATCTTCAATTATAATCACTTAATTTAGGATGGATAAAGTTGTGTGGTCTTTTAAAAAAGTCACTTTTTCAGCTCTTCCAGAGACCAGAATGCATTATTTTGGATAGACAGTTTTTACTTTCAGGGAATTTTAAGATTTAAACACACCTTGAACAACATAGACTGTTTTTTTACTGCGTTCATATGGCAAGTAAATCCACAAGAGATACAGAGATAACTTAGAGACCTTTTTTATTAAGTCATTTTTACCATCTAGTTAAAGTTTTATTTAAACGTGAGATGACCACAAAAATTAGTAAATTTGCCTTTTTTTTAGTACAGATCGACTCGATTTCAAACAAGGTACATTTAACTATATAAGAGTAAAGACAAAACCGGGATATATTTTCTATACAATAGTACAATACAATGTACTAAATCGTAGTGGAAGAATACTTACTCGTGGACGGAACATTCTGGAAGTATTCCATAATTGTATTTCGTTCCGACATTATACGGAATCCAAAAATGGAACACTTTTTGGGAACACTAAAATGTTTGCAGATAATTTTTTAATATGAACTCTATGCATAAGCGTAACTTTTATTTTTGACTCTACGAATAATTAAAGTTTAGAAACAGCGAAAGCCATCGCCAAATGGAGTTCGATTGGCAGGTGGCGTGACATATGCTTACTGCGGTATATGTTACGTAGAAGACAATTGTTCTATCCCTCGTATGGCATCCATATTAAGCACACAGACACACACACATACTATTGTATATTAATTAACACACGGTTAGGTTATTTCATATTTTGAAAAGGCCATCATCAATCACGGCAATTGCAGCAAAACGCGCAAGAATTGGCCAATAGTATCACGGAAGATAAGCATAATCGTGTTATAATAACACCCGTAGATCGTCAACATGACGCTCACGGGCCAATTTTATTCGCGTCGCAATATTTTTATCTACAGTCATAATCACGTCTGATCTAAAGTGAACAAAAAAGCGGTGCGTTTTACCCACCGTTATGTATCCAAGACAATTTTCATTTCAAAACTTATGAGTTATTGCGTAATTATACCCACCGGTCTTGGCTTGACACGGGGTAAGGAAATAATGTGGTGTCATAGAGCGATTTAGATATATCGAATAGCGATTAAAATCTTTGCGCTTTGTCAAAGTCATATATGACATAATTATTTTGACAAAAACACGATTCCTGAAAGAATATTTCTTTAGGCCCGTTATCACCTTATAAGAAATCGTTGAGAGTGAGTTTTGAGTTTAAAATGGAAGTTTCGCGTGCGAATGGTAACACTATGAAGTTAGGTGATAGGCAAGTTTGATTTGAATATAAATTTGTATTTTATATAATTTTTGTATGTTATTTATTCGCAGTATTTAATTTCATGGTTAACGAGTTCAAAATTGTTGAAATGTATACAAAGATTCTTTTTTATATTCACAGCAAATAAGTTTAATTTGTCACGCTTCCTATCTTACATAAAAGTTCACACAGGTATTTGTTTCGCGTACTGTTAAGTTTATATACTTTCATAAGATATTTATTTGAATGATATACTGTAATATCCAATCTTAAACGACACTAAATGCTCAACCTCACCGTTATATATGATTGGATAAAAACTATACTTGTCAAAATATCCGTGCAGATAAATTACTTTTTTAGTAACATAGAATATCGAAAAAAGTTTTCGTTTTTCTATTTAAGGTCATCGTAGTGCACCTGTTGTACAACAAACTGTGGTGCAATTTTATTCACCTGCAGCAAATAAAACCGAAAAACAGCCACGACATTATGATCCATGATTAGACTGTTTCTCGACTATTGTGAACTAAGACTTAGTCGGTAATATTATAAAAACAAAAATGAACACGGGTGTAACACGAGTTTTACTAAGCAGTGCCTAAAATTTAAAAACTAGTCAAACTTCATGTTTAAAATACTTTATTACGCAAAAGCATGTCCAAGCGGTCTCTAACCAAACATCTGATTTAAGGTTTTTAAGCACGCAACACTGAAAAGCATTCATTCAATTCGATCTCATCATTCAAAAACGTTCCATTGCATACAGATATTTTGCAAACAATTTCAATTTATGAATAATATTTTTGATCAGATCTTAATTAAGAAAATTTATTTATAATACGTTATTGTGATATTTTAGTTACAAGACAATGATGTATATAATAAATAAAATATGCAATTTATAAGATTTACATATTACGTGAAAGTGCGTAAGTTGGAACAACAGTATAATGACAGATTAAAGACACTGTCAGATGTAAATAGTGTCAAATAGTAGTAGTTATGATTTACTTGTTAATTTCTAAAATTGTTAAATTTATTTACTTCTTCCAAATTAATTATACCCACGAAATACATAATTTATTATGAAACTTCTATTGCCAGCAAATAGAGATACAGTTAATTACAACAATAGAATAAGAACTGTCAACTTAGACGAGTGTTAGAGAATATTTAAAATAAAATAATGACCATCTGTAAACAAGGGTAAGACACTCTTTTGTGATCAAACTTTTTAAGTAAGAGTTCAATACGTATTTAACTTTTTGTCATAACACAAAGTATGTTTATAACATCGCGTGGCGAATTTATCCTCGAATATACAAGTTGCTATCCGGTGTATATCCATATCCGGCTTTAGTCTCAGAGACTGGACGGAATCTTTAATTTTTTTTTAAACATTCAAAATTTTAATAAAATGCTTCCATTCTACTATTGTTGAATAAAGGGAAGATTCTACTGGGATTCCGTTCAGAAGAAATCACGATTCACCTACGTGCTTTACGATCGTTGCAGCCAAGGAGCGAATACAGTGACAAGCAAAACGAATTAATATTAAAAAAAACTACATATATTTTTTTAAATTCATTAATTAAAGGCAAGTATTTACATTTAATTCAAATGCCATTAAAGTCGCGCACATATTTCTATCAGAGATATCACATACTATACGCATTTACAAGGTATGTTGTATGCTCGTATACTTACTCTCTTTGAAAATCTGTCGCCGAATACTACTTGTTGGTATGTTCCGGATGCTGCACTTGAGAGCGAGTCTCCTCTAGGTTTATCGTGTTATCACTTAGATCTTAGATAACATCGTCCTTTAACATTAAATGAGATTATGTTTAAACGCTATAACCTATAAAGTACATTAGAAAAACTTAAATACAGTACACAAAAATACATAGGACGATTTTACAACTGACGACACTCTATTTAGTTTTTAAAGATAGGTAACCAATCGTGTTAAAGCCACTAGTTGGCTAAAACCCATTTACTATAAATTTAATCCATCCCAGTGAGTGGTTTAACCGTATGAAACGTAGTTCTTGTACACCTTTCGACATTTGAAAGAATCAGGTGTCACCCCTATAAACCACCCATTTTATCGAATATAACTGATGATAATAATAACGATAACCAGCAATAGTAATATTAAAAAACCGATTTCCATTATCATCGCTCCGCTCATCACTGAGTACGAACCCGACTACAAAGACGATCTCAAGTTTCTTCACAGTTTGTTTACCACAGTTTAATACCGGCTATCCTAGTCCCGGACTCGGCACAATTTCATCCCGGTAAACTTAGCCCGTATGTAGATAGATCTCTTTAAAACTTACGATCGTTAATCAAATTCCTTACACATGGATGGTCCCATCCCGGCTGATTGCCGGATATAATGTATTCCTACAGAGAAGATCAAACCAATTCCAGGTTGTTTTTTTTTATATCATGATGGTAGCGAACAACCATGCGGGCGGCCTGATGTTGATCAGTCACTGCAGCCTATGGACGATTGCAACACCGGAGATCTCACATGTGTATTGCCGACCCTAAACAATTCAATCATACCCACTGTATATAAATTTTAGGTTAAATTTAAGTGATATGAAATATTATAATGCAAAACTTTCACACCGAGAAAAATAACAGACAAACGTCCAAACTTAGACCGCGTTATTACAAAAAAGTTAAATATGTATTAAACACTTGGTTTAAAAAAGTTTCCTAATAAATGCACCGCGCTCGCCCGATCCTATATCCTATATCCTTTTTCACAAGTCTAATCTAACGTAACCAAAGCGAAACAAAAAGCAAGATGGCGAACATTCAGCGACCGCGGTGCATTTAATATGAGACCTTTTTAAAGCCAGGGTTCAATACGTATTTAACTTTTTTGTAATAACACCGAAAGAGTTCTGGTGAGAGACAAAAAAGCCATATCTCCAGCGAGAATAAACTGTTTTTTATTAGATATTTAATTGAAGAGGGCGTTCCATTTCGGAAATCTATTATTATATTATAGTGGACGTTACTTTGCACCTCCTCCTGGAATTTATTGGTCGCTACCACGTCTCGCTGCAACAAGAAACGTTTCATTTTATTGGAGCGAGGTGTACCTGAAAAAGTTAAATCTGAACCTAGTCATAGAATGAGAGAAATATTAGTAGGTAGCTAAAACAACAAAAATAATTAAGAAAGAAAAAATTAAATAATTTAATTTAATAAAAAAAAAAAATAAAATTTGGATACCAATAAAAATATAATTGTTTTTTAAAGTTTCTTTTGTATAATATAACCCCTAAAAAAGCTAACTACATAGTTCACATAAGGAGCATAATAATGTCGAGTTTGAGAAAATCGCTAAGACTAAAGAAAGAAGAAAGAAAATAAGTATATTAATGACAAGAAATGAAATTCATATGAAATTGGAAAAATTTTTTTTTTTGGCAAAATGGTTCCCCTTAAAAAAAATCTCCCAACATGCTCTTAATTTTAATAGGAAGATCCTCCGCATCGCAGTTTTGTATTTAATATTATTATTATTATTATAAATTAAATTGAAATTTTTCGAATATCTCATCAAAAACTTTTAAAATCCGTACACATGAAAGTTTGATGATGAATATATTTTGAACGGTTAATTTCATCGTCAAAACATAAGAAACCATTTTTATAGAGCAGTTAATTTCCAACAAAAATTTGTATTGCGCATTTTGTAAAAGTCATTTATTGTAGAGTTATAAAATTCATAAACAAAAATGAAATTGGTCTTAAAATAATCAAAATTAAATCCTTAATATCTTTCAAATGGTGAGGTTTACGGAAAAAATATACGATATCTTTTTTGTAGAGCATTAAATTTCCTAAAAAATTCTCTCGGAACATTTTTCTGTTCAATCGATAAATGATGAGGTATGAATTTTTTTCTATTGGACTGAGAAAAAAATACAAAACTGCGATGCGGAGGATCTTCCTATTAAAATTAAGAGCTCATGCTTGGTGAGAATTTTTTTAAGGTGTCTAGCAACCCACTTGTCCGTGTCACTAGTAAAAAAAATCGATTTTTTTGACCCACCCTGATGTACATAACATATAACAGTCTCCGTTATACATTCCATATTAATAAAAATGTAACCTAATAAATACTCAAAGATCAGTTACTTTTTTATTAAAAATAGTAAAAGGTAAAATGAAAAAAGTAAAAGACTGGAGAAAAGTAGAATCACGGAGTAATTAAAAAACAAAATAAAAATACCCAATATTATTAATATACAATACAACTAAACTAAACTTGAGGTACAATCGAGGCGATTAATTTAACGAGCCTGCCTAGCCCAACAAGAAGTACAGTTAACCGAACAATACCTGTTTGTAGTTATGATTGAAAATAACATCGCGGTAATGAACCGGAGCCGTGACGGCGTCGCGCGTGACTGTACCGTGCGGTGACCATGCGTTCTTACGATACTTGTACAGTCCCATCAAATACTAAATAGAAATAAATATGTATTGAAAATCTTTGTATATCGGTTATACAAAAATATAATTTACTAGCTGTGCACGCGACTCCGTCCGTGTGGAACCTTATGTAAAAAACAATCATTAATAAAGTCATCTGAATGTATTATTTACTTATTTACTTTTCTCTCGTACTTACGCCGCGTCGTTATTAAAATTGCAATAACTTTTAATAGAGTGGACTTATTTTAATGAAACAAAGACTAAGTTATTTTCAAAGATATGCTTTAGAATTTTTTTGGTGTGGCTTTATTGTGAACGCAATACTTTAGTAGTGATACGTGTTCATACGAACAGACAGGCAAATAGACAAAAAATGTATATATTTTAAAATAAAAAAATGTGATAATACTCTGTATCTAGCTTATTATCATAAATTGTCTAGAAATGTTATTGATTCCTGAGTTTGTTTGTATAAGATTAGTTATTAACAATAAATCAGTGTATTTCTTTAAATAAATAAATGCGTCTCCAGTTGCAACATGTTTTCGATCAGTTTATGTATGACTAGCTTCTGCCCGCGACTTCGTCCGCGTGGAATAGTTACTCTGGGCTAACGCTAACACGCAGCGGGACCTCTCAAGAGAGAAAAAAAACCCCGATTTTGAAACATTCTTTAATGGTGCTCCACTCCTATTGGTCTTAGCGTAATGATATATAGCCTATAACCTTTCTCGATAAACAAGCTATATAACACTTAAATAATTTTGCAAATCGTACCAGTAGTTCCTGAAATTACCCCCTACAATGTCACAAACTCACAAACTTTATTTACCTCTTTGTAATATTAGTATAGATAATGTTATATTCATATTTTTTTGTAAATACTCCTTGAATATAAGAAAAACTATTATAAAATAAAGGTAAGTTATAAACATCTCTGGCTTCAAATATAATTTTAATACACAAGATACAAAGCATGAATATTTATAAACGTCTTGAAGTTTTAGTACAAATTTATACCAAAATTTATACGGCACAAAATTTTCATTGAAATAATAGAAAATCTCAGGTAGTTTCGATACAAAAGTGCATTAATGTAATTTCTACTAACAGTCGCTTGCGACTTCGCCGGCATTTATATCTTTATAGAGGACTACATAAGATGTTTATTCAATTTGAGAAAACAATGAAACATATATTTTTTACTTACTAACAGAATTGCTAAATACCAATTACAAATCTGAGTTCAAAAATGACAAAGTTTTATATAAAGATATTCATCCCCTATTTTTTACCACTTTAGGGGTTGAATTTTCACAAATTCTTACTTAATTCTCACCTATAGTGTCAAAGGAATACGCATGCTAATTATCACGCCCCTAGACTAAGTAGTTTCGGTTGTGCGTTGTTATCACGTTATTCGTTATTATTTAAATATTTGTACAATAATTCTATATATTTCTTCATAGAAGAAAATAATGTTCAATTTTCATACAAATATATAAAATAATAATCAACGTAAACTTTTGTTATTCAAAAGAAAAACCACGCTCGGTGAAATAAATGGTAATTCTCAATTACATGTATAACAATTGTTTTATTGTTAAAAGGTATTTCGTAACTAAATATTAAAAGCTCTAGAAAAATGTTTCGCACTAATGAAGTATTATTAAAAACTGTGAAAGCTTCATTTTTGTAAGAGGTTGTTAATAAATTGTAAATGTAAAATATTATATTATTTACTGTAAAAGAGTTTATTCTGAATTCAAGAAAATTGAGTTTTAATGCAATAAAGAATATCAAAGCTTTGATTCTTCAAATTGGTTAGGTTAACGCAGCATAATTTCTAGAACATCAAGAACGAGTGAAGACAAATGAAGTCACTTTGAAATGTTTTTCATCAATATTGTCATTTTATAATTAATTGCGGTTTGCCGTCACATTTTGAGATCGGTACCACGGAAGTACTAAGCTAAAATGATTTTACAAGTACACCCAACATTTTTTATCGACCAAAACGTATATATTCTACTAGTAGGTAAACTTAATGATATACCATTTGAAATGTATGCGGTCAAAGTTTAATTTATAAGTAAAAGTAATAAAATGTAATATATATTTATTTCATTAGATTGTTTTATTGCATAATTTTAAAGTTAAGGTTTAAATCGCATATGGTGATATTTTTGGTCATTGTAGAATGACAAAGAGACTACACAGAACCTGAATATATTTTTTTTTTTTTTGTATGTTTTTTTTTTTTATTTTTGAAAAATATTCATTCTTCATTCTTTTTATTTAATTTTTTTTTTTTTATTTTTTATTATTTTTTTTTTTTTATATTTAAATTCTTTTATTTTTTTTAACTTTTGTTCGTTTGTTAATTTATATTATTTTTTATTCATTTAGTAGTATATTTTCATTTCATTGATCGAGGTAGGATGGCAGGGTGGTTGCTAACGTTTTTGATTTTTTTTTTTTTTTTTTTTTTTTTTTTTCTTCCTCCCTTTCCCCCCCCCACCTTCGGTTTTGTTTCCCTCCCTCTCTTCTCCTCTCCTCTTAAAAAAAAAAATATAAAAAATTAAAAAATATTTGTATTAAATTCACCACTCTCACCTTTTAGAGAAAAAAAATAATACAACACATTTATACCTCTCCTTTTCTCCCTTTTTTTGTTTTTTAAAAAAAAAAAAAAAAACAAAAAAATTATAATTTTTTTTCCTCCTCTTCCTGAAACTTTATTTTTTAAAATTTCTCCTCTCCCTTTCCCCACAACACCACACCTTTTTTATAAAAAATATAAAAAAAAAACACCTCCTCCCCATACTCCCCCCTCCTTATTTTTAAACTCTACTAAAAAAAAAATTCTTTTTTTCTATTTTTTTTTTTTAATTAATTTCCTTAAAAAAAATTTTTTTTTTTTTTTTTTTTTTTAAAATTATTTTAAAATAAATTTTTTTTAACATTTTTTATTTTTCAATTTAATTTAACATTTTTTCATTTTCCTTTTTTTAATTTTAATTCCTTTCCCAATATTTTTTTCTTATTCTATTTAAAAAAAATTTATATAAAAAATTATATTTTTATAAACAATAAAACTATCCACCCCTATTTTCTTTTTTTTATATCAAATATATATCCTTTTTTTTTCTCAACAAAAAAAAATAACTTCACCCTTTCAAAATAACTCCATAAGTGTAGTGCTACCCAAAAACAACGGGGAGAAACGATAAATTGCTGATTAATTCAGGTAGTCCGTGGTCATGCTGGCTTATAAGTGTTTCGACTGCTCAATATATACTTATTGTTCTAGAAACGCGACCAACGAAAAATGAGCCACTGTGATAGGTTTATTATCATGTGAATGGTGATCACGACCCAACCGGGTATAAATTTCTACTACCACGCTTAGTCACTGGTTCAAGGCCCGTTTGTTTCTGGAACGCATCTGTCTTATACAGAGTGTTAGATCTGATGTAGGGTGGTCGCAATACAGTAAGACATATTCGCCATATATTATCTACCGGTTTCAGTGGAAGAATTGCTAAACATAGTTCCCGCTTCTCTCTCTCTCGCACTGAGAGGTCAATGAAGGAACACCGTGAGGTTTTAATCGGTAATAAATTTTATAAAACATACACTCTGCTGGCTGACGGAAGGTGGATATCCAGTGCAGGATATTTCCATGTACAAAACTGTTTTTAATTAATCATGGTCACAATAGTAAGTCGCCGCACAAGCTCTACCCAATCGTCTCGACGCAGAGAAGTACCTCATAGTGTTGCACACACAACAGAGAACTGAAAATGGAGAACCGTAACTAGTTTATTGTGCGACGTACCACCCGTTCGGATTAGTTCGTTACACTAAAATACGATTCATTTGTAAGTTTATACCCGACTTATACTACCGGTTAATGGCGAATAAACTCAAAATAATATATTGTATCTAATATAATTACGAGGGCTTTCATCGTTTATGGGAATTCCGCTTCTCTTTGTGTCGGATTCATTAAATTCGTTAAATTAAATTCTCGGAAATCATCAATTTAAGCAGGCGATTTGTAAATCTATACACGAGTGATGGAATTCATATTCGATAGTGCTCTATTTATACACTTCTATCGGTAACAGTTACCACCAATTCGTATCAAACTATAAAGTGGTTTAATAGTGGCATCAATTTGGTCACACGTTCCGCAAATAGAAACAACAAATATGCTTTTAGCTAGTGTATGACCGCTAGTTAATGGCGTTTGAAAGTCTTACTACTGTATGTAATTGTTGTTTTTCTATTCTATTTTCTTTATATTTATAAAGCTTAGGTGTTTAGGTCTTCATAGATTTTTAATGGCATTTACCATTTGTTCGATGAAAAAATGTAAGTCATAAGAGACCGAATGTCACTTTTGTTACTCGTCTCCAAACGAGACGGAACCCTCAACTGCCAAAGTAATTCAGGCATCGCTGATTCTATTCTAAAATCTCATCACAGTTCAAAAGCATTTGAAATAATCTTCGCTAGTTTTGCAAAAATATCGTAAAATTAATAAAAAACCGATTTGATCATCAATATACATGTATTATGAACCTGAATATCGTATACATCTTTATATATAATAAAATATATTTTAAATAAATATATTATTTTACAAATCCCACTGAACACAAATCTTAAAGACCACATGAAAAATCTTAAAAACAAAGAAGCATATTCCCACTTTTTCTCTATATGTTTTAAACTACTTAAAAGCCTTATAAACACACGCCTTATATGTATCAGACCTCATAGGTGTCATATAGATTCAGTCATTAATCTGACATTCTTAATTGTTAATGTGATGGTTCGGCTACTTTGTAGTACATATCGAAGCTGTATTAGTTTTAAGATACAGATCTTGAATAGCTCAAGAAAATTTCTAATTAATTTTGTCAAGTAACAGAAAGAAAACATTCAAAATTGCACATAGCCGGCGATCGCGTTCGAGAAATGATGTCATTTTAGTGAGAAACTCAAGCCGAGTTGTTTGGGTACTTAGTAGCGATCCGATGCAAGAATCTCAGAACCGAATTGATAACAGTAACCGACACCTAGAAAGCGCGTAACATGAAACCTTTAATTACAAGTTTAAATCAGAAACACCTAACGATTGATCATTACTATAATCGTCGACATTATTTGTGATCGCTATCTTATGATCACGATGGCTAGGATCACGATTCGTTAGCCAATGGGTGCGTCCGTCAAAGGCACTATTTAATAGCCGAACTTTAAGGAATAAGAACGCACGAAATTATTTTTGGATGTGACAAGTTGTAAAACAGAAAAATAGGATAATAGTCAAATAAAAAAGTCCCTTCATTTGGGTTCATTCTTATCAATCTCTTAACCAATAGTCTACTAAATATTTTCTTAATAACCATGCTGATACATTTTCACATACGGCCATTTAATGTCAAACTAAGCACATTTGCATTGCACACACTTGCATTTTGGTAACTACATGGCTGATATAAATATATATTAGGTTATTTAATATTAACACAAAGAACTGATAACTATGTTCATCGCAAAAAAAAAACAGTAAAGTTTGAGTTTCGGAACTCTGAGCTTTCGACTCAATAGTAGGGTTTATCAGCACTGTACCACGAGGCCTAATTTAACTTTCACTTACTCTGCACGTAACCGAAATATCGTTAAAATAAGCTGCATAGATGTTACGGTTCTCTGAAAATTTTTAAACATGTTAATCCGTATAGAGTTTAGTGCTAAAACATTAACAATTTAGGATGATATGAAAATAATATAATAAAGAGAACCAATAAAATTGCTTGAGTTAGTATATAGTTATAAATGATTTTAAAAATACAAATCACAAGACAGGCTAGGTAACAACATAAATAAAGTAAACATACAGCTTGCTTTTTTTTCATTCAAAGACGTTATATTCTAATGCTTAGTAAATTCACATGTGACACACACAACTTAGATGAAGCCAACAATACCTCATATGGTAAATTTTATTATGATGATTAGACTGAGCGTGCCAAAGAAACAAATACATATACCACGACATACATAATTACCAACAAAAAAAAAACACATTTCTCTGTCAGTCGATTAAACACATATTTATTTTAAGGATAACATAACTCCTCCGTTCTGTAACTCATTTCATTAATGCATGTAATTTTGTGTAATCCGATACGCTAGCTAATGTACGTGTTGCAATGAACTCATGCGAGATATTATTCCATTCATTGACTTCGAGTCTATGATCATAATGCATTTTTATTGTTAATGTCCTTACCAATAATCCGACTGGAACCCACGATCTTTTTGTTTATGGCTATAAAAGCGTGGATGGACTTGATGTATGTAGTTTCTTGAATAGATATATGTATGAGCAGTTTATGAAATATATTCCTATATACTTACTGCCCTATCCTTTGACCAATTCTGTTTTTTTTTTCAAATACTTTATAGAACCACAATCGACCACAATCTGACCTGATGTTAAATGATGACGTAGTCCAAGATGATAAACACGCTAAACCAAGAGAGACTGGCTCTCAAGTGCAGCTGTCAGAACATCCCATAGGTGCTTGGTGACTTGTGGGAGGTAGCCAACCAGGAGGGCTTACAAAATCCCGGTCCGGTGAAGCTGTAAAGGACCGTCAGGCAAACAGCGTAGTCAGTTCAAAAAAAAATCCCCTACCTCTGTGAAAAGACAGAATCTACAACTACGACACAATATGCACTTATTGATAAATTCGAAGGAATCCCAATCATAAAATGAGGCTGAATTTTCAGTTAACGAAACTTTTGGATTCGTCGCCGTCAACAATCTTGTCGGTTACGTATACTCTGCCACACGTATACGAATAAAGCATAGCGACGATTCTTAGCTTGATAATTTTCATTCAATGAAGGTTCTAAACGTATTTTAACCACCAATTACCTTCATATGAGATTCTGGTCGAGCGTTAAACGGTATAACAGAAATAAAGACAAACAAAACGAGTCATGGCGATCGAAAAACTGGTATAGATTTTGCCAAAACCTCGTCTCTATGATTTTGATATTCAAATTCCCGTACATAATTCGTTTACCCGGGTGCATCGATGCGTTAAGTGCGACCCGAAAGCTCCGGATACCGGTTTCGACAGCGACGTACCTACTGTTATTTTTCTTAAATTCTCTTTTGTTAAAGAGGAGATTTTCGAATATTTCAATTTGTGAATTCTACGAGACGGAAGCCGATTTACTTGAAATACTAGCATTATTTCTACTTTGTTTTGTTTTTACATATTTTTTTTCTGACTAAATACTTTTGATGTTAAAAGTAAACATGTATAGATATTTGAAACACATACCTTTACACAGTATACATTTTGCTATGACTCAAATATTTATTACTAGCTTTTATTTGCGGCTAGGCTCGCACTAAAGTGTAATTGAAATGAACGAAAATTACCCTACACTCCTGACAACAAGTATGCAAGTTTTCACAATAATTAGTTTTATAATTAAGTCTTGAAGGCGTAACAAACGAAACAACTCACATTTACATTTATAATAACTTGGCATTATAATTAATAATAAGTATAACCGTGCAGAGCCACGGATAAGAATAGTATACTATATAGTCCAATATTAATTCTATAAAAATCAAATATTACGAGCATGATTTGTGACATGATTTGGTGGTTACCCGTTTAAAACGCTTAGACATCATCAGTTCGATTCCAAATGCATATAAGTGAATCTTAATCTGATAACCGTTTGATTACGATACGGCACATGTATTTACCTTCGTTGGAACTATAAAAAGTGGCTAGCTATAAGGGATAGTAGTGTCTAGGTCTAGGTAGACGAGGTCTGTAGCTAACATGGCTACAGACCTCGTGGTTACTCCTTTAGCTCTTAGCAGAGGGGTTGTACATGACAGATTTTCATATGCTCAATATGGTCGTCAGGTCTAATTAAATTTGTACAATATTTATTTATTTGGAAATTTAACAGCACACATTTGTTTTTTATAAAATAGGCAGTGTGGAAACGGTTAAGAACATGCCTCTCCTCTGTTTCTCATGCAATTTTCTTTATTCCTTTCTTCTGTAGTGGCAACTGACGAGCTTTAGTGATCAATAAAGAAACTGGAAAAAAATAGTTCGACTACTGGACAAGCACTCGTATGTAATAATTACAGCCATAACAGAATTTCTCAAATACAATGAAATGATAGATACATAATAATAATGGTTGTATAAGTAATAAAAGAAATCTATATCTTCTACTATACAATTAACAACAAATAATAAAAAAACGTCCAAAGCTGTAGACACAGTCTAGTTGTAACAGTGTCGTTCCTAACAGTAACAGTTCAAGCATCAAATACACGGTAGTCCGGTGAAGCTGTTAAGGCCTAACTAGGCCAATAGCGTAGTCAGATTGAAAAAAAAGACCAAATACAAACTCATATGTGTTAGACAAGTTTCTATTCAACTTCAAAAACTATTTAGCTTTAAAAAATATATATAGCAGTTAAATATAAAAAAGTCTTGGACATCGACCTTTACTGACCCTCTATTGAGAATGAACCTCATCGCGTCTCTTCACCCGTAATCCGACCTTTAGAAACTGAACTGTAACCGTCAACCGGACCGGACGTGGACAATTCTTTCTATCGATACCTCTATTTCCCGGCCTTTTACTTGAAATTCTTTGTAAAATTGCGTACACTTGACACCTCTATCTAATGATTTTATAACTAAAAAGCTGTAGATACGCCATAAGCGCTTCGACAGCGTCTTGTTAAAACTTGGCTAGCTAGCAAACGTGATCTAACGCCGTCAATCCGCCCGTGTGTAAGCAACAGATAAGTGTTTTTTTTTTAACCACCGATATTGAGAATATGCCATCTTACTTCCACATTTAATCTAAGACATTGTGGCGTTACAGTATTACTTTACGTATGTGTGCGTTATCGTGCCATTTGTTTTGTCAAAATATCATGTAAGTAATTATAAGTCATTTTAGAGTTTGTAGAGCGACGCTGAAGCTATTACTGGTTTCAGCATGAATGCGTCGACTCGCCCGGGGTAGTACCTACCACCCTCTCGCAGAAAACCGATGTGAAGTATCAGTGCTTGCATTGTTGCGTTTCGTTCGGTTAGTGAGAGCACCGGATAACCCACCTCCCATACCCCTCCCCCTGTCACACCCTGTGTTACAGGGTGGCAACGCACTTGCGACTCTTCTGGTGTCGCAAGTGTCTATGGACGGAGGTGATCACTTTACATCATGTAACCCAACTGTTCGTTTGCCTCCTATGATATAAAGAAAAAAACGTATCTACAGCTTTTTAGTTATAATATCCTTGCCTATATCATATAGACAACGTATAAACAGATATGTATAAAACTATAATGCAGTTCGTCTGAGGCAAAATTACGTCAACACCACTGAAGGAACCGACATAGGACAATGGCGATTCGGTGCGGAATCATTCGTACATGGTTCTAGGCTACTAATCTTTTGTATTTCATTGACTACTTGCCATATTTGAAGTAAAACTTTAGCCGCGTTGAGTGATTATAAAAAAAAAGAAATATTTGGTATGAGAGAAACTCATGGGTTCGCGTCACTGATGACCTCGACATGTCCGTGACGTATTGCTCTTGCGTTAGACTAGCGTCGCGTAGTACGGCGGCCTGTGTACTTAGTAACATTGATATATTGGATTGAGCGTGTGCAGCTCAGCTGTTGTGTGGTGTATTAATAAACTATATGAAAATGTATAACTAATTATTGCTCCGAGTGCCAAAAGATATGAAAACCCAGACTAATGTTAATAATTTCAGTTTACAAATTATAAAATTTAAATAACTCTGACTATAACTGATTTAAAATTCCGAAAAAAAAAGAAACACGGTTTTCCATTGTTTTTGAGTTTTCACGTCTATTTGCAATCGTTATAACTGCCTCGCCTTTTCTTCGATTATAATTTTATTTAATGTATATCGAAACTGACTGGTATCCGCTGGTAATATTATATAACCTTTATATTTATTCAAGAATACTAGAAAATAGACACGAATCTCTACACCTTAACATATACCTTTATAATACTACTAGCTTCTGCTCACGACTTCGTTTTTTTTCCCCCCCCCGGCCCCCCCCTTTACCCACCCCCTTCTTGGGGTGTTCTCTGTTGGTGGTCGCGATCAGGGGTCAGACACTATCCACCGCGTGGTATAGTTACTTTGGGCTAACGCTAACAAGCAGCGAAAGCTCTCAAAAGGAAAAAAAACGATTTTGAAACATTCTTCATTGGTGCTCCGCTCTTATTAGTCTTAACGTGATGATATAACCATCCTCGATAAATGAGCTATTTAACACTGAAAGAATTTTTCAATTCGGATCAGTAATTCTTGAGATTAGCGCGTTCAACCAAACAAACCACCTCCAGCTATATAATATTAGTATAGATTATAAAAAGGAATAGATTTCATCATATATAGGCTCCCATCGAAAATCAGCGCTGCAGTACTACTTACAGTATTGCAGATTTTTGCTGAATGGGTTCGCCAATTGTTGGACATCTATTTTTCATTTTTAAAATGTATTTTTTTTCTGTCTAATTAGTGTGTAATCTAATTTAATTGTATGGTTGTTCCAACAATAAAGTATTTCTTTCTTTCTTTCTATTTGTTTTTTTATTTGTTTGTAGTGTAGAAATTTAAAAAATACTCAACCGATTTTAAAAATTCTTTCACATATAGATATTTCATTTTGAAAACGTATATTAACGCGAGAGAAGACGCGAGCAAAAGCCCGTAGCATTTGACCGATCATCATGCATATTGATTTTCATATGTCTTTTGTAACATGTTTATTTAATTTCTCCAACTTCGTTCAGTATTCTTGAATTAGTTTTTTCGGCAAATATAAATTCGAAACTAGAGATAAAAATATCTATGTCGTAGTAATAACAGTTTTTACTTTAATACCTATGATATACTAAGTAAATGTGCCGTTAGAAAAGGTAAAGAGCACGCATTTTAATATAAATGTTTGAAATTAATAAAAGAGTTATCAATTTCGCATTCCGTTTGATGTTTCTCTCTTTACATGAAAGCCATATTATATCCAGTATTCAGTTTCTAAGAAGCAATCGGAATTGGATTTTCTTCTTACATATGTCATTGTATCGGTTCACTGGAATGTTACTAAGAGTACGTTATTATATATCGTATTGTCTATACCAATAATACGAATGTAAATCTATCGTGCCTGTACTTTTTGAAATAAATGGTGGCACGTGTCTTGGAATAAGTAATAAAATACATTTCAATTATTTTAAAAAATATCTGTCGGTCTGTTTTTTTGAACACGCATCACTGCTAAAGTACTGCGTTGACGATAATACCTCAATAAATAATAAACCTAAATAATAAAGCATATCCTGGAGAATAACTTAAACTTTGTTTCATTAAAATCGGTGCACTCCATCACAGGTTATTGTAATTTGTATGACGGCACGGGTTATGTACGAGAGTAGAGTAGTAATACATATAATAATCTATACTAATGTTATAACGTTGGAGGATTTGTTTGGTTGAACGCGCTAATCTCAAGAACTACTAGTCCGATTTAAAAAAATATTTCAGTGTTAGATAGATCATTTATCGAGGAAGGCTATTAGGCTATATATCAGCTAAGGCCAACAAGAGCGGAGCACCAATTAAGAATGTTTCAAAATCAGGTTTTCTTTTTCCTTTTGAGAGCATCCGCTGCGTGTTAGTGTTAGCGAAAAGTAACTATTCCACGCGGACGAAGTCGCGGGCAGAAGCTAGTGTTAAATAAAAATATAAGTTCCAATAATTTCCCAGTTCAAATGAAATAAAAAACAATTTTACACAACCAATTTTACATTTTTATAATTAAAAACAGCGAAGATCAAAACCACACACAACAAAAGAGAATAAACAGATTTAAACCAAAAAAAAAAACAAATGACAAGGGCCACCACATAACAAACAGTATTTCACAATTCGAAACGAAAACAAATGCGTTTGACGGACTCGACGGTTTTGTAATTTGTTGCTGTTTGTATGGCGAGTTTTATCGTTCTCTCGAGTGTTGATAGTACTGAGAATGGGTTTCTTTACGCGATATTTCACTCGAGTAGTTTATTATTTACTTTTTGAACAATGAATATGTAAGTCGAGATGTATCCCTCACTTGTTTTTAAAGTATGTATAAGTAGAAATATATCCAATAAATTGTTCTCGTAATATTAATAGGGCAAATGAACGACGGGCATAAATATCATTCAACGGAGCGCGACTGTCTTGCGATTTGGTGTCGCGCGCGGCGAGATCACCGAGCGTACGTTTTGTTCGTTATATTATAAATGTGAAAATCAGTTTGTTTGTTTGTTCTTTTGTCACGCTTTCACGTCTTGACCACTCGACAGATCACCATGAAATTTTCCATACATGTCCTCGGGTGTAACGAAAAGGTCATGATGTACATTTCATCAAAAAAAAAATATATATACTCGCACATACGGTTCCTGAGAGAAAAATTGGAATCAAAAATAACTCAATTGAAACTGCGAGCAAGCGCTAATCTATACATATGATAAGAATATAAATCCAACGCGTCTATACTTTTTACATTTTCGTGAAAAAAATTGTTCCAGGTGTCTAGGAATAAGTAATAAAATACATTTTAATCATTTTTAGAAATGTCTGTCTGTTTGTTTGAACACGCATCACTGCTAAAGTACTGCGTTCATGATAGAACCTTTTAAAGAAAATCATAAAGCATATATTCGAATAACACTTAGTCATCGTTTCATTAAAATCGGTTAGGTCTATCAAAAGTTATTGTAGTTTTAATGACGGCGCGACTTAAATGGAGAGCGAGAGAGAAAAGTACATAGTAATTAGACTTTATACATTCAGATGACTTTCTTAGTCACTGTTTTGTACACCAAGTTCAATAGCATAGCCATTACCATAGCTAGTAAAATAATAGAGATAACCGGAATTTCTTTCACCGTCTCATATTATATTTTGTCCAGACGAAATAAACGTAACATAAATAATAGTTTAAAAAAACACGCTTTCATAAACAATCCAACTAAAAAACAGAAAATAAAATTTAATAAATTTGGATTAAGAATAGTGTAAATTAGAAATAAATGTATATTTTTGTAAAAAGTGATATCGATATATTTGATTTTAACTCGCTCGTCTTTAACTCATAGCCTGTCAATTTGGGCCCTACTTCCAAACAGTCTGTGCGTCCCTGGTATAAAGCGTAATTCAAAATACGTTGTCACTAAAATTAATGGACTAAATAACTCATAGTTTTATTGTGTCGAATGTAAATATTCGCTCTGTCACTGACAGAGCGGCGGCATAGTACGGGACACTCGACGTCTGATTAATCCAGTCCAGCCTGACTCTTACTTAGGCTCTCAACAGACGAAAGATTTTTCGTAAATGAAAAAGCACTCGTCTATATTAACGTATAAGAAAGTCTTGTATAAAATGTAATTCATTACACGTTATAGATGAGATAGTAAACACTTTGTTATGCACGTGATTGGACTGTGAAATTTGTTTTTCTTAATAATTTTATTAATAAAAAACACTCGTTCACTTTAACACAAAAATCTTGTACAATATGCTTATTTGCATCAATGGAATATAATAAATACGAATTTGGATTGTAGACACTTTATTATGCACGTGATTGGATTGTAAAATTGTTTTTAACAAAATGAGTAAACTTTGTTTTTATTTTCAAAACTAATCTAAAGAAAATTCACTGACTACACACATCAAAAAAGTCTAAGCAACATGCGTGATATTACAAATTTTACCATTTATATTAATTAATTTCTAAGTATTTACTCAAACAAAGTGCGTAGGTAAGTAAACTTTTTTGTTATTGATGACATACTGGCTGGTTGTAAAAAAAAAATTGATTATGTTTTGTTTTTTCATAAAATTCAAATGACTGCGAATTTGTTTGAATTTAAGTGCGTTTTAATTGCTACGTTTAGTCTTGATTTTATAATTTTACCAACCATTTAAATAAAGTTAGCGACAAAATTGAATTCTTAGATATTCTTTACGTCATGAAGCGACGTCATTTGATGGCAGATGAAATGCAAAGAGCTGTAGGGATGTTGCAAGCGGGAAGTAATCAATCTCAGGTATCTCGACATTTTGGCATTCATAGAAGTGTTATTTGTCGTCTTTGGCAGCGCTACAATAATACAGGAGAACCCGCTGAACAGCATCCAGGCCGTAAAAGGAGTACAACTACTCGGCAAGACCGGTACATACAACTGACTGCAAGACGCCAGCCGATGTTAACCGCTCGAGAGATAAGTTTGAGGCTACAAATTTCAAGTGGTGTTGATGTAAGTCCTCAAACTGTGCGAAATCGACTGCATGAGTACGGCCTACGAGCTCGACGCCCAATCAGGTGCCCACCGATACGTCACGGGAATCGCGCTCGTCGATATGAATGGTGTAGAGAACGCATAACATGGACCCAGGAACAATGGGATAAAATTATGTTTTCCGATGAGTCGCGATTCGGGTTTAAGCCTGATACAAGAAGGGTGCGAGTGTATCGTCGGCCCGGAAATACTGAAAGGCTCAGGTGCGTTCAGGAAGTTCATCCATACAGCGGCTCAACAGTTATGTTATGGGCGGGTATTATGAAGAACAGGCGAACTGAGCTCGTTTTTGTAAATAGAAACATGAATGCTGAAAATGACATTGAGGATATTCTCAGACCTTATGTCTACCCATTTGCACAAACCTTTGGCTCCGATTTTAGGTTAATGCATGACAATGCGCGTTCACATACAGCTCGGCGAACCAGTGAATACTTTGCAACGGAGAACATCCGGGTATTGCCCTGGCCTGCACAATCGCCAGATCTCAACCCCATCGAGCACGCATGGGACATGCTCCAGAGACGTGTTTTGAAGGACTTGGACGGAGCGACAACAACCCAACAGCTGAAGGATTTGCTACAATTCCATTGGGAGCGAATACCGCAAGATGACATAAACAGTCTCATTATTCAATGAATAATCGTTGCCGACAAGTTCTGAATAGCAGAGGAGCCCATACTTTGTATTAAATTGTTCTATTCTTTCACAATAAATACATTTTCTTTAGAAATTTCATTTTGTAAGAAAAAAGTTTAGTTTCTTATGTATCTTAGTTTCTACAGTATATTCTAATATTGTTCATTTCTGTTATTAAAAGAACTTATAAAGACAACAGCTGTTATTGAAGTGAAACTTCTTTATCGGCGTTGGAAAAAAATTTACCGTCACATTTTTCGGTTACGCGTCACATTTTTCCGTTACGCGCCATCTTTTTTGTATTCATGTCTATGATAATAAAATCCTTTTGTTTAAACTTTATCTAATTTAACTTTATTTGTATTCATGTCTATGATAATAAAATCCTTTTGTTTAAACTTTATCTAATTTAACTTTATTTAACCAATTTCTGGAAAGTTGCATATAGATCATTTTGCGAAAAATAAGGCCTTAAACAAGTTTCACTTCTTACGTGTGTACACTAGTACACGCACACATTTTTTTTTACATCATAGAACCCTAAAGATATTATTTTAAAAATAAAATACAACGTTATAATGTGAAGAACCATCCTAAAATTTAAATTAGTACATGTTGCTTAGACTTTTTTGATGAGTGTATTTAATAAAAATACACTCGGTGACTTTAAACACGAAAATCTTATATCACTTAGTTAATTACACGAATGAGAGATGAGATGATAGATAATTTATTATGTGCGTGTTTTGACTTTAAAATTGTGTTCCATAGAATCTCACAAATTTTGTAACTTTTTCTAAGAAAAAATTCTAATCGAAACCTATGGTCGTTTATTAATTTACACCTATTTAGTATTGAGAACACAGTTTTCTGTTGCAATTATCTTAATATGTATTGTATGTGTTATAAAATGTAAATAATTATAAAGAACTAATTCTGCATACTGAGATTTAATTCCAAGCTAGGCATAGCTTGTATTCTAATATATCTAATATATACACACCTTATTTAACTGTCTACTATAAAAAGGAAACATTATATCTATCAGAGTGTATGCGCGGAGGAAGTAAAAACACTTTGGCTTTATTACAAGTATTACTTTATATACTATGCGAAGTCCCTTAGTATAAATACTTGACTATACATATACTCATTTTGGTATATTACTAGACGTAGACAAACACCTGTACATACTTACACATAGACACAAATACATTACGGTACAGTATTTTTTCCCTACCGTGTTATAAAAAAGTTTCACTTTAAACATGTCATATTTATTAATGGAAATATAAGTTGAAGTTTAAGCTAAAATACGAATGGATCGCAAACGGGCCTATCTGTTCGCCGCCTAATACGGCCGATTGATGTTTCACTTAGCGTTTTATTTGATAGCGGGCGCGTTCCCTTTGTCACTAACGGTCGTTAGGCGCACGCCGCCTTTTATTTGTGAATCTATTGCTTTTATTGTTCTATCAACACCCTTGATTTATCGGCAACGATACATCTGCTTATAAATACATACTCCGGTACCACGTAAATAAATATATAAAATATATTATACTCATTTTCGGAAAATGTAATAATCAAATTGTCAACTTCGTGAGTTCGATTCTTCAAATATTATAGTTAATTAGCGAATCTATTATCTACTGGTGAAAACCGCATGAGAATCCGTTCAGTAATTATTGAATTTATCGCGAACGGACAGACAGACGTGGCGGAAGACTTTGTTCTATAATATGTTTTGATAACTTAAACAATTAAATATCTATACTAATATTATAAAGAGGTAAAGTTTGTGAGGTTGTTGGGGGAAATATCTGGGGAGTCGGTGAAAAATGTTCGAACGAACGCTGCCTTAATTATGAGATATATATGATTGAGTTCTAGATAAAAGTTGTACCTTGATAATGCCTATTACCGCCCAACGAGGGCACGGGTCGGCTAGTATATTATAGAGAAACAGACTACTCGGATACTTCGACAGAATCCATGACTCTGGTACTACTCTACTACTAGTACCTACTCTTTTGTAGGTGGTAGAGCCCCGCTGTAGCTATTACTAGTTTCAGCATGAATGGGTCGGCTCGCCCGGAGTAGTACCATCCTCTCACAGAAAACCGACGTGAAGTAACAGTGCTTGCAATGTTACGGAGACCCCTCCCTTCCCCCTCCTTCTCCCCCTTACACAAGCTGGCAACGCACTTGCGTCTCCCCTGGTATTGCTAGTGTCTATGGAAGGTGGTGATCACTTAACATCAGATTACCCACCTGTTCGTTTGCCTCCTCTTGATATAAAAACATAAAATAAACTCTAGTTGAATTAAAAACAAAATATTGTGCATATTTCAACGGTTTTCTATTTGTATTGCGTTCGAAAGTGGTACATACCTTACGCCTAATATAACCGATTGATGTCTGTATGCACTTTGTTATTTATTTGCCAGCTTGTATGGTTGCTAATAGTCTTTGGGCGTGCGACGTTCCTTTTTGTACAGAATTACTATTTTTGTTACTGCATCTTCGCACTTTAACTAATTATTGACAATAATGCATGTAATTAATATTACATTTACAGAACTTTCTTCGTATGAAACTGTAATATATACGTAAAGATATTTCTATTTTGAGAATATCTTTAAACTTTGTATCATCAGAGGACTACATTTTTACTGTATATTTGTCTTATAAAATGAATACAGCTCACCACCACGACAGAAGAATCCTCATAAATAATTATACCAGCTTGAATGTATGAACGCCAAGATGCACCACCAATAAATTAGTTATAACAAATCGCGCGATTCTTGTAGTATATATAATTTATAAGTATATATAATTTACCCTAGAACCCTCGGCTCCCTTTAGAAACCGATGAGTTATACTCAAAGTATAATAACAGTGTATGATCCGTTTTACTATCTGATAAATGTACAATCACCACAGAGAATTGGCAATTTTAAACGGTGTATGCAATAAACACAGGAATATTTCTCAAGTGATTTACCGTATGACATTTTCTAAATGTCAATAGCGAGTGTGTGAAATTTATGAAACATACCAAAATATATTTGTTAAGGATATCGGCCTC
This sequence comes from Antheraea yamamai, assembly GCA_036509395.1. Lineage (NCBI taxonomy): Eukaryota > Metazoa > Arthropoda > Insecta > Lepidoptera > Saturniidae > Antheraea > Antheraea yamamai. The sequence continues at coordinate 10,449,034 of AP028450.1, forward strand.
TTAATTACATATATCGTCAGAGCAAAATGATAACAGAAATGGCTACATAAAAACGGCAAAATTACATTATTCACTCCTCGAAAACAAACCGTACAAAGAATCACAGTGATGCTTCTGTTTACCGAAACAAGATTTTACTTGCCGCGTCGTTCACATTAATGTAACACGTTTAAAAACGGTTACGTATCCGATTATCTATTATAAAGAATATGAAACATTTAATCTTCATAATAGTTGTTTAGATACCGTAATTTTTTCACGAGTGAGGCTGTAGGAGAAACTCCACCTTTACGTTTCGTTTTGAAACTCATATTTAACAATTTCCCTATAACTGTTAGTATAACTGCTACAAGTCTTAATAAAGTAGAACGAAACGTAACAGTTTAATTTAATAAAGTATTACAGTAGTACCTAACGATTTATTATCAATAAGTACAAATATGACTACTGATTCGGATATAACAACACTCACGATACCTCCGACCTTAGCTGGTTCACTGTTAACCCTTCTCTTGAAAGAGGGAGGGCCGGAAGTACTCTCAGCGAGTCTGAGTGTCGGCCGACGTGTTGGCCCCTAATGTACCGAGGTACTGCTGATTCTGGGTGGCAAATGAACACTTGTGCAGACATTTTATAGGGCGCGAGCTACTTGAATGTAACTTATGTCACCACTTGAAGATATTTCAGGGTATGAATATTAACTTCTTTTTGCACATGACTAGCCAACGGTGTCACTTACATTCACTTTTTTTTAACGTTTTGAATCACTTTAAGGCTGTTAGATAAGCCTGAACTGATGCTTAAACGAACTAATCTTGGAAATAAATTTCTTAGCTGACATAGGCGTCCACAACTCGATTGATTTCGGTTATCGTCAGGCGGTCAATTCCTTATCGGCCCTTAGTATCCGCGTCGCGGCAGACGACTAGCCCGCACTATCACTATCCTCGCTTAGCATACTTTCTGACCTGCATTTTGTATCACAATTATTCTTCTCCTCAGATCCAAGATCAAAATACTTTTTATTCAATTTAGACCCTGAGAAGGCACTTATGAACGTCAAAACTACCACCAGTCATCGAGAAGAACCGGCAAGAAACTCGGTCTGGTTTATCTTGTCATAATACATAACATATTTTTGAATATTAGAACGTAACGACATATAAAGTTACACCCGTAGAGAGTCGTCACACATCCTTTATAATCTTCCTAAACAAACAGGCTATAAAACACAAAGAGAACGTTTGAAATCTGTCTTTTAGGTCTACGGATTATCGTGTTCAAACAAACAGAGGAACAATCCCCTGGAGTTCTGTAATATTACATCATATGTATATTGAAACAAATCTTTTTAAGTAAGGTCAAATTCACACACCGAATGTTCAGAAAACAATATATATATATATATATATATATATATATATATCTTAATATATATATTTCTTGTGTGCGTGTGTATGTGACTGAACTCCTCCTAAACGACTATACAGATATATATATATATATATATATGATTTTTATTCATTTCCCTTTTTTTGTTTTTTTTTTTTCAGACCTTATATATATATATATATATATATATATATATATATTTTTATTAAGTTCGTGTATCTTAGCGCCTAGAATTATTTACACTTGATCAGTTTCTTTTAATAGTCCGAACTTTACACTAAATTCAATAACAATCATACCAAGTTCAATATTTACGACAGAGCAAAAAGTTATTGAAAAACACGTGCGTTCTTTGTATTTGATACTCACTTAAAATTTAGTAACACATATTCTGTGAAAATTTCAACATTTCAACGAGCTACGTATTGCGAAAATTCGAAAGGTAGAGAACGGCTTCTGTGCAAGTTTAACAATAGGGTTTCTTTTCTGCGAACGGAATCCTGATAAACTAATTCGTTCAGAAAAAATTTACTTCGGTTTTTCCAGTTAGTGTTTTCACCAGTCGTTTACATTGAATGTTATTTCGGGTAATTCTAATATATAAGAATCTTAAACTACGTCAAAAGACTTCAGTTTTCTGAGGTTTCTCTTTACTTCAATCAGTAAAAAATTCTAAAGGCGTTTGTCGCTGTTCCGCGAATTTGCTAAACGCTAGAACTCAACAATAGACTAAGTATACCGAGGCGGTGATAGGTCGTAACTCTTAATAAGTGCCTATAGAAATCAGTAAAAAAAGTAATATTAATGAACAAGCTTTTGCCCGCGGTTTCGCGTGCTTTTATATAGATTCGACCAATTCCTCGACAACAGTACTTTTTTCTGAATCGAACATCCAATAAAATAACCTTTTTCCTCTCCTGTTAAGAATAACAGAACGTAACAGACTAACGTTGTTAGAGATAACGTTTATGGGAAATTTCATGATGATGGGTTGAGTATTTAAAGCGTAACAAACAAACAAACTGCGGGGTGGTAGGGTGTCTATACCCGACTGGATCGCGACCACCGTACACCATGTCTTTCGGTGGTCGCCGTTGTTTTTGGATTGTACTGTGCTTACCATCAGGCACAGTACAGTCACTTTGCCGAGCTACAATAAAAAAAAAAAAAAAAAAAACGTTCGCATTTGTAACATCAATATATTAAAACGTGAAGCGAAAACTTTGTGCCCATTTTTAAGCGAATCGAAAGAACGAATGAACGTGAAATTTGGCATACTAGTTAAAGTTTATACGAAGGAGAAATGAAATACATTAAATAAAATAAAATAAACATTACATAGACTACTGCTTGAATAACACACAACATGCGAAATAAAAAAGTCGTTTCGCCATCATTCCTTTTTCTTTATTTTTTTCTTGTCCCTTACTCTAGTCACAATAATACTTAAACTATCCCTTTCGCGCTATTTCATTCCTTATCTATTCATTCTTTCACTCTCACCGTGCTATTCTATTGTCTTCCCATTCGCTCTTACGTTCCATACCTTTCATGCCCTTTGAAATTAACTGGTCAAACTGAAGGTTAATTTTATAAAATAACTAGCGGGCCCGGCAGACGTTGTCCCGCACTGATTATGAAAAAATCCTTGACAAATTATATACTAAAAAGTTCCTCATCAATCGCTCTATCCACCGGTGAAAACCGCACAAAAATCCGTTCGGTAGTTTTTGAGTTTATCGCGAACAGACAGACAGACGCTGTAGGGGACTTTGTTTTATACTATGTAAATTCATAGTATAGATTAATAAATACTCAAATAATTAATTGATAAATGATATATCTTAATAAATTTATGAAACCACTGAAATAATTATTACTAGTGGTCGCCTAGTGGTCGAGATTCGACCATAATTCATTTTGCCATTCAATAAGGCCAAATAAAATAATTATTATTTCAGTGGTTCCATAAATTTACTAAAGATAAATTATTTATCAATTAATTATTAATGTATATTAAGAATTTACATATTATATTATTATAAAATTAATCTACAATTTGCCCAGTTGATTTCAAAGGGCATGTAAGGCATGACTGACGATGTTAAAAATATTGAAAAGGTAATTGAAACGTAAGAGTAAAATGAAGGATGTCAAAGCGTCTTTTTCATTTGCATGTGTATATATGTTGTGTAAAATTCAAGCTGTAGATAGTGTGAGTAATGTATATTTTAATTAATTTAATGTGTATTTAATGCATTTTATGTAAAAAAAATTGTGTACTTTGTGCACTTCTCCTCCATATAAACTTTAACTATGCTAAATTTCAAGTTCATCCGTTCGCGCAATTCGCTTAAAAAAGGGGGACAAAGTTTTGGCTTCACGTAATAATATATAAGATTCTCTTTGGTCTTATTGAATATCAAAATGAATTATGGTCGAACTTCGACCACTAGGCGGCCACTGGTTAGTAAGATTCCCGTATTCATTCTTACTCGTAATAAATTAAACAATACAAATATAAGAGCTATTCACTCTTCTGTCTTAACGCTTATATTACTTAATAACTACTAATACGATTTATGTACATACGTAAACAAGTCTATTAACAGTATAATTTGTAGTCAAGTTATGTTTCATGTAAACGTGGCCGGGATAGAGTCGTACTGAAATTTATAAGTGTAGCATAATTTCGCCCAGTGTTAATTAGTGATATAGTCGAAAAAGTTAACAACTTTATGCATAGAATGACTAATGACTAATAGAAGTCGGTGGTTGAGCCACGCTGAAGCTATTACTGGTTTCAGCATGAATGGATCGGCTCGCCCGGGGTACTACCATCCGACCCACAGAAACACCGACGTGAAGTAACATTGCTTGCATTGTTGCGTTTCGTACGGTCAGTGAGAGCTCCGGAGGACCACCTCCCCCGCCATTTCCCCCTCCTCCCCACTACCCCATCCCCTCTCCCATCAAACACCGGCTGGCAACGCACTGGCGACTCCCCTGGTGTTGCTAGTGTCTATGAACGGCGGTGATCACTTACCATCAGGTGACCCGTCTGTTCGTTTGCCCCCTATAATATAAAAAAAGATATCAAAAGGAGCTCAGCAATAGTTTAAACTTTAGTGCATTAGCTTACCATACATTTAGTGAGATAAATAAAAACTGCTAATTACTTTGGTATGAATTTATCACAACATTTTGTATCGTAAGTATTAAAGTGCTTTTCATTATTATTATTTCATCACTACATATTATAAAACAAAGTCCGCTGCCACGTCTGTCTGTCTATTCGCGATAAACCCAAAAACTACTGAACAGATTTTCATACGGTTTTCACCAGTAGATGAAGGGATTCATAAGGAAGGTTTAGGTATATAATCTGCCAAGTTTTTTTTTATTATCGACCCAGGTGTGTAAAGTGAACATTTCATGTTTTTTTTTATTGGAGTATTTTTATATTGAGAAAAATAGAAACCAATAATGGTTTTTTTCTGTTACGCCAATAGAGTGATTGGAAAGAGATGGATAGTTCTTGTAATACATTAGTTAGTTCGTTTTTTTCGAATGACTTAAATTTAAATAGAATTTTGCCAGCTAAATATTGTCTCTTAAGATGTAACGAACATATGCTCAATTCGCTTTCCATAACAAGGATTGGAGTACTTTTAATGAAACCCCCGATAATTCTCATGGCCTGGTTTTAGACTTTTTCAAGTTTATAGAGGTTAACCTGAGCACTATTATCATAAAGAAAGCTCGCATAGTCATTTCGACTGCGTATAATATTGAAGTATAAACGAACTAAATGTTATTGATGAACACCCCAATTAGAACCGGCTAATGCTTTGAAAACGTTTAGAAACTTAGAGCTAGATTCTGCAACTGCATTGATATGTTTACCCTATTTTATATATGATAAAGATAGCGATAATTGTGGAAGCGTCTGTTATAGACGCATGTATTCAAAATGGCGTCAATCCCAAGTCATATGTCTACGTTTATCGTTGTTTTTCATTGTTCACGGTGAAATCTCAATATCATAATGGTTAATAAAATAAAATATGTTCTTTGCAAAGGAAAAAATAAAATGGTTCGAATTGAATTATTTTATTTATAAAGAATATCATCGGGCACATTATTGTCAATAACAAAATTGTCTGGCAGTGATAAATTCATGTTTTTAATAGCGTTTATAAGTTACTGATAAAAAATGTTCCTTAAATTATTTATAAATCAAAATTTTGATCTGTAAAGGTGTAATGCACATTAAAAAACACAACGTAACCTGCTACCAGGTATCCTGAATCCTGTTTGGAAGAAAATAATATATGTTCATATTAAAGAACCAGCTTTTCTAAAATTCTCGTTCTTCCAACGTTGCTGGCTCTTGTACTAAGGTGTCGCAAAAATGTCTAGTTACATTAACTACAATTTTTGGTCTTTCGTTATCCTGGGGAACCCCTTGCGTTTTATGGGACAAAAAGTATCCTAAATGTAACCTTGTAATATTAATTATTACTGTGTCAAGTTTCGTTAAAATCAGTTCAGTATTTTCAGCGTGATGCGTGTTCACAGGGACAGTAAGACAGACAGACAGACAAAAATTGTAAAATGATTATTTTTGGCTTCTATTTCGATAACAAAGTCAACATACGCGTTGTTATAATTCAGGCCTCAGTCGTTGCGATCTTCTATGTCTGACTTATTGACATATTAACAATGGTTATACACAGCTACGGGATGCAGTGGTCACTTAATATCAGGCAGATCAGATATTTATTTGCTTAATAATATTTATATACTTACCTTCGATTTAAACTCGTTATAATATATCTCGGCTTACCTGAAAAAAGAAAACAATGTTTAAATAAATGTAAGAATTTAAAAGGCGTAACTCTGTTCGTTTGTTACCTCAGAATCGACCACTAATAAATGTACAATTATGTAAACGTGGGGATCTTTTCATTCTGAACGTACGATAAATACGTTGACAATGTCGCGAGAAAAAGCTATTATTATTATATGTAGCTAGTGTTGTCCCAAAGTCGGTCTTTGTCTTGTTCTTGCGTTTTTGCAAGACCATGACCAAGACCAGGTGTATTGGCGCAAGACCAAGCCAGGTCTCGTCTTGATCTTACATTTGGGCAACATTCTATCTAGCACTAGCTGGTACCCGCCCACTTCGTTCAGAATTTAAAAAATGGCAATGGGTCAATAGAATCCAGAAAATAAGTAGTTCTATCATCTACCATTACGAAATTAATGAAACCAATGTACTGAACCAAGCGAGTTTTAATAAGGAGACAGGCAAGTTGATCCTTAATCGGTTATTTGATGTCTCATGTTTAAACAGGATTTTATAAAACTTGATTGTTGAACCAAATCACAATGACAAATCTATTAGGAATTTAAAAACTCCTATTATTCATAGGATGAACAATTATTATTTAAATGACCAATAATTGATTTTTTTTTACTACCAGAGTTAATTCATATGATGAGAAAATCATAATGAGATAGTATTATATTATTTACTAGCTGTGCCCGCGACATGGTCCGCGTGGAACTGTATGTAAAAAAAAAACAGTGATTAATAAAGTCACCTGAATGTATGAAGTCCATTTACTTATCTACTTTTCTCTCGTACTTAATTCGCGTCGCCATTAAAAGTACAATAACTTTTGATAGACCGAACCGATTTTAATGAAACAAAGACTGAATGTTACTGGAAGATAGGCTTTATTATTTTCCTGAAGAGGTTTTTTCATGAACAAACAGATAGATGGATAGGGATCTCTAAAAATGATTTTATTACTTAGTCCTGTTACTGACTACTATTTTTTTTTTCAAAAACATAAAAAGTTCAGTCACGTTAGATTTACATTTTTATTATATGTATAGATTATAAACTTTATTGACACAGTCCTACACAGATACGTTCATTTGTTATAACTTGATTGAGCCTCAGTGGATATTCCAATACTTTCAACACTCTTCACGCTGTGTTAAATCGAGCGAAACATTTAAATTGAGCTCGACAAGGAACTAAAAACTTCTAAAACTTTATACGAAGCTTTATTATATGGATAAAACTTTTTTCATATCTAACCGTCCCCCGTCGGCAACATTACACGATAAGTTTGCCCTTCCCACTATTTAATACAAGAGAATTGCTCCGAAAACATGGTACGTCCGACGAAATGTATAGGTATATTTACGTGAAGAATATTTTTTTATGACATTAAAACATAAACTTTTATGAGGCTTTCTCTCGTTATAGTTCGGGAGTCGAAGGTTACAATTGTCTCAACATCAAAAATTTTTATCATCCCTTTTTACAAATACATACGAACGTAAATATTTCTTATATCGAAGATAATTACAGAAAATTAAGCTTAACCAAGACCCCAAGTTAGAAAATACCTGTAACACGGAGGTTTGACGTACAATGAGAAACAAAAGTGGCAAATATTGACTGCAAAAAAAAGACAATGTAAAAAAAATTAGCGCATGTAACCGTCACCCGCGATTGTATATAAAATATTTTATAAACAAATCAATAAAAACATTTTTCTATTAAATTGAATAATAATAAAAATCATACAATAGAATTGATTATGTATATATGGGCGCACGACCGTGCTGCCACTTGATTTTAATGTAAGTAAGTAACAAATTAAATCAAAGCTTAATTATCTGTAGTGCCATTTACTAGCTAATTCGGAACTTAAATAATACAGGAAATATTATTAGCAACTCTTGGTTATAAAGTAAATAAAATATAGAAAATGATGATACGCAAGGAATTAATTTAATTATGATTTAATAGAAATTTTGATTATGTTTCATTATTATCTAACCGGATGGTACATAAACGTGACGACATATAACCGTAACGGACTTCCGTTGCATTGTCGTCCAGTTACCTCCTAGTCACGCCTAAAGAAGTTTTACTTCAATAATTTGAGAAATGTGTATGTGTGTTATGTGGACTTGCGACTGTATACTGTGTATATATGGATGTGTTAGAGACATACAAATTCTTATGCTAGTGGTTAACTACTAAATAATCTGGTACAAACAGTCTGCTTATCTTATTCATAGGAAATGCAGAAATCATTTTTTTGACGTCTCTGATATTGTATGTACTACGAGTATAAGTACTAATAAAAAATATAAGAAGAAAAAATCTACACTGTACTAAACAATTAATGGGATTTTTACATATATACAAAATTACAAGTATGTTGTTTGTGAACGGTAATCTCCGAAACGGTTTAACCGATTTTAACGAAACTTTTACAAAAAGATAGAAAAGTTTTCAGGGTATTTATCTAGGCTATAATATCATTATGATTTTTCATAAGCGCTCTAGAGAAATGATACAATTTAACAGAATTAACTTAACAACGTTTAGATATATTAAGTTGTATAATAAAATTACAATTAAAAAACAAAATACTACAACAATTTTAACGACTACTGGCACGGGCACCGGCGCTAGTAAATACAAATACTTATTTGTTGGTTTCTCTAATGTCTTTAGTCGAATATTTAACGAAGAAATGTTATGCTATTTGACACTGTTATTATAAAAATATACGTTGTATCGATACATTTATATATCGGAGAGAACATAACACAATATAAATAGACTCGGCTATCTTATTTACCCAGCTGCTGCTGTACTTAAGATATGCGGCGATAGATATATTTACTTTATGAACCCATTATCACTTATTGGTTTTGATAACTCGTGTCAATTTCATTTCTAGTTATTGACATCTGTGTAAATACATTTGAACACTAACTCGTGTGCGCGACTTCATTACCGTTTTTTTTATAGATGTATTACTTCTATCATTATTTAAATCACAACAGGGTGTACTAATATTATATATTCTATAAGTTTTAGAATTTGACCACAGTCTCTCCCGATTTCAAACGTTGATATGCTATAAGATGGTAAACACGCTGTACCTAGAGAGAGATTAAATCTCAAATGCATGTTGCGGAACACACTCACAGGTGCTTGGTTAGATTTTGGTGGTGGTAGCTAGCCAGGAGAGCTTAAAAAAAACCCTACCACCATGCTATAGTTTCGAGATGGGTTCCTTCGCCGAAAGCTTCGGCTTTTTCGCTTAAATTCGAACCTTTTTTTCTTTTTCTCGCGGGTGAATCCTTTTGGACATCTTCACCTAGCCGGGCAGCACAGGTGAGAATGCCAGATTTCTACTAATTAAACGCCCTCGGTGTTCTTCTTGCACTATTTATCCGGGTGAGCAGGAACGGCAGCATAAATTCGAACCTACGTCGACCGAACGACTGATTATCGACGCGGTGTCCAAAACGCTAACTACTGAGCCATAATTTCTTCATAAGTAGTCGTTGCTTTTGGAATGTAATCTACTTAATGCATAGTGTCATCATTTTGTCGTGTAAAAAATTTTTACGAGTCTGACCAAAAATCAATTCTGTTCACAATATAATCATTCCCCAAATTCTTTAATATCTTCTTACTCCACGTATCGTGCAATTACATGATATATCTAGGCAAAATAAAGTAGATAACGTAAATGATTGCGCCGCGTAGCTCCGAGCCTAAGATTCAAGATGGCATTCTGCGTGTAAAAACGATTCAAAACTTTACCGTGTACATTAATTTTAAAGAAATCCGGTTTCCTACTTAGGCATTTTGCTCCGCGGGCTCGTAAAAGAAATTTTCCTTTGAAAAGATTCTTCGTGTGGGAAATCTTCCATCGGCGGCGATAAATACGCAGACTTGAAAAAATGTTTAGAATTCGCATCGTCGATTGCTTTGAAATAATTAGGTCAGTATTGAAAGAAATGTATAAATCGGGTAAAATATCTTATTTTTCTATCTTGATATTAAATATTTTATTATAATTCAATGATTTTTAGTAATGTATTCTATTAAGTGTTAAATTGCCCTAGAATAAAAACTTTTAGTGAGCAATTCTTGTATATATATAACAACGGAAACGAGTAACGATCTAGATTAATTCCTGTTTTACTTTCCAAGTTTATCTATTTGAGTGTCATCCTTACAAAAATACATTTTTTTACCTTTGAGCAACACTCGTTCATTTCGTTACGGTTAACAAGCCGTGCCCGACCCGTTTATTATTTATTCCTATTACTATTCCTTGTGACAAAAATTGAATATTGTGTTCCGTTCCATTCAGGTTCAAATATTTAACGTACCGTCGATGTCATATTAATATTTGCTATATACAATAAAAAAACAAAAAAATATACAATATTTCAATTACGTATTCAAATAGAAGTTTTCATTTGACAACATTCTGGCTGATTGCATTTTTTTTATGCGATCATAGTTAACCGTATACTTTCTAGAGTCACATAGCGGTATTTTTGTACGAAGATTTTATTAGTTAACTAGCCATATTAGTAAAAAAAAATACAACAAAAAACCAACGTCACGTGTCGTCCGCAGGCGGTCACCTATCTAAGTACTGAATGCGTCCGACGTTTGCTAACTTCCGTGATCGGACGAGAACTGGTATTATCAACACTACCGGATACACAGTGTTACCCCCACTACTTTTCGTCACACAAAAAGATTGCCGATCACAATTTCAAAACACTCCCATAAGATATATATATATATATTCACTTCAAAATCATGAAGAATCTGGGATTGAAGTTTATATAATACAAACACTCATTTCTCAATAAATGAATAACAAAAATTAGAATCACGATTCATAGAAATGTTGTATTTAAGAATAAATACAGATGATATAACTTAAAAAAAATGGAGAACATTCGAAACGCAAATGAGCCTACTGCTGTAATGTCGTTTACACATACAATATTAGCACAAATTACACTGGCAGCTTTTTCGCTGGAGATTGCGATTTTGCGACTGGCGGAGACATTGTTAAATTGCCGGGTTATTTCGACCAACCAGCTTTAAGGAGCGGTTCCATTAGGACCACGCTTTGATTTTATATTATACACTATATTTATGGAATAGTACTTAAGAGACTTTGTTTAGATTTACCTCATCTTAGATTGCAAGGAACATTTTACGTAAAAAATAATAACTATAAACAAGTTCCTTATTCACAGTTCTATTGTCCCACATACAGTCTTACTACTACAAGAACATTTCTCAGGTTTAGGTTTCCTCACGATGTATATCTTCACCGTCAGCCGATAGTGTTTTCAATTTAAATTAGTAAGTGTACGCAAATTCCGAAAAATTCTTTGGTACATGTTTGAGTTCGAACCTGTGGACATCGGATTGATCTTAGACCGTTCAAACCGCTCGACCACCACAACTTCTGTATGCATATCTATAGGATAAGGCATTTTTATGAACTTCAACGAATACAAAGTTCGTATAAGTCTAATATCCAGGGTATATAATTATAAACAATAAACAAAAATGGAAGTTAACTTAATCTATTTCAAGCCAGAAGACTATGTTACGTGTTTACGCCAAGCCATCTGGGTTCAAAGTCAAGATATCTAACTCGTTTGCTAGTTGAAGTACTTCTGTTCATCGTTATAGGTATATTACCATTTGATACAAGTTACGATGTTAATTCAGCTGCCGGTACAAACCTATATAGTTGCTTGACGACGGCTGTTCGACTTGAGAATTATAGTTAGCCAAAGTTTAGAAAAAGCCTTACCTCTCGTTTTCCTTCATCGACAGCACAGTCTCTTTGTATCAGTTAAAATCTATGTCGATGTTCGAACATGCTACTATTGAATCATCATTGCTTGCATAAAAATTGCTTCAGACTACTTAACCGAATTACTTTATATAACAATACACATCCATATAATGTTCTATTAAATTTGTTTCAAGTTTATTGAACTGTTCGGAAATTTAGCCTTTGTAGAGTAGGTATGTCTTAAACAAGTTTATCAAACGAAGATTCGCAAAATGGCGTCATGATAACAGTTTAATTAAGTTTCGCGCATTCATAAAGTGATAATAGTACTTATCTCTACAACTAACCAACAAAGAGATATATCTTCAATGTTAATTAACTAATTACAATTTACAAAGGAAATAATCTGATAAGTATAAATATATGTAACGAGAGAGGTCGCAGATTCACAAGCGATTGTTATTTATTGTAATATGAAGTTAACTTCAAGGAAAATAGATATTTAGTAAATATTATACGCATTGCATAGTATGGTTGTTGATGTGCTGCAACGCCATCTATTGGACAATTATAATAAGTGGATAACAAAAAACAACACTGTGATAAACAATCATGAGTCAATTTCCACGACTATCAGACAAACGGTGTCGTGAATTGAAAGTGTGTCTACATAGGGAAATTCAATTTTATTTACATACTATCTTTGCACGCGACTCCATACGTGTTTGTTACTATTTGTTGTAATTACTAGGGTGGGTCAAAAAATCTATTATTTTTTTTTTACAAGTGACACGCATATACAAAACTGCGATGCGGAGGATCTTCCTATTAAAATTAAGAGCTCATGCTTGGTGAGAATTTTTTAAGGTGTCTAGCAACCCATTTTTCCGTGTCACTTGTAAAAAAAAAAACGATTTTTTTGACCCACCCTAGTAATTACTGTTTGTCGGATAATAGCTGAGTTATAGGTATATCAACATGAATATTGTTACTGATAAAACGGTTTTGGTTTTTAATTCACATCTTCTTTAAATGTAGCTATAGATATAACATTAATTTAAGATGTAACCCGATCAAATGTTTACTAATACTAGACACAATAACATATTAAAAAAAGGAAAATTAAAGACAAACAAGACCTTTCAAAAAATAAAACAATATAAATCAGTAGCTACATTTCAAAATCAGCCAAATACAATTTTAATCAATCACACGAGATCTTTAATTTGTTTAGGATTTTCAGTTTTTATTTGCCGTGAACGAAGTCAAATTTATACCGTTCATAAGTTTTTTAGTTTCATTTCAAGACATTAAAATTTTATATGTTTAAGATATGAAGATCTACAAATAAAACCTTAAATCTTATGAACGGCTAAGGTTTGAGTTGGCTAATTTTGTTATGTAACGACTCAATTGGAGTTTTATACCAACGAGCAACCGAGTTGTGCCGTGCACCTTTGAACTAGTTGTCAAATAAAATCGGCTGAATGCCTTAAGCGCTCGCCTTAGTAGTCCGGTGAAGCTGTTAAGACTTTGTTAGGTCACTTTATCCACTGGTGAAAACCGCATAAAGATCCGTTCAGTAGTTTTTGAGTTTATCGCGAACAGACAGACAGACGCGGTAGGGGACTTTGTTTTATACTATGTAATGATAAGAGTAAAGCAATATTACCAAAGTCAAAGTCAATATTTTAATATTTAGTATTTTTTTATGATGAACTAACTTCAAATGATGATTCAATAAAAAAATGCGTCAAAAAATACTTTGTAAAATGAAAATAAGAAAATTTGTTTGCTCATGAAAGTAATCCATGACATAGATTTCCGCGGTTACAGTGATGCAGTTCAACCTGATGTAGCAATTATATTCAGTACAGTTGCTGATGAATGTTGAACAAAATTTAATGGTAGTATTGAAATATCTTTGTTTTGGATTGATCATTTGATTCTATTGTGTATCCATTACTGCATATCACTATTTCTCATAATGTACAACAGAGTACATTTAATTTAATATCCCCCAGAAATACCACCCACCCATGGTGTCCTGTAAAATTAAATGAAAATCCTATCATGAGTTGCGATAAACTTCTTTATTTTCGTAAAGTTATGTTACAATTCGAGAGCCTTACCACCTTATGCAACCGCCTGTTTTCTGTTTCAAATTTATAATTAATTTTCATTTAAATATAGTTATTTTTTTTTATGTATATAATTTAAAAAAAAAGTGGCAAATAACTGAGTAGCCATGTTGAAAACCTTTGATTATAGAAGCCCTTTGACAAGATAACCCTAATAAAGTTCAAACTTTAATAAATCAATGAACTATGGTCGAATATCGACCACTGGGCGCCCACTAGTTTAAATAATAATACAATTTACGAATATTAATAAAACATCAGTCTTGCACACAAAAATACACCTATGTATAATCTATGAATAACATTGTATCATAATTATGTAAACAGAACCAAACTAAGATCAGTATAACCAATGAACGAATAATATCAAAATACTAAGTCCTCAGAAATCCCATTAACAACTATCCCAGTTTCGTGTTATGTCTGCTATTAACAGTTCCTTGTTTAAGTTGAAGCACACACAACTAGCGCGTTTGTGCGGGCAAATTGTTCCGTTGTCTGAATAGACAGCAACAACCCAAACACTTAAGGACAAGAATCTAAATAATAAGAAAACAACTATTATCATTGCATAGTATAAAACAAAGCCCCCTACCGCGCTTGTCTGTCTGTTCGCGATAAACTCAAAAACTAACGAACGCATTTTCATGCGGTTTTCACCGGTGGATAGAGTAATTGATGAGGAACGTTTTAGTATATAATTTGTCAAGGATTTTTTCATAATCAAGGCGGGACAACGTCTGCCGGGCCCGTTAGTTACTCCATATATCTCTAAAATATAATACGAAAAAACGTACTGAAACGTCGAACGTCAAAAGGCCATCTTTTATACCTTTCATTAAGTACCATATTGCGTTCAGATTAGTTCCATTATTCCTTGCAGAACGCAAAGAATGTGGTAAATCTATACATATAATAAGAATGTAAATGTAGCGTGTCTGCACTTTTTAGATTATTGTAAAAAAAAGCTGTTGCAAAAAGGTGTCTTGGAATAAGTAATAAAATACATTCCAATCATTTTTAGATATGTCTGTCTGTCTATCTATTTGTTTGAACACGCATCACTGCTAAAGTACTGAGTTCACGATAAAACTTCACCAAGAAAGTCATGAAACATATCCTCCAGTAACATTTACTCTTGGTTTCATTAAAATCGGTTCTCTCTATTAAAAGTTATTATAATTTTAATTACGACGTGACTTAAAGTAAAGTAATAAAGTAAATGGACTTAATATATTCAGGTGATTTTATTAGTCACTGTTCTTTTATATTAGGTTCCACGCGGACGGAGTCGCGGGCATAACTAGTATAATATAATCAAACTACAATTAGATTATAATAGAGTTAATTATACAACCCAATATGAAAAAATGTGACTGAAAAAAGGCGTTACTTTACAGAAATCGTTCGTAAGTGCTTTTTCCTTGGATGTTTCTTCGCAATTCCGCCTGCAATTGATTTGCCGCTGCTACATTTGCCTGTAATAAAACAGTTTTAGGTTTCAGTGAAACGTGGTAACGGTCAATTGAACCAGGCGGAGGTGCAAAGTAACATTCGATAAAGTAAAATAAATTTAATTTCTAAGTTTTAACAACAATTGAAATGATATTCAGAGATGTGATAAAAATAAATATAAAACGGCTGAAACTGAAATAAAATAATAACAGTCAATGAATAAATTATATTCTTCTCAATTTTATTTAGGGTAGCAACGCATGGTTACGAAATAATCTAGTGGCATACATAATCAACGAGTTAGTTTGAAATGTTTATCTCTATGTAACATTGGATTTCAATTATTTTAACAGAATAAATTCTTGTCTACCAGCCCTCTCCATATTTATCCACATATATATTGTTAAATTACTTGTAAAGCTTCCAAGAGAAATAATATAGCTCAGCAGCCCTGTAAAATCTTACGTTAGAGATTATTACAAATTCACTAATAATTTACTCAAACTCAGTTTATTCCCCGCGATCTCTGACCCAATTGTGAACATTCCGGACCTTAAATAAACTAAGTGCTGATGACGTAAACTATATTGTTTTAGGCTCACAATATTTCGGAACGGTTTGAAGTGGGTCTTCACAACCCTTTATTCTGGGCATTGACATCTATCACGGTCGATGTTTGATACCTGGAGGTGTTCCAATTATTTATACTTACGCTCATTCACGTATTTTGAATAAACAAGGACTTAATTTCAAACAATCATTAGTAAGAAAGACTCAATAAAATATATTAACATAAATTATGTTGTGTAATTTTTTGTGACCTACGAGTAAATAAAGAGAAAACGAATACTTTCCAATATAATCTTATAATAATTTAAAGGCAGGAAAAACAAATCTGTTACAAAAAATTATAATCTATATACAACTTATCATTTTATTTTTAATAATATGCATATATATCATCATCCGCCTTTAAGATACCATCGTTGCAGGGCTGTAGACCTCTTCTGTGAGGAAGGTATGGGCACAATCACCACGCCAGCCCACGGCGTATTGGCAATTTCAAACTCAGAGAAATTCGCAGTTCTATATTGTCCCACATACATTGGTACTACCTGAATATATCTCAGGTTTATCGTCAGTCAATAGTGTTACCAATTTAAATTAGTAATTGTACGCGAATTTCGTTCTTTGGTAAATTCTTCGGTATATGTTCGAGTTCGAATCTGTGAACGAGTGGACAACCTGTGGACCTTACAGTGTAATCTTTCACCGGTCAAATTGCTTATAGGATAACGCATTTATATGCACAATACAGCGATCATAAAAACCCAATGTCCATAATATAATCATAAAAAAGTAAATTTGTTACAAACTTTATAGGTAACATGTTTAATAATTGACACGAATAAAACAATGTCGGACGTGATTCATTTTTATTAATAAACGGATGGAAATGACTCGCCGTTCCGTTTCATTCGTTCACTTAAACTAATTACTCCGCGCGCGCTTTAAACGAATGAATGGAGTGATTTGCAATTTGTATATTAGATTTTTTTTATCTGTTGCTATTTGTTTCAATTAAAACAATTGGACAGATTAAAGAACGGCCGGTTAGCCTGATACGCCATATTGTTTTTCTTTTATTTCTTTTTTCTGTTTTCTTTTCTGTTGTCATTTAGTAGCCTCTGCCGGCGACTTCGTGCGCGTGGAATAGTTACTTTGAGCTCGCATGCAGCGGAAACTCTCAAGGGGAAAAAATACCCCGATTTTGAAACATTCTTCATTGGTGCTCCGCTCCTATTGGTCTTAGCGTGATGATATCGGACCAGTAGTTTCTGAAATTTACCCCCTACAACGTCACAACGTCACAAACTTTACCTCTTTATAATATTAGTATAGATTATTAAATGTAACTTTCATAACATAATCAGAACATTCAGATTGTAGAATCAAAAAATACTTAAAATACCTGTTTAATAATCATAATCCTATGTTTTTAAATTTTCCTTTTATACTAACAAAAAGTTTTTAAAAACCACAACTCCGCATAAAACTTCATTTGTTCTATACTGTTCGGATATTGAACAAAGGCTAATGGATAAAGGGGTATAGGGTTTAATTTGTAGTATTGTGTTATTATAAAAAAATATTTAAAAAGACAAATGTCACCAATAGAAGTACAGTGCGTCATATAAATTTAATTGAAAATGTTTTGCATACTTACTTTAAATTAGATACAGTAAGTGACATTAATTACAAAAGTATAACGCTTGTTACATTCCGAAACGATTAAGAATAAATCCCGTAAAGATTGTTCGCGATGCCTCCACCTCAAAACCCTTTCAGCGAATGGTCCAAGTTATAAGATTTTGTTTGCAAACAAAAGGAATTTATAAACTAAAGATAACTCCTTTGTCGAAACCGCTCATACTATGCTTAAAGACTGTCTTAGAGTTACGTTGTTTGAAGTTATTTGTTATAAGATTTTGACACTGTTCTTCAATCGTCATTTTTTTATACTTAGGTCATAAGAACTATTCTAGCTGTCGACCGACCGATCGAATTTCTATTGACACGTTTATCACACTTAAGAATTAATTTATTTCCTTTTTTTATCATAGGAGGCAAACGAACTAATGGGTCGCCTGATGTTAAGTGATCACCCCCGTCCATAGACACTTGCAACACCAGGGGAGTCGCAAGTACGTTGCCAGCCTGTGTTTGGTGGAGGGGGAGGGGAGATGGGCTTCCGGCGCTCTCACTGACCGAACGAAACGCAACAATGCAAGCACTATTACTTCACGTCGGTGTAAAATTAGCAAATAAAACTCCAAATAGTACCATAAATAACTACCAATCCTATAAATAGGTACTTTAAGAATATCTTCTTTTATGTTTATATTTTATGTTCGAAATACTGTTTATATTCTTGTAGAACCTATGTCCTGAGTTAAGACTTTGCTAGGTCGATAGTGTAGTCAATTCGAAAAAAAATAAAAATTAAAAACTCTTTTATAACGTAAGATCATATGAAACTTAGTAATTGACAAAATAAGTCCTAATTTCTTCAAACGTATCATATTGAATAGATATTAAGTATATAACGTGCGTCTCGAGCGAATAGCGCTATTCTAAATGTTGTCGACAATAATCCAATTTATCTACAGAGTTAGAAAACTCGTAAATTCTCTTCGAAACTTTGTTTAGGGAACGGCCCTTAACTCCAAAATTCGCTTTGACCGGGTAATTGTTACTAGTGACGACACTCAGGTACATATGACGTTGATTGTAAATTTCAAAACCATACCCAGATATTTATAGCTCTCTTTCTTTCTTTTATTTTTTTGTTTATAGGGAGACAGCACTTAATATACAAGAATTGCTATGGAAAATAAGCAACAAAAGACATTAACAAGTCGCCACGAATATACTTTTATATATGTCTTAACATTCGAGACAGGATTTAGTTCCTAATGCGGGAATCAACAATTTATTTTATGCCACCTAATATCATTTTCTATACTAATATTATCTATACTAATATTATAAAGAGGTAAAGTTTGTGACGTTGTGGGTTTGTGGGTTTGTGAGTTTGTGACGTTGTGGCGTTGTAAGGGGTAATCTCAGGAACTACTGGTCCGATTTGAATAATTCTTTCAGTGTTATATAGCTCATTCATCGAGAATGGTTATAGGCTATATATCATCACGCTAAGGCCAATAAGAGCGGAGCACAGATGAAAAATGTTTCAAAATGTTTTTTTTTTTTGAGAGATTCTGCTGTGTGTCAGCGTTAGCCCAGAGTAGTAACTATTACTACGCGGACGAAGTCGCGGGCAGGGGCTATAATCTATGTGAGTTTGTAACGTTGTAGGGGGTAATCTCAAGAACTACTAAACCGATTTGAAAATTCTTTTACCAATATAAAGCCACGTTATTTATGAGTGTCATAGGCTACATATTATTACGCTAAGACTAATAGGAGCGGAGCAACAATAAAAAATGTTTTAAAATCGGGGTATTTTTTCCCTTTGAGAGCTTCCGCTGCGTCTTGCCCAAAATAACTATTCCACGCGTGCGAAGTCGCGGGCAGAAACTATTAACTAAATATATTATCTATAATCTATACTAATATTATAAAGAGGTAAAGTTTGTGAGGTTGTAGGGGGTAATATCTGGGGAGTCGGAGAAAAATGGTCGAACGAAAACGTTTCTTATGAACGTTGCCTTAATTATGAGATATATATGATTGAGTTCTAGAGAAAAGTTGTAGCTTGATAATGCCTATTACCGCCCAACGAAGTGGGCACGGGTCGGCTAGTCTATTATATAGAATTTAAAAGTAAATAAAGTTACATTTTAAACATATATTTGCCATTCCTACTGCTGTGTATGTGCACGTGAATTGTTATTAAAATCCCAATTCTACACAGAGGTTGTTTCAATTTATACTAAAATCAAATGTTACAATTTTTATATCAAAAATGAATGCATGAATGAATAATTTTATAAAAACTATATTACATCTTTTAGTGCACACACCATTGAGCTTAACGCCACAAGGCATTTTTTTCCAGCCATCCATTGTGTGGATTTTTTTATTGATGCTAGAACATACATAAATATACACATATATAATTAAACTTAGTAATATACTTCAAGGATTTATACGTGATTATCAATTTTTATACATAAATGTTTGGACTATTTTGTAGTACATATATACCTATCTAATATGGCAGAAATTACTTCTAATATTTTAGGTGCAACGACCTTTCAAAATAGACAAATTTCAATACATACTTATGCGTTAATTTTATAGAATTGTATACTGTTTAAATATATTTATAATCAAATTATAACCCACAGCCGAACTAATAAATTGAATGTTTCGTGATATAAATATGCTGCAAATTCAATTTAAATACAGCGTTAATTTTCCGCGCTCATGTCGACATGATAATGTATTTTTAATGAGTGAATAAAATTTATTGTTAAAGTAAAACCTTTCGAGTATAAATATTAAATTCAAATACATTAGTAAACATTATAAGTTGAGCCTTTTAGTAAAATGTATGTAAAGAAAGATGTTTTTTTACAAACACTCTTATCTATGAGACTATCACTGAAAATAGAAAAAAATCTTTACGCATTTTATATACCATGTATTAAGGAAGGTTATAGGCTATGTAACATAACGATATGGCCTTTAGGAATCAAGCATTTATCACACGATTCATAATACGCTAGGTATAAGTGTGGACCGTGTGGTACTTACTAGTGCACTCTGCACTATAGGGGGTCGAGTGTCGATTGGTTACCCTTTTTTTTATTAACGTGAGGAAATTCGTTATGGATTTTCCATTTCACCTTCTCGGGAGAAAAAGCAGGTTATTTCCAACTCGCACGGACTAAAACTCCTCGATGTACCGTCTGCCTCATAGTAGCGGCGGCCAGGGATTGGTCCTGCTAACTTACCTCAGAACCGCACCCTGCGGCAGCCTGGCAAGCTGGTCGCCAGGCTCCGTCCTAATAGGCGTAAGCTGGGTACACAGCCAGTCGCCTCCCCTCATTAGCCGAGTCTGTGCAATGAGGAGATGGGCCGAGCATTACCGAACATGACCGGACTGTGAATGCCTGTTAATTGAGGGTTTTAAAAATGACACAGGATAAGAAAGTCAATGGACAGTAATAATAGCAAATATTTATTGATATTACTATTACTTTTGGACATAATAAAAATCACTATTATTAGAGAAATAATATTAAAATGGCTTCCTTGCTTTTAATTCCAAGTTAATACTCCCTGACGTGCCCCGATAGGGCGAAGTTAGTAATTTACTTAACATCATACATCGTTACTTAAGTATCAGAAGTTACTTTACGCTTACTTGCCGAGTCGACGTATTAAAACTTCTTTAGTATATGAATTACGAATATTTTAGCTAACCCTTGAAATACGAGAAAAGGAAAATAAATTACAATTTCTACATACTAAGCCCTTACTGGATAAGATGACGTAATACAGCTAAATATTGAACACGCGTTTTAAATTAAAATCATAAGGCATCATCGGGGAACCATAAATCATAAGGGATTTTATAAAATACTTTATAGGAATTAGCGTTTCAGCACAATCGCATCTGATATTAAACGACGATATAATCTAAGACGGTAAACACGCTAAGCTTAAAGGGGGACTAACTATCAAGTGCAGCCACCGGAACACACCAGCAGGTGCTTTGCGACCATAGAGTAACAAACCTGCGCGTAGTTAATAGAGAGTGCACAATCGGTTTTTAGTATGGGAACCGTGCGATCCGTTTTAGCGGGTGTGAGGAGGGGCGTGGGGGTAACGCGGGGTAACGCCCATTGTTTCTATAGTGATGTGCATTACAAACTTGTACGGACACTGTATCGATATGTTAATTATGATAAAAAAAAGTTCGATAAAAATGTATTCAATTTATTTATTGTAACAATAGCATCTTAATCACTAAAATACAATAAAAATATATTTAATTAAATATTATAATACAAAATTTTGTAACCCTTAAATAAAATAAGATTATTATAAACTCGACTCTTCGAATTTACTTTATCTTTACTACTTTTTAAAATGTAATAGAGTGTGATGTTTAAATATATTTTAACTAGCTGTACCCGCGACGTCGTCCGCGTGGAATGGTATCTTTGGATAGCAGTGTTTCACTGCAAAGAGCTTATTAAATTATTTAAGTATATAAGTACATAAGGTATATAGAATTAATATGTGTTTATTTAATAATCATAAAAATATAGAAATAAATAAACATTATATAATTTAAATGACAAATAAAAAATATCACAACAGTTATCAAAAGTATCGGTTAATAATAGAATTAATATTCCGAGCGATCGAACTTTAATTGACGCGTCCATCAAACTTCAATATCAATTAATTTCCCATCTCATATTGTTTTCTCGTCGAAATAAAATCAGCATATCAAATATAGTATACCGGAAAGTATTAAATATGATTACCAGTCCTATAAATTACAATACTTTAAGAATTTGCTATGATAATGTATGATATTTTTTTTATGACATAGGAGGCAAACGATCAGATGGGTCACCTGGTGTTAAGTAATCACCACCGTCTATAGACCCTAGCAACACCAGGGGGGGAAAGGAGAGGGAGGAGAGGAGAGATGGGTCTCCGTCGCTCTCACTGACCGAACGAAACGCAACAATGCAAGCACTGTTACTTCACGTGGGTATTTCTATGGGTCGGGTGGTAGTACCCCGGGCAAGCCGACCCATTCGTGCTGAAACCAGTAATAACTTCAGCGTGGCTCTACCACCTACAAAATAGCTAATATATTAATAGTTAAAAATATCTAGCTTGTATGTTTTAAGTGCAGTTACAAGGATGAAAGCTAATTTCTGGGTTAAAACTAGGGTACAACTTAACTTCATATTTAACAATTAGAAATAATAATAACAATTAGACACTCGACTGCGGAAACACTGCACCTCTCTTTTGAGTTATATTAAAAGCCGAGGTGTTTAATTTTGTAACATTTATGTTAATAAAAAGTCGAGACAGTCATAAGGACGCATAAGAAAACTCAAAACAATAGAATGACTGTGTTCTTTTTCCATTCCAATACATTAAGCAGTTTACAGAGTTAATAATGTAACTGCACGTCAGTTAATTATTTAGTATCCGGTCGCACGTCTTAATTCACCGCTCATTCTAATACTTCGACATCCTAATAAGTCTTGGTATAAAATTCCCATTAGTCGAATTGTCTGGTGATGATTTGAAAGAATTATGTGCTTGCTACTTTTAAGATTTTCTTTATGAGAAATTAGTATGATTGTAGAATGTGACTAAAAATTATTACGTGAAATATTTATAATAAATTAATCATTCTAATCATATGCATGTTTAAAACTAGCTTCTGCTCACTGATTCGTTCGTGTTAATGTAGTTTTTAAGTGATCCCTAGAGAGCAGTACCTTTTTTCGGAGTTAAAGGTGCCCCCTATTTTCTTTCCTCTACTCGTGATATCGGGTATGCAAAATTTCATGAAGATCGGTTAAGTAGTTAAGTCGTGGAAGTATAACGAACGAACAAATTCAAATTCGCATTTGTTATATATATTAGTGAGGATAAGGATGTTTGATTGACATAGCTATAGATGTATCTGTGAACTGTGTAAATAAATAAATACACACATCAAAAAAGTCTAAGCAACATGCGTGATATTACAAATTTTACCATTTATATTAATTAATTTCTAAGTATTTACTCAAACAAAGTGCGTAGGTAAGTAAATTTTTTTGTTATTGATGACATACTAGCTGGTTGTAAAAAAAAATTTGATTATGTTTTGTTTTTTCATAAAATTCAAATGACTGCGAATTTGTTTGAAATTTAAGTGCGTTTTAATTGCTACGTTTAGTCTTGATTTTATAATTTTACCAACCATTTAAATAAAGTTAGCGACAAAATTGAATTGTTAGACATTCTTTACGTCATGAAGCGACGTCATTTGATGGCAGATGAAATGCAAAGAGCTGTAGGGATGTTGCAAGCGGGAAGTAATCAATCTCAGGTATCTCGACATTTTGGCATTCATAGAAGTGTTATTTGTCGTCTTTGGCAGGGCTACAATAATACAGGAGAACCCGCTGAACAGCATCCAGGCCGTAAAAGGAGTACAACCACTCGGCAAGACCGGTACATACAAGTGACTGCAAGACGCCAGCCGATGTTAACCGCTCGAGAGATAAGTTTGAGGCTACAAATTTCAAGTGGTGTTGATGTAAGTCCTCAAACTGTGCGAAATCGACTGCATGAGTACGGCCTACGAGCTCGACACCTAATCAGGTGCCCACCAATACGTCACGGGAATCGCGCTCGTCGATATGAATGGTGTAGAGAACGCATAACATGGACCCAGGAACAATGGGATAAAATTATGTTTTCCGATGAGTCGCGATTCGGGTTTAAGCCTGATACAAGAAGGGTGCGAGTGTATCGTCGGACCGGAAATACTGAAAGGCTCAGGTGCGTTCAGAAAGTTCATCCATACAGCGGCTCAACAGTTATGTTATGGGCGGGTATTATGAAGAACAGGCTAACTGAGCTCGTTTTTGTAAATGGAAACATGAATGCTGAAAATTACAATGAGGATATTCTCAGACCTTATGTCTACCCATTTGCACAAACCTTTGGCTCCGATTTTAGGTTAATGCATGACAATGCGCGTTCACATACAGCTCGGCGAACCAGTGAATACTTTGCAACGGAGAACATCCGGGTATTGCCCTGGCCTGCACAATCGCCAGATCTCAACCCCATCGAGCACGCATGGGACATGCTCCAGAGACGTGTTTTGAAGGACTTGGACGGAGCGACAACAACCCAACAGCTGAAGGATTTGCTACAATTCCATTGGGAGCGAATACCGCAAGATGACATAAACAGTCTCATTAATTCAATGAATAATCGTTGCCGACAAGTTCTGAATAGCAGAGGAGACCATACTTTGTATTAAATTGTTCTATTCTTTCACAATAAATACATTTTCTTTAGAAATTTCATTTTGTAAGAAAAAAGTTTAGTTTCTTATATATCTTAGTTTCTACAGTATATTCTAATATTGTTCATTTCTGTTATTAAAAGAACTTATAAAGACAACAGCTGTTATTTTTACATCATAGAACCCTAAAGATATTATTTTAAAAATAAAATACAAAGTTATAATGTGAAGAACCATCCTAAAATTTAAATTAGTACATGTTGCTTAGACTTTTTTGATGAGTGTACATTCAGGAAAACAATGTTGTGGGTAAATCAAATTTAAATGAATACGAGCAAAAGTTAGTTTCAAAAATCAAAGAATGTCCTAAGCGCTATATTTTACTGCATCAAGGATCGCTATTATTCGCATTGAAACTACAATTAGTAAATTTACGCGATATTCGATACTTTCTAATACCCAACTGAGGCGTCTCATACATAAGACAAAAAAAGGGAAAATTATTAAACTCCCAAATATCGACCGCGACGAATATAAAGATGTACGAAATAAAAAAAATAACATCACATAAACCGGTTAACTCCCAACAGAGTAGGTATGTGTGAAGGTTCCTTCTGTATTTAAACTATACAATCACGTCAAACGCAGTAAGCGTCCACTTATATTGAAAAACTCTGAGTGACAATTGGTTATGTGACGATGTGATTCTCAAACCGGTTGTTATTTTTTAGAAAATATTCCTTTTTCTTTAATAATAGATTATTGTAATTTCTTTCAAAAAATACAGCATGTTAGTAAACACGCACATATGTGTTATATGTATGTGTATGTATGTAGTAATTTATGAAAGTAGTGAAACAAAAAAGATATAAGAGTTTTCGAATTTTTTAATGCTAATCATTTTGAGCTCACTTTGTAAAATTAAAATCTATAGTTTTTAATATTCAATATTTTTAAAGATCTGAATCATAATAACAACTGGTGGTAGGTGGTAGAACCACGCTGTAGCTATTACTGGTTTCAGCATGAATGGGTCGACTCGCTCGTGGTAGTACCACCCTTTCACAGAAAACCGACGTGCGCTAACAGTGCTTGCATTGTTGCGTTTAGTTCGGTCAGTGAGAGCGCCGGAGTCCCACCTGCCCTTTCCCTTCCTTTCCCCCCTCCCACATACAAAGGGTGGCAACGCACTTGCAACTCCCCTGGTGTAGTTAGCGTCTATGGACGGTGTTGATCACTTAACATCAGGTGACCCACTTGTTAGTTTGCCTTCTTTGATATATAAAAAGAATAACCTGGCTGCGACCCACAGTTCTACTCGCGTTGAATATGTCCCGTCCTCAACGTCTGATATTCCACGACGTGCCCTACGGCTCGTCTCACTCTTGACCATAGCTTCTTTATCGCTTGACGTACTTTCTAATCTATACTTTACATGATAATTGCTCGTCTCCTAAAGGTGATAGCTTGATGTTACACACGCAAAACCTTTCACAATAACACTAAAAATAGCAAACAAAACTTTTAAACCTGACAATATTACAGATTCGCGCGTTAGGACAAACAAAAAAACAAACTATCTCTTCAACAATATTAGTATAGATAAAAGTAAGTTTGCGAATAAATATAGACATCATTAATTAAAGTCTCTATCTGTTGACAAACTTCACTAATGTCGAGTCGAGTATGCACCACCAACAAATCACAAGAGGCAAACTATTCAACTTTTTTTACCAACTAAGCCAGTTAGTGCAACTTAAATAGAACTGTGATAGTTCAATAATAATTAATAATGATATTAAACATCATCGAATCCTATTAAATCGAGTATACGAGTTCGCTACCAATGAATAACGAGAGGCTAACATTTAAATTTTTTTGCCAACTAATCAAGTTAACGAAACTTAAGCGCTTACTTAAGTATAATAATATAATAAGCGCTAATAATAATAATATTATATATGATTATTGTAAAACTTTGAGCATCACAGACGGGGAGTGCTTTAAACGACATTGATTGGCCACAATGTCGACGTCTTGACTATTCGGTAGCCACTATTAATCGACGGGGTTCGACAACCGAACTATTGTGATCGGGCGATAAAATAAAAAGCCATTTATTCCCTTACCCCTGCCCGCTTTCACTTTATGGTTTCGATTACCCTATCGATGACCTTAGAAATAATTGTACTGGCAATTTATAATATATCTAGCTTTTGCTCCGTGTTTTACTCACGTTAGTGTAGACTTGGTCTCTCTCTTGGAAGTTTTTTTTTTGGGATGAAGCCTTCCCTATGTCCTTTTCTCTACTCCTGACACTGTGCACGCATGTCAGTAAGTTCGGCTTAGTAGTTAAGGCGTGAAAACGTAAGAAACAGACTCATATTCGCATTTATAATATTAGAAGTAGAATATATATATATACACTCGTATATAATATGTGACAAAAACATAAATTAGAATAAAAATGACATCACAAATAACTAATTGTAATCAAAATGAAAAATGTACTATAAGTGTAAGAAATAAAAACCGAAATGATGTAGTAGGAATAATAGGACAAAAATAAGTAGACTAAGGGAAAAATTTAATATAAATAAGTAAATAAATAACAAGAAAAAAAAGAGAAAAAACGCGCAAAGCAAAGGAAATAAAATTATATATGAAAAAATACAAATATTATAGCAGAAAAGGTCTCAGATGAATGTCCGAGGAGTGTGGGGGTTAAAAAAAAACCATATTCACAAAGATCACGAATTCGATTATCGGGTGACTAGAAAATTTTAATTGGCAAAACAGACTCACACATGCTCCATGATAGAGAAGATTGTGATTGTTGGTTGGATATATAACTCAATTTCTACCTAAATCAGAAGAAACACAGGGTTAATAATTGAAAGTTAAAAGTTATGAACGACATCTATATGAATAAACTAGCTGACCCGTGCAACTTCGTCTGCATCAAATCGGTTATCATCGGTTTCAATTATATTTTTTAATGCGAAAAATTTTAAAATTTTAATAAATTTAAAATTTGGGCAAGCAGCGGCGGGCGTTTCTTCTCGCTCGCCCCGTGAGGGGTACGCGGGGGGACCGCATCAGGGTTACCCCTCTGGCGGCGCCTTCGCTCTCCCCCCGTTTAGCGGGGGTGTCTTGTGTATTGGGATGCGCGCCTCTTGAAAGGCGCTCTCCCGGGGAGGTCTCGACTATCCGTCGGTGTGCAATGGTCGTCTCGGTTCTGTGAAGGGTGAAGGGCAGACCGACATGCTTGAGGCGCATTAGTTGCGCAGCAACTTCCACATTTGGTCCCCGATATCCGCTCTGATAGCGCAGGCTTCTTCCGGGGAGGCTTTCTCTAGTCTTCATCTGCGGATTTCGATGTTGGCTTGTATTGATTCATACAGCTCTTCTGCTGTTTCATGGGTGTCTTTTTGCTTCTTCCCTTTCGTCTGACGGTCTTGGAACCCCTAGGGAGGTGGGAGGGGGGTTTGTTGGGCCATGAGGCTCGCCGGCGCCGTCTTCTCCACCACCGGTTGGGCAACCGTGGTACGTCTACGGCCGGTCCGGCGGTTCCGTAACTCGCGCTTGAACACTGGGCATCATCTGGGGATTTCTTGTTGGCCGTGTGTGCGCCCCCGCAGTTGGCGCAGGTCGCCGGCTCATCTCTCGGGCGGTCACATAGTCGGGTGGGGTGTGGCCTTCCGCACCGCACGCAGGCGATCTGGCAATGGCATTGTAGAGATGAGTGCCGGAACTGCTGGCAGCGAAAACATTGCGCGAACCGGCGCTCCCCCCTCCAGGCTTCTATTGTTATTCCGGGCATGCTCATTGATGTGTGGGTATCATATACGGCGGGTATACACCCGCAAGCAGCGGCGCGGCTCTCGGCTTTATACACCCGCGCAGAAGTTGTACACGTCTATTGTCGTCTAACCTATTGTCCAGCCTAAGCTGAAGCCAATTTCATATGATTGAGGATATAGATCTGAGGTCAACTTACATTGGTTATTATAAATTTCCGAAATTGATCATTTTTAACTTATATTTATTATTATTATGTAATCATAATTTTATATAGAGCATTATTATTATTATGAAATTTAGTAAAGTTGCAGTCAATGCTAATGAACAGAGAAAGAATAGTAGATAGATAGTTTAACAAATGTTCGACGTGATTCTTTAAATTGGCATAACTTTTTTATTTATGAACTGATTGACATGAAACAAACACTAAATGTTAAGTGAAGCTTACCACAATATATCAGTGAAAACTACATCTAAATCGGATAAATCGTTTCTGATATTAGCATGCACAAACACACAGACAAACAGATAGACAGATAAACAGACAAAAATTCTAAAAATCATTGTTTCGGGTTCTATTGCGTTTATAAAGACCCCTAATAATAGTTTTTCTCATATATATTTCATGTACAGGCAGCGCTCAGTTACATTTTTATTATATGTATAGATAAAAATCAATTGCCGAGCGTACCGTGAACGCAGCACTTCAAAAAACCTGAGAAATTTTTTGTTGTTGTGTGTAATTGTTAGAGCAAAGCTGTACCGTAGTTTAATAAATGTAATCTATACCGACAATATTTAAGACTCCATTCGGGGTACTATCCATCGAGAAGTTTTGCGTACTTAATGAGGATAGCGGAATCTCTCAACTGCGATGTACGTAGAAAGTCTGAGTATGTGCATCACTCGACAATGGAGTGTGCCAAGAGCAGTATGGAAATAAAGTCGTTGATGAGTAGTATGAGTAGTTGTTGTCAGAACCTAGGTATTTGTCGCAGCATCTTGGCTGAACCATATTCGAGGGAAGCTAAGATACTGTATGACTTGGTAATGATAGCTCATCATAGCGACTCTCCTGATGGAGCTAGATAAATTCGGGAACAATAAGGCTGATATGTACGGAGGAATTAAAGGCCTTAAAAATAAAACAAACTCAAAAAGTTTGTATGAAAGAGAAAGGTTTTACAAGAACGTGAAAATAATGGGTTAAATATGTCGATATAAAAAAATAAGTGAGTGAGACAGAAGACAATCTTCAAAAATATTGACAGATCCACGTTCAATTGTCACTTTATTTTATTACGTGGTCGTATTTACACTTTCTCTCTCCTCTTTCGTTAGTACACGCGTTTACTTCATTTCATTACAACTATAATAATTATAAAAGCGACGAGAAATTAAAAATATTAATAATACTATAAACTTACATGATGATTGGTTAAGAAAAATCTATAAAAATATATTATAGTGATAGTATTTCTAGCTTATAACAAGACTATGAAAATGTGTTACAATAATTCAAACACCGTCGAAAAGAATAAACACAAACTTATAAAATTGAACAAGTTTGCTTCACAAATGTGTCACCTTATTGTCGAGACAAACGAAATAGCGCTATAATTGTAATAAACTTAAGATAAAAATTCCAATGGACAACTAAAATTTAAAGAGTATCGGTATCGAATAAAAAAGCAATAAAACATGAGTAGCACTCGTTTACTAAGTTAATGATGTGCTAAAGATTAATTTTTGAGATATCGATAATATCTTAACAGAATTTTTGTCGATAAACGATTACTTATAAAAATTCGGAAACTAATACTTAATTACCTCTACTATCATTTTATTGAAAAGCATGCCATTAAATGAAATATTTATAAAGATATATTTGTTTACAGTATAATTAAAAAGTCATTAATCAACGACTAAATACAACTTCAAAAACTATGGGACAATGAAATTGAAATTAACAACATGCTAAAAATAGGAAGTAAGCGACTCCAAAGAAGTTGTACCACCAGACTGATGTCAGCATAATGACAGATTGTTAATGCAATGGATATTTTGATTGACCAATCTGATAAGTACAAGAAAAGACAGTACATTAACGTGACATTTTTTTTTCTTCTACTAAAATCTCAGCCTTTGATGCGGATTTCTCAGGTAATTTCAGTAAACAAACATATAATTTATATTTGGACGATTTGAACAATTAATTCAATTACATTTGTGACTATCAAAGAAACACTGTTGGTGGCTATTATTGATGCTCTGATGATATTTATGTCCTTACATATTCATATATAAAATATTATTTGTACTATGTAGAATAACAAAATATAATAATCAGGGAAATAAAAACTAAATTGAATTAGTCATTCAATCCAAAAAGTAATTAATATCAGTTAAATATTGAATTGTAATTTAATGTGTAGGTACATGATTTCATTACATAGTATAAAACAAAGTCCCCTACCGCGTCTCGCTGTTTGTCTGTTCGCGATAAACTCAAAAACTATTGAACGGATTTTCATGCGGCTTTCACGAGTGGATAAATTGATTCATGAAGAAGGTTTTAGTATATAATCTGTCAAGAATTTTTTAATACTCAGAGCGGGACAACGTCCGCCGGGCACGCTAGTATTAAATAAATCATTCCAAAGATGTTTCAATCCTCAATAGCATCTCAAAACCAAATGTATTATGGTTTTGTTTAAAAATATTTTCAAGATAAGCTGTTTCAAAAATATATTTATGAATTCAACGGTTTTTAATATATTTCCGTTAATTAGAATAAAAATCACCAAAAACGTAAAGCAAATGTATATTTGCAGCGCGTCACGCATACAAAAATATGCAAAATTTGGGTACCAGATTTAATAATTATACAGAAAATTTGCCATTCAAATTGAAATGGGATGTCGCACCATACTCGAGCGCTCCCCATGACTAAAGTAATTATCTACCCATTCGCAGGAAAAACGAAAACAACCGGAGGAACAACTGTTAAAAGTTCGAAATAGAAAATGTTTACGTGAACACATTAAAAAGTTAAGGGCGACTTATCTTTTTATATATCTAGTTTTACCGATATTTTCGATTTGGCAAAATTACTACACTATAACTGATTAGAAAAACTATACTCCGAAAGGTCAACAACACCCATTAAGGAAAGAATATCCTTGACTGTCACTATCAACGTCATTCGAAAGCAAAACATATTGTGTAAAAGAACTACTAATTTAATTTATTTAAAAAAAAAATGTTTTTTTTCAAATAACCGCCTTAAAAAACCATGAGCTCAAAAGTGTAAAATAATGTTTTATATACTTCATTTTATATACCTAATACTTTGTTTTAAGTGTTACAAAGTATTTAGGACTCAATTACAGAACCATAACAAATACATGTAACATTTTTTTAAATTGAGCTTTCCGAAACGAAAATCCCATCCGAATCGCATCAGTCATTTTTGAGAAAATCGTGGACATACATACGCACATACAGAAAAGTTGAATACAGAACCTCCTTGTTTTCAAGTCGTTTAATAAACATACCTTTAGTATCGATAATCGGTATAACTATCGATAACAAAGCTAAACATCGGAAACTTCGATAAAGTCACGTGTTACATCACTACAGATCCAACCTCGCACCAAACCGCTATGCTAATAACCACAATTGATTTCCATGAAGCAAACATCTCTCGGGTCAATTATTGTTATTGCATATTAATTAAAATAAATCACTCCCCGCATGAGGTACGAGTATATATAAATAATGGCTCTATAAAAAATATAAAAACGTGTGTCTGGGTTTTAAATAGTTATATTTGTATGGCATATCACATGTTTAGTTACACATATATACCTTATTGTACAAGCTTAGCAAAACGATTTTATTACAGTTGACAATGAATATATATATATTGATCTCAATACAATACGTTATGTGCCCAAACGAGTCATTATGTCGAGTGTCATTGCCTAACCAACCCCAAAGTTATTGAAGAAAACACCCATTCATAATTAACATCAAAACCAGTATCATATATACCTACTAAAATTGAATAACATCTTACCTTTCTTAAACGTTTTACGGAGGTTTATCTCAGTGTTTCTGAGCGAGATTATTCCTTGAACGTTTTTTTTTCTTCTCTCCTTTGATCATCCGAGATAGCAGTTATATTAATTTACTCCATTCTTTCTTATTATCTGTACAATAAATTGAGGTAATCGCGTTGGCACGGAACAAAGGCCGGTTATCTGATTGCAGGGCCGCGGGCCGGTGCTGGCTTGAAGCGGTATCGGCTTCAAACGCGTAATGAACACGGAATTCGCATCGACTTCTGTTGTTGTTGTTTCTTTAAAAAAAAACACCCAGTATTGTTTTAACAGTGTTAATAAATCACACAGCAAAACAAATGGATTTTGTTTTTCGAAGTGTTATCTTCCTTAGGCGCGTTCAGCGGTATTTCTGGTAGGACATATATTTATGATTTTGCGTCATGACATGCTAGTAAGCGTCACCGACAGTATTGCGCTCGCGCTGCTTGCGTCAGCCTAGCGACGCGTAACACAGCGGCCTGTGTATCTTGATATTTTGTACTGACATTGTGCAACCCATCAAATGCTCGACTGATTAATAAAACCGAGTGCCTATAGATGCAAAAACTAGAGTAATTAATGTTAATAATTTCAATATAATAATTATTAAATTTAAATATTGTAATTCACACAGTAATTAAAATGATTAACAAAACCCGGAAAACAGTAACACGTTAAGCCTACAAATACCGACTCTCGAGTGTTGCTTACAAGGTATAGACAATGTCTTGCCACCATTAGATGATTTCACCACGGTACCTACATCAAAAGGATTAGAACATACATAGATTAACGCGATACTTAAATGTGCTATCTATCATATAGTAAAATCTCTTCAATTATTCCATCTTGCATCTGTTCGAACTAAGTCAAATTATTTGAAAAATACTTTTTTTTTGCCTCTCGAATATGGACATAATTTACCTAGTGTATAAGAAATATAGTTATTATAGAGCATGCAGGAGTTCCTTCTACCTAGTTTTGTACGAATAAACCCAACCGTGCATGTAGTGAATTACTTATAAATTAACATATCATCTCATATAGCTATAACTGCGATTATAGTACTTAGTTATGGATTAATACACCCCATTGGCCTATAGTAGAGTTGTACGGATCATTCTCGTAAGTATAAGCTTGTCTAGCCAATTCCCTTACATATATATATATATATATATATATATGTATACTTTAGTTCATGTCTCAAATCAATCCTCTTTCTATACACAACATCTTTTCTTATTTAGTAATGTCGTCCCCTAGTATCAGATATATTTTATTGTTAGCCTATAAGGCAATAAAAACGAATGTCCATAGCTCATGCATTAACGCAAGATTCTCTTAAAAAAAATTATAAACCACTAGACATGGCCCGCAGTTTCACTGATGTTTAATTTCTAATATCATGAACGCAGGTTTTAACCGTATAAGACTTGACTCACGCGTAACGCACCAACCGCCTGGCATAGGTATTCACAGTTCGGTCCTTCTTAGTTCTCATCGGGCGGCTAACTCGTCTACGGCCCCCGATACCCGGTGCTACATCACATGGCGCGCTCGCACTTCTCTTCGTACTCAGCTAACGTGGTTTGATCTACTCTTAATATTGTAACTACATGTTACGTAATCTATAATCTTCGTCAAGAAATAAATGATAAAATCCAAAAAAAATTAGCACAAAATTTAAATAATTTTGAATTGAGCCATGGGCCTTATCCTTGGACTTGTCTCTTCTACCGAGCGCCTTTCACTTTACCTCTACTCCGCGGACGATAATAATGCAACATGCGATAGATGAACGAAAAAAAATTGAGGCGATAGAAAATAAAATTAACTTTAAAAATCAAATCAGACTAATAGTTTCAGATATTAGCACGATCACATAAACAAACAAACGAGCAATTCTCCGAGCTTTATGACTATAGATTGCAATGATACTTTCAAAACACTAGTCTCCATATATGAAAACTCATATGTTTGTAACAAAAACACTTTATTAAGGTATCAAGAATAAACTACACATTAAGGGAAAGTCCAAACGACAGGGCGGTTAAATGTAGGTCTGTCCTGCTACCGTTCGTGGATTCTACATCTTTGTCTGCTAAATAAGTGCGACAATGGGACACGCTTTTTTACGTCGAGCGCGTCGTAACCCGCCGCGTCGCGTTAAATTAAATTCCTTTTGGCCTCGGACACAATGAGTGCCTTGATTTCTGCTTCACTCGCGCCTTCCGCTGGATTCCCAATAAATCTCACCGCGGTTTGCTGCGTTTCATTTTATATCTGTTCGTATTTTTACACGAATTACTGTACGAACACTAGAAGAATTACATTAGTTACGTTTACAAAATTAAAAATACACACCGAAATATACAACACTTTATTGGGGACACATGTAAACGTGACTACAACTAAAAACCACAAACAACTTCGTTCGTTCTATACAATTAAAATGGTAGTAGTCTGTCGTTGAGCACATATCTTGTTAATACTACTGGATAGATTTTGATCATATTTTTATTCAGTTTATATATCTGATACTGCTTATCTTAAAAAAAATTTCGTATATTATTGTTTAATACAAAGT
This sequence comes from Antheraea yamamai, assembly GCA_036509395.1. Lineage (NCBI taxonomy): Eukaryota > Metazoa > Arthropoda > Insecta > Lepidoptera > Saturniidae > Antheraea > Antheraea yamamai. The sequence goes on from AP028450.1 coordinate 10,484,730, forward strand.
TATTTACAACTTATGAAACTATGAAAATCACACGTTCCGCCACATATGAGATGGGGCGAGCGGTGTGAAGAGCATGCGTAGGAGTGGGGATGTAAAAGAAAAACATTATTTACAAAGAAATTTTGTAAACAAAATATATATTTTCTTTCAGTTTCTTGCCTTTCTATAATATATATATATATATATATATATATATATATATATATATATCTTAACAGTATATATATATATATATATATATCTTAACAGTATATATATATATATATATATATATATACTGTTAAGATAATAGACAATGCAAACAAGGCCGCGGGCATTAGCTAGTTACTATATAAAGCTCGATAACTACAAAATATAAATCGAACTCAGATTATTATTTACTTATTAAAATATCGATTAAATCGCAAAACTAATCGAAATCTGTTTAATTTCGAATTACCAGCTGTATTTTATTTAATATATAGAACATAAATAGTACAAAAAATGTACATTTATACCAAATATCTCTAACGAGTCCCCGTAAAATATATGGTCACACTACACATGTCTGTCACGAATGCACAACATACCAACTTTTAATCATATAAGGTATTTTAGTTCAACAAGGACAGACATAACACACAACTCTCACGGCCAACAAGCATAATCTCATACATTTGCACGTAACTTTAGACACTGTTTGATGTTATCATTCGTCACCGTAAAGTTAAGCACGAGACGTACGGACGTAATGTTCAACGAATAATTAATCAAATAAATGTTACGATGCCGTTGCTTTTTAATATACCTGCGGATTATTCGTATTAGGATTTTGGCATTTCAGTAGAAGTAAAATATTGCATTTCTGGTATTCCTTTCTCAGTTCAGAACAGTTACCACCGAGCCATTTTTTTATACCATGATGGTGGCAAATAAGCGTGCGTGTAGCCTATGAACGCTTGGAACTCCGGTGATATCACAAACGCGTTACCGATCCTTTAAAACCTTTTTACTCTCCTCTTGAAAGCCCCATACTGTAATCCTTTAGAAGAATCTCACTTCCAGACAGGCAGCTAATTCCACAACCGAAGTGTTCGTGGGAGAAAACTCCCCTGGGACTGGAATGTCCGTGACCATTGCGATTCTAAGGTGTTATAGTGAATTCCCTTCCAAAGACGAACGGTGCGATGGTGGAAAGTAGTCATAGGCATAATGTCAAACAATTTCTTGGAACATTACCCATTATACAAACGGTAAATCACACATAATGAGATACACACGCATATCTACCATAAAACGCCACTTGTTGCTGTCAAGCCAGCTAACACATCTACGGTTGGGCACAGATTGGTTCATGAAAAGAGAAATGCCGTCACGGATTTATTGCATTGTTGTTATATACTCTAAAAAATATCGAGAAATAAGCAAAATTGCCCTAATAGTAGTAGTAACCCAAAGAGGTACAGAAAACAGCCATCCCACTTAATACACCAACTGACTCCGGAATGTGACACATTCACCTTAAGGAATTAAAACAATTATACCACTGCTCAAAAATATACTACGTCACCTTACTGTGTCAATAAACTGACCATATTAATTACCTATACTGAACAGTCTGAGTACTGATATATAAATAAAATTCAAATTCACCCAACAAATGTTGACCGAACATAACTGTTGTATGTTTACATCGATAGGCAGTAGGGGACAAATGGAACACTTGATAAATAGCCCGGGCGTTACAGCGACACTGGGCGACAAACTCTACCTTTTGTCAACGTATTAGGGCAGGCACTTTCGTCAATGGATACCAATTTTCCCACCTTTCCTCTATATATTGGGAGTGTTGGTTAAAATACACGGCCACTTTCGTTTTGTTGACTCGCGCGATTCGGTTTGAACAATACGAGCGTGGACCGCAATGTTTGCTAATAAAACATTGCTGAATTGTAATTTTTTGATTTTTTATATCTTGCTTAGTCCATTTATTATATTTTTCCTCGGCGTCCATTTTTCGCTGATATCAAATTTCGTAGTTAGACGCTACTTATGTAGCAATTTTTATTAAAACATGGCAGTCACACCGGTGATCCTTTTGAAGAATTCAATTGCCGACACAAAATCATTGTATTATGTAACGTAACTTGATTTTAATTTCATTTTACTGTTCCAATAAAACTTTGTTTGATGTTGTCAAGAACAAAGTCGCAGATTAGAGAACTTAAACTTGTTCAATTAATACACGTTAAAGCGAATGTTAAAATAACATACAATAGTACTATACTGTAAAATGGGAACCATCTGATGGCGACAACCTATCCAGTCAAACCAACATTATAATCTTTTGACAGAAGTATTGGTAAAGAATAATATTGAGATGGAACGTTAACTTGCTGTCAGGGATTTTGCTAATCTCGTCTGGATATCTACCGCCATCAAGTTTAAAATATAGCACCAAGTACCTAAAAGTATGTTCTAGCAGTAGCACATGAGCTAGTTCCCCTCTAAATTTAGCATATTTAGCAATTTAGACCACATTATCATTTAACATCAGGTAAGATTCTATTGAAACGCTAACGCTAAAACGAAGTATAAAGCAGTGCCTGTCTTTACGTCTGTCCTCAGTGTACCATGATCTATTTACACGCGTTTTGTTGTGACTAAGAATTATTTAAAAAATCCAATTATATCGGTTACTTTTTTTTGTATATCACCAAAGTAGCGCTTCCTATTAATAAGCTGTCAGACACATTTAACGTTAAACGTTGACAGGTCAATGTGAACACAATATTTATGTTAATGAAAAATTTTCTTTCACTAGATAAATTTAAGACATTAAACTAATTACCATTATTATAATGAGGGTAAGAACATTATTTTGTACAATATGGCAAATTTTAATAAAACTTATACACTTTGCATAATATTATACTATATTTACAATGTGATTTAATTATGTTCTAGTCTAGACTTCGCAGTTTCTAATAAACATAACAGTATGTTATTGTTATGCTGTATTCGAGTTAGATTGAGATTTAGATTAGGCCAAGAAGTTAGTATAAAATAGTTTTAATATTTCATGCCAATTCTATGTTTACTGTTTATTTCAGACTAGCGGGCGCGGCAGACGTTGTCCCGCCCTGATTATAAAAGAATCCTTGACAAATTATATACCAAAACGTTCCTCATGAATCACTTTATCTACTGGTGGAAAACTGCTTGAAAATCCGTTCAGTAGTTTTTGAGTTTATCGCGAACAGACAGACAGACAGACGTGGTAGGGGACTTTGTTTTATACTATGTAATGATACTCGGAAATTAATGTTTAAGTACTTGGACGACAATACAATCACCCTTGGGTGAATAAATATTAATGTATTGCAAAAATTGTGGTGTACCAAACAACAGTAAAAAAAATTACCCTAGTGTGAAAACGTAATTTTTTACCTATGTAAATGAAAAAGTCTTGTATGCCCGGTTTCCGAGTTATTCGGTTAAACTACCAATAGTTATTGACTCAACAAAGTTATCCATAAGATAAACCGTCAAATGGCCCGTTGAGTTTTACTGACATTTATCGTATGATTATGTGTTCAGAAACGCGATTTGACAAGTTATCGAACCGATAATGCCATTGAACAGATAAACTACAATTAAAGTACCTCAGAAACCGGGCTTTAGTTGAGTAATGTTAAATAATGAATTTAATTCTATAGCTTCTCTCTATTCGGATTAGGATTCGGATCATTAAATATTCTATATCACTCCCATAATTAGAATCTAACAATATTAAAATCTATATACATACATTAAAATTCAATGAACCGGCTAAGCTATAAGGCGTGCCAAACAAATTACATACACACATAAATACATATAGACATAAACATTGTTTTTTGGTTATCGGGTATATAATGAATATTTTACATTCTAAACAATGTATCAAGTAAATTATATAATTAGTTCGAACAAATGACGTGTAATTGTGAAACACAAAAATATATATACAAGAAAAATAAGTTTAAACGACATTCTATAACAAAACCAATTTATAAAGAAAAGCCAATAAATAATCGTACTAAATTGTACACAATCGCCGTCTAATAAACGCAATAAGTTGCCGTGTTAAATACGAATTTACGCTTTGACAGAAGATCCGACCAACGTATAGGACCCGTGAAATCGCATCGGCGTATACTATTTTATTTATCGTTACGCTAGAGGTGAAGTGTCAATCTAAGATGGCCGTTTTTATACACAACCCATGATATACGGCGGGGAAATTTTTATTTAATATAACATTATTGATTTATTACTACGAGTGAGCGCCGTGTTCCATATTGGCCCAGTTTCCCCCTAAATTGTGTTTAGTGACATTTCGGTATGAATGTCGCCATTTCTCATAGAGCTTATTGTTATTTGTAATAATACTTTTATAAGAACTGATCGACTGGAATTGTTATAAATTTCTAATCCACAATATTTGGTAACATAAAAATATATTATGGCTTTATAAAAAATCTACCTACATGTAATTACTTTTCAGACGAGAATAGGACATTTCTCTAGGCGTGAAGTACTGAATATAATCCAGGTTAAAAAGAATAATTTATTTACTACACGAAGCAGTGTAAACAATTACAAGGTTAATTAATTTGAGCTGAAACCAAATATAGATTAATTGACAATTAAACAAGACTAATATCTTACATAAGCTATGTGTATATAATAAAATGGCCCGTATTAGTGCGAATGAGAACAAGTGTAAGACTATGGTATGAAAATCTAGTTTTCTATATGTAACATATACCTATATTATAAAGTACCAGGCTCGGCTTTGCATTGGTGTGCTAACAAAGGAAACAAGATAATGTCCGTCCTTTATACTATGATTACTTTATATTACGGTCATGTAATGAAATCACTTAATGAATGTCAATGTATTGATTTTGTTAATATTTTTGAATATCTTTTATTGTGTTCTGTTTAACCCATTCAAATACGCTACAAATTTAAATTTTGCCCATGTCATCTTGATGGTTGGAAGTCTTCTACTGCGCGGTTTTATTCGAGTGCGTTTTTTCCCACATACGTCGATTCTTTGGTATGCACTCCCAGCGACGGTGTTTCCGGAACAATATAACTCACAAATTTTGAAGAAACGAGCCTACTCCTTTCTCAAGAGCCGGCAACGCATCTGTGATTCCCTTCGTAACGCAGGTGTCCATGAGCGGTAGTGATCACTTACCATCAGGTAACTAGCATTTTCGTTTGCCTCCAGTCGCATTGAAAAAATCACTCCATCTTTATATAGAGGTTTTCTACCTAAATCTTTCAATTATCCGCACGATTTTTCGAGTGTTTGCTATCACACAAACTTTGCCCTGACAATTAATACACATGTAATAAAGAAAGAATCACCATTAGGTGTAGCCGTTATAAAGCCATGCGCACAGGTATATTCGACAATTTTTATTTACATAGCTGTGGTTCAGAATTTTTTTTCTTACAATCACTGACTTTACCTTTCTCCCGATTTAGGTGGAAATTGAGCTATATATTCCACCAACAACCACAATCTTTGCTATCATGGAGCATGTTAGAGTCTATATTACCAACGAGGATATACAAATTACCGATAAACGAATCCCAGACCTCCTGGAATTTGGATAAAATTGCTGCAGTTCTATAAACATATGTTGCTAATATAATTTGTAAATTAATATAATGTATAACATATATTTCAGCCTATAATAACACAAATGATGGCAACATATTCATTAGGGTGATAGCTACCTAGATAGGAATTAAAAATTCTTTATAATATTACATTTTAATATATCTTAATCGTTATGCTATGGTTTCATCACATTTCAACATACTACTCAAGTCATCATCACCTCAAAAAATAATGATGATTGTGTTGTTTTTACGTTTCCTTACAGATAACATAAGATACTAAAATTTTTAGTACGGTCCTCAGGACCACTACATCGAATAGATAAAACAATGAAAATGTTATGCCACCTGCCACCGTTTCAGAAACTACCGATGAGATAATAAATTGTCTTGGCAAGAATATATATATATATTTAAGTACGATACACATCGACATCCATGTAATCTCGTTAAACAGTACGTTCTTGTTTATAGCTATTTATTATAAATGAGGTAAGAGTTAAAAACAATATACATAAATAAGTTACAAAAACCGCATAATGTAAAGTTGCCAAACCGAATGAGAGTCAGCGAACAAACATACAAACAACCGCACAAGTGGCTTTCAAGTTGAAGTTCTCGGATCTACAGAAAGGGCCACGAAAAAAGCGACATAATTAATATGTTTCAACTAAAAGATAAAATTTTACAGCATTATATTATTCTAATTATATAATTTTATACCTTTTATTTTAGAAATATTCCAGGCATTTGCTATGGTAAAGGCAATCATAGCTATACTAATATCATGAAATTCAAGAAGATAAGGTTTGTTTTCTGTTTGGTCGCGCTATTTTTTTTAAACTTACATTATATACTACTTATTGATGTGGTTATATATTTATATCTGTTATATAGGGTATTATATAGATATACAATCACGCTAAGACCATTAAGAATAAAGCATTTATAGGTTAGAACGAACTATCAGCGGGAATTAAGAATAATGCGGTCGGGTCGCAAGGCACACAGCGGTGTGTTGGGACCGAAGACGACTTGACCATTCGCTGAGACCGAACATAACTGAGAAGAGCCGAACTGTAAATACCTATGTCCATAGGCAACCATCCCGTGTGGCTTAATCACGTGTTTGGCTTCCTACGAGAGACTTGGTATATACTGAATTAGTTTAAGATATACGCGTATACAGTAATTCAAAACTCTAAAAACTAAACTCGTCTAATACCCCGATAGTGTTTTTAATAAAACCAACGTATACATTTGTTCATATAAATACGCAGATTTCAGGGCTTGACGTTACAGCGGGCGAGTTCATAAATATTTTACAGAAGCCTAGCGTTTCTGAAACTAAGTGAAACCACGCGTGTTGACGGTAGAAAATTTGTTTGCAAATAATTTATGCGCCTTACGGAAGTACGTACACATTCGTAAGAATATTAATATTACTACACAGCTGTGAGTATATTACGTACGCTTTTATGAAGGTATGTTGTGTGATCTCATGTAAGTAACACCAAGTAATAAAATTCAATGTGCGGTTGTAATTAAGGATAGCTGTAACTAATACGAGTATATGAAGGAACTCAGTAATGATTATGGTTACTGAATCAAAAGATAGGTAAAGTACTGAGTAAAGATTCCAATCCATTAAAATAGGCTTGAACCTCGGCGAAAGGCCCCAACATACTGGATGCGACGTATTGCCTAGTGCCTGCCTGGATAGTTAACATATTATTGCGGTTTTCTGGTATCTACATCTAAGAAACAAGCCTCTTCTTGTCTTGCCCATGTTTGAGCACTTTTTTAATACGGCAATAGAGATCAACTAGCATGCGGTCGGCCTGATGGTAAGCGGTCATTGCAGCCTCTTGCAGCTTTCTTCTGACATTATTTTTTAATTCTAGTGCAGCTTAAGTACAATATTAAAGTTAACAAAACAAGATATTATTATAATTAGTAAGTTACAACTACTTGTCAGTGTTTTATATTATTACTAGCTGGCCCGGCAGACGTTTTCCCGCCCTGATTGTGAAAAATCCTTGACAAATTATATACCAAAACCTTCCTCATGAATCCCTCTATCCACTGGTGAAACCCGCATGAAAATGCGTTCAGTAGTTTTTGAGTTTATCGCGAACAGACAGACAGATAGACGCGGTAGGGGACTTTGTTTTATACTATGTAATGATTATTGAATTACTAACTTGAATTTGTTGAGATAATAGTCTTTATGGCGGTAACATTGTTATCTTTTATAGTCATTTTCAGGTTGTGATCTACAATGTCCCGGGCCGTAGCGCTCACGGCCTGCCTACTAGCCTATGGATGTGTGCAACATCATAAGCATGAAATGCGCTCTGTTGACCCTCCGACAACATGTTCACTCCCCTTTAAAAGTATCCCATACTGTGGTCCTCTGGGAAGCTTTGGCCTAGAGTTCAATCTGCATCTAAAGCGTTCGTGATAGGAAACTTCTCTGAAATTGGTCTATCTGCGACCATTTAAGTTCCAAGATGAAAGGTTAACCGTAAACATCCCGTTGAAGAATTCCTGACATTCTTCATACAAACAATAGAACACAATCAAGTGAAAACGAATGAAACCGTCGATTCCACTATTTTAATAATTTATATCAATACTGGAATACCATAAATGGCAACCACGCAATATCGGTAGACGAATGAAAAAAAAATCAAAATGTAATAATATTCGTGACTCCGTGAATATCTGACGTTATACTTTCGTGAAATGATCTGCCCGAAATGATACGAATTACACCTTGACCTTGATACAAACACGTAGAGACCTTAGATCGAGCTGAACAGAGTCCATTTTCCAACGCGATGATATAAAAATATTGGATGCAGAGTGAATTTCAATAAGATATATCTCGGTTATTGAAGGGATGTCACGCGTCGCTCTGGAAATATATATCTTTGTCTTATTGGGCTGTGTGTTTCTAGATAAGTCACATTTAAACAAGCGGCTGTTGCGAATTTATAAAAAAAATCGAAGCAGTCATAAGAAGAAAAAGACAGAAGTGAAAACTCAATACAATGGAATAACTGTGTTCTCTTTTGAATTTTGAAATTAACCATAGTCTGAAGTATTTAAAACCAGCGGGCACGGCGGACGTTGTCCCGCCCTGATAATAAAGCAATATACATATAGCTCATGGGAAGCGTTCGATGACGTTGACGCGAGTTCCATGATTTTTGTTCACCCAAAAAGTGCTCAACGCGCCTAAAGAAAAAGATTATAAACAACACGGTCTCTTCCGTGATTTAGCGGTCAGAGTTTCTGACAAGAATTACAAGGACCACATAGGTCCATACTCGTTACGAAAATTCATAAACTATTTTGTTCTGGTTTTATAGACTTTGGCGAATTAATCCTCGGCATGATTGGTACTCCGCTCGTAAACCAATTTAGTGTAAACTCATTTAAAAGTCACACTATATAAAATAGAATTAAGCTTCGAAGTAATTTGTAACACTTAAGAAAAAAAATATCGACAGCTTAACACAACTGTGAATGTAGTAGTATATAGATTTACTTTTATTACTAAGGTAGATATTTTACTTCGTTAATAGAATTTATCTCATTCACAAGGCAAATAAAGAATACCTGTCATGGATAATTCTGTTTCTGACTTAACTTGTTAAGCAAAGCTGTGTGATGACTAGGGTTGTTACCCGCTTTAACCTGAGATAATAAATTATATTTACACACCAGTGTTTACAAGTATAACATACTCATATCTAAATGGAATTTTTCTGTAGTTTCGAAAGTACTGAGCTGAAGTAAAGTGTATTTTAAAATGTTCTTATCAATTTTTTAAAGTGTAAATAAAGAGAAACCCGAGGTTAACGTCTTTCGGTCATTAAAATGTTCATAAACTCACTTTGCTCTGAAGGAAAAGCGCGGACAAAATGTGCCTTAAATTCTTACGTACTTTAGCGGGTTCACAAGAAACTTTGAGAGAAACCAGTGAATTTACAAAAAAAAAACAATACAGCACACAACAACTAAGAAAGAATCTCTATACCTATATTGACATATATTAAAAAAAAGTTGCGTCAGTGCATCAGTTCAAATTATAGTACACTATAGTCCTTTAGGAAAGAATGTGTCAAATTATCCGTAAATTAAGGCAAAAGGTTAAATCACTTAAAATAATACTAGTGTGAATGTGGTGTCCCAATCCTGGGCAAATGTCTCTAAAAAAAGCGAACGCTTATTTACCGAGGCAGCTCACGACATATTGCCGATTTTTTTCACAAAATTACATTTTACTCTGTTATCATAAGAATATTTAATTAATTTTCAGGTTTTCTCACAACCTTTCCCATCACCGTCAGCCGATACTATAACAAATCTATTTTAGTGAATGTATGTCAATTAAAAAAAACATACATACCGTGGCTAAAACTTATTGACAACGAATCGACGTTCCTCCGCTATAAACAACTCAACAAACAGACAACGAAAAACATGCCTATATCTATTGGCGAAACAAAAAACTAAACTGAAGGTGACAATCCTGTCAACGATGTACATTATTTCCAAAATACGTCAGATCATTGACTTTTGTTTGTCGTATATACTCTGAACTTGTTTTTATTTTCTGAATCGTGTTTGTGTTAATAATTTAACAACGACACCGTCGGGATTTCTTTAGCTAATATTGCGCAAATTGAATTCGTTTATTATCTATACTTCTATACTAATATTATAAAGAGGTAAAGTTTGTGAGTTTGTGACGTTGTAGGGGGTAATCTCAGGAACTACTACTGGTCCGATTTGAAAAATTCTTTCAGTGATATATAGCTCATCTATCGAGGAAGGTTATAGGCTATATATCATCACGCTAAGACCAATGGAGCGGAACAGCAATGAAGAATGTTTCAAAATCGTTTTTTTTTCTCTGGAGAGCTTCCGCTACGTGTTAGTGTTAACCCAAAGTGACTATTCCACGCGTGCGAAGTCGCGGGCAGAGACTAATTGTTTATATACATACTAAATCAAAAAACCTTTATCAAACACTCATGTATTTATTAATTCACATACACATAGATTGAAAATAAGTTTTATTAAATAATGTTTCGATAAAGATAAATATCTATAAAGCAATTACGGAAACGACTTTCTTTGTTATCTGTGCCAGCCGCGAGCATTTTTCATTCCTATTTCTCGCAGTAAATAAGAAATCATTTCTAATTGAGTAAAAAAGAAACGATAATTTACGATAATGTAAAGAGAAAAAGTTGATAAAGTTACTAATTTAAAAAAAAACCAACGTTTTATGTTATAACTAGCCTCTGCCCGCGACTTCGTCCGCGTGAAATCATTACTTTAAGCTAACGCTAACACGCAGTGGAAGCTCTGAAAAGGAAAAAAAAACCCCGATTTTGAAACATTGTTCATTAGTGCTCCGCTCCTATTGGTCTTAGCGTGATGATATATAGCCTATAACCTTCCTAGATAAATGAGCTATAGAACACTGAATTTTTCAAATCGGACCAGTATTTCCAGATATTACCACCTACAACCTCACAAACTTTACCTCTTTATAATATTAGTATAGCTAACGACTACCTTGTAGATCACATAAAACCTTATTGTTTGAAACTTGCATACTTCAAAAACGGTGACAGCCAGAAACAAATATCCCTCGACGTTACTATTGAATTCCATATAGCTAAATGAAATTATAACTACGGTTAGTTGTTCTTAGGATATCAAAGAGGTAAATATAAGCAGTACGAAAATTATAAATATTAAAAAAAGTAATCTCACTAAGAGAACCAAAAATGTAATTATTTCGTTTATCCAAAATCTCTCTAACGTCTACGCTCCTGGTCGGAACCGTGGATCCGTTTCCTTACGCAACTACACATAAACATTTAAGTTAAAAGCTGTATGTAAATACGGTAAAATGCGTTCCGTAGACGCTACCGAGTGTTTGCATGACTCTGAATTCGATTGTCGAGCTGGGAATGTGTAAATGACTTTAGAAATAAAATAAGTTTTTTTTCATATAACACTATAATGGCGTTTTTTCTCATATTATAATCGACACGAGGTATATCGCCTGGTGCAATCGACAAAGTATCTATGATTTAAATACACCATGTAGGAAAATTCACGATTAACTGGTACAAGGTAACAGTATTTTTTTATGTAAAATCCTCAACCACAGTCATCATTGATATCCTTCTAATTTTTCACTCAAACAGTACTGAATAGATAAAAGTTATGTGTGTTTTCTTGCCGTGGAAAAGTGGAGTCAGCAATATGGTGCTTGTAGACACTAAATATTTCGTTAAGGTAATAAAAGACGCAGATGAAGTCACGTGTATCAGCTAGTATTTTATATACAGCTTTAATGATTGACTGCGATATCGCTTGAGCGAGTTACATTTAGTGGAACACATTTGTAGGTGCACTCGTTGAATGGCGTGATATCATTTGACCGCGAGTAATTTTACCTTACTAATTAAATAAAATAATCTACCTCTTTTGAAGCGATGATGGCTTAGTTATCGTTCGAACACGACATCGATGGACCTCGGTACAATTCCTTGCAACTGAGTGGGAGGTTTCGATGAAGGGAAATATCGCGATGTAGCCATTGCCTTGTGGTAGGGTTTTTGCTAAGTCCGTCTGGCTAGATACCACCTTCGAGTTGACAATCTGTCGCCAGGCAGGTGTTAGAATGTGTTCCGTCAAATGCATTTGAGAGCAAGTCCCCCTCCCCCCCCCCAGGTTTGGTGTGTTTATCATCTTAGACCGCATCGTCATTGTTTTTTATTTCATAGGAGGCAAACGGACATGTGGGTCACCTGATGTCAAGTGATCACCACCGTCCATAGACACTAGCAATACCAGGGGAGTCGCAAGTGCGTTGCCGGTCTGTGTTTGGGGGAGGGAGAGTGGGGGAGTACGGTAGTAGATAGTAGTGCGTTCAAATAAACAAAAAAAAAATCAAAGTATAAATGATTTAACTCTGCGTGATGTTTACTGAAGCTATATTTCGTGACTTTCATGCCATCATGCGTAAGTAATCTGCCTCAATATTGAGGTAAGTCAGAAGTAGTCATAATAGTTTTCTGAGCTTTCTTGCTTGTAGGCTGAATGGTTACTTTGTTAGCCATCGGGTTGTACTGCATGTACGTAGAAGCGTGTAAGTGGTTAATTATATACATAATTACATAATAATGTTAAGTGTTAAATAATATTAACACTAGGTATTTTGTTTTGGTTTTATATTACAGGGGGCAAACGAACAGGCGGGTTATCTGATGGTAAGTGACCACCGCCGTCCATAGACACTAGCAACACCAGGGGAGTCCCATGTACGTTGCCAGCCTGTGTTTGGGGGGCTGGAGGAGGGGAGGGTACACCTCCGGCGCTCTCACTGACCGAACGAAACGCAACAATGCGAGCACTGTTACTTCACGTCGGTGTTCTTTGGATCGGGTGGTAGTACCCCGGGCGAGCCGACCCATTCACGCTGAAACCAGTAATAGCTTCAGCGTGGCTCTACCACCTACGAAATATTTAACATCAGATGAGAAACGCTAAATCTTGGAAAGTATTAAATAAGTCTCTATATATAATCTATTCTGAGATATTCGTAGCTCGACGATATCACGCACCAAATATATGAAATACAGTTGGCAAAAGAATTATATATGAATATAAAAGGAACACTTTTACCCGGGCGTTTGGAAGGAGGTGATATCCATAGGGAATATATGGAGTGTATTGGAAAAAGTTTTGTATGCATTGTTCGGGTACCTTATTGGGGTTTTGATTGGCGAGGCTTTTCATGTTTGACGGTTACATTTGACGAGACACGCGCAGGTGTGTGTGGAGACGGCCATGAATCGATTCCATGCATGCATGATTTGTAAATGATCAAGAATTTGTATACACACATCTGTCGTCATAACTTTTTTATTATACACGAACTGTACCCGCGACTCCATCCGCGTGGAACCTAATGTAAAAAAGCAAGGTGACTAACAAAATCATCTGAATGTATTAAGTCCATTTACTTATCTACTTTTGTCGTACTTAAGTCGCATCGTTATTAAAATTACAATAACTTTAGATAGAGTGGACCGATTTTAATGAAACCAAGACTAAATGTTACTCGAGGATATGCTTTATAATTTTATCGTGTTACTTTAACAGTGATGGGTGTTCGTACAAACAGACAGACAGATATTTCTAAAAATGATCGCAATTGCAACGAAGTTTTTCACGAATATCTAAAAAGTACAGACACGTTAGATTTACATTCTTATTATATGTATAGATAGATAGGTCTATAAGACACACAGTGCTCATTTCATTTTACTTTAAAATTGAAAAAGGCTTTTCGTCGGACACATCAGTCAAAATAAGTGCAAAGAAATTTCGTCTAACAAAATGTGTTTTAGTTGGATTGACAGGGGAAAAAATATAAAACATCTGAACCAGACTTAATAACCGCATCTGTAGTTTACTGTTACTTCCAATATTCTATGGAGCAATCTATTTTTTTTCTGTTCACAATAGAATCATTGCAGCAAAAACTTTTAAAAGACGGTAAAAACCTATTATCATTAAATAGATACAATTAATTTTTTATTATTTTCATATCCGAGAAGTAAAACCTTTGTTTTTTTTTTATTATTCGTTAAAATAAATTACTTTTGTTCAGTTGCCAGTAAGTAACTGTAAAAGTATTACAAATACTGTTTTAAAGCCTGTTAAAATATACTACCGAAAATAAGTCCACGGGAAATCGAAGAATATTTTACCCATAAGCTTCCATATTAATCGGGATTTATTATCGCCAAACGTACGGTAAAACCGTTCTTACTCGCAGACGGTTAAAGTTGAAAACATAATACCTATAATAAAGTATAGCATAAGAGGAAATTTACAACTACGGTCATAAGTAAAACGTTTCGGAGATATTGGGTCAATCTTTATTCATGGTGTGAGGCGACTACGGTTTATTACTACCGCATTTGGACAGTTTGAAACTTATATTCATTACTGTTAATAATGATAGGTCATCACGGATTTTCTGAGAACAAATGTGATATATTTGTATAGATAAATTATATACCCACAACTCTCCTTATATTGCTGTTTTCATAAATTATGTCGAGAATATACACAGAATTGTATTTTATATAAAAAAAAAACCCCCCCCCCCACAAAACTGGCCAAAAAAAATATTAAACGGGCGGGTCCCCCTTTAAAAAAAAACTAAAATTAACTCCAGCCCCCTCCCAGCCCAATTTCAATCTAAACCATTCTCAATCCCCACAACACACACAAAAAATTTCATCAAAATCGGTCCAGTCGTTTAGGAGGAGTTAGTTACATATATACCAGTTTTATATTAAATGAGCTTTTTTTTTTTTTCTTTTATTTTTTTTTTTGTTATTTTTTTTGGTTTGCGTTTTTTCATTTTAAGATGAGTGTCTGGGAGCTTTGACCAAAAGTAGAACAGCTTTAATGTGTCATATTTTTACATACATAAGTTTCAAGCTCAGGAACAAAACAATTTGCAAACGATTCAATGACGATTGATTTTAGAGATCCATGCACATACCGTCGTGTTTTATATCAGAGCTCCTAGCGGTATTATTTAGTTTACACGACGAGAAAGCAACCGGGAATAAGTATAATTTACCATATTCTAAATGACATATTTTTAAGTACGTAATATTTTTCGAGTGTCTGTTTTTCGTTTATTCGACTCATCAAAGCTTTATAGGTACAGTTTAATATAAAACTCTATAGAAAAACCAGTTTTAAAGTCTTAGTTAGTCGGGAATGACTAAGCGTAGGCAGATTGGTTAACCGTCATCCAATACGTTGAGTCACTATGATGAACGATGGCTCGCAACTTTAAAAAGACAGTTCACATCTATCATTTTATTTTGAAGTGAAGTGAAAACTAACTTCTTTAGCTCCGTTTCGATTACAAACTCGCTGAAACGAATATATGACATTAAAGGACATCTATATGACTTAACGTGCAAGAGAATGAAATAGAATGCATTATACAGTGTTTCGTATATTCGTATATACGATTCGTCATTGTATGTTGCACTGCATAATACTTGCTTTGGTCCGAGCGTTGTACGTTTATATTTGTACGTGTGTGTGTACCTGCGTGTTACGAAGCCTTGGGAGTTTCATTTGTACCGTGTGTGAACAGCACCCCTGTTTATTTTTATTTAATTGTAAAAAAGTGCCGGCACTATAGGTACTTAATGGTAAGCACAGTACATTCTAGAGACGACAGTGTCCACCAAAAGATTTATGATACATCGAAAGTCGCTGCTGTCATGCCGGTAAGCAAGTGTCTTTGCGGGTGGATTGTATATCAAATGTATTGAAGTGCTCTCAAATGCAACTAGCTACTGGCTACACCTATAGATATTTGGCAATATATTTTAAACGGAACCATCATAAAAGAAAATTGTAACGGAATATTAACAAAATTTTTCCGACCGTTAAAAATACCACTATACTTTTTCTATCTCCAACAGAACTACAATAGAAATCATTTGTCTTTAAAATAACCCATAGTAATAATGTTCGATTCGTATGCGACAAGCTGAACGGAATCAGAGCAATAATTATTAATAGCCGATCAAGGGAGCGTTAAGACCGCCCCTCCCCGCCTAATTGCAGCCCCCGACAACAATGGACGGCGGAGCAAATGGTTCGAAAAATTACGCACTATTGTACAGGCGTGACTTCCTTGGGCCACTATCTCGGGTCAATCGAAATATATTAGACAAGGGTTTAAAAGCTTTCATGTGTGCATGTTTTAAAACCACTTGTGCCTCGACATATATAAAATAAAAAAAACGATATGCCGATTTTATTTTCGCCAAATTGTTTAAATTATTGCATGATATTACTAAGACAATATTGTCAAATCCACATAGGATGCTTAAGACACAATATATGTTCAGTTGCAGTTGAGGTCAATGAAGTTAGGATAAAATTGTCTTGAAAATACTAAATGTTACTATTGTTTTTATAATGGTCTATTTAATTTCTATGAAAATTTTCTATACAACGTCCACTGACTATCGAATTAACAGTTTCGGGTTAGATTATTATGAACATAATTAAAATATGGAGTCAATATAAAATCTGCTTTCATTTTTCATAAAAGGGGTATAAATATTTTTATTTAAAATATTCTAGTTAAAATAATTATCTACATTGAATGGATTTTGTCAAATTTACTATACATCGTTAATAAAAAATCTGGTATCTCTAATTTTATAGTCAGTAACAAATAACTGTATTGTTGACAGCAATCTCTACCAGGTAATCTTTGGTTAGATATGTTCCAGAAAGAAAAGCCATACCAATAACATAACATTTAATATAAAATATAATATATCAACCCCTCGCGTGTTCTTTCGCGTTTCAACACAGAACAATAGAAATAAAGTACAACCTTGTCGTTCAGGTATAGATTTGTATCAATTAAAGAACATGTGTTGCTTTGTTTATAATTTTCTTTTTCTCGATCCGATTACGCTGTCCTAGCAAGGTCTTAACAGATTCACCGGACTACCTTTGTTTATACTTTTTCTAAAATCTCGAACGAATTGCAGAATACTGTACCTGCTTAACATTGTTAATTGCAGAACACAGGTGGGGCTAAGGATTCATCAATGGGACTTCATACCCATCATCCAATGGAAAACAGATCTTTTATACATTACTTTAAAGATGTTATTCTCTTTAACTGGAGATGCAATCAAGGGGTTTATTGTTGATATATGTATTTATCTTTTTCTCTTTTATCAAATAAAATTCTATTGCTCATACGCCTATACATATTGCTAGAATAATTATTTGAAGGATTGGGACATTTTTCTATGATCACTTAGACTTAGTACAAATTTGTTATGTTGATAAATATATACATTTGCAAGATAAAATATTAGAGAATCTGTGGTAATTTTTAAATAAGCCTGTATTCTCTTTAATATGTTTTTTTTAGCGTTATCGAAACTCAGTACATTGATATTGCTGTCGACAGCATGTCGAGAACAAGTTTTTGGACTCGCTCCATATTTTCTAATACAGGCGAGACTATAACCTAGCTTCCATTAAAATAACGATACTATTTTGCGACCTCATTCTTTCTGAATTTAGTTAAACTTTTAAACCAGATTACGGTAAAGATAAAATACCACGATCTTTGATACTCAATGTGACGAATGAAATGTTCAAATCTAAATATTAACATTTCTCGTTACGGAACGTATTGTCAGTTCTCTATACAAATTATGATAGAATTCCTATCGATATATTTATTCGGAGTGATCTAATCGTGAAGGATCGTGCCTTTCTCTTGAGTTTCCCAACAGGATTACCAATTATGCATATGCGTGCGAAGTGTGACGCGCTTGCGAAACATATTCACGGACATTCACTAATGAAGGCTTTGTGGTAACAGTTTGAAATCACTCGTGTGCTTTGAATGCTACGACGTATACATTTTAAATCATTGTAAATCCCTTGTAAATTTCCTAATAGCCTATTGCTAGAAGAATGCAGAATGCAGATAAGTGGATGGTCATGGTCTATCTGATGACGGTAGAACCTATGTAAGGTTGTAAGACCGTGTATGGCAAAATGCATCGGCACATGAATCGCTCTAAATTAATCATCAGGTTACTGGTACACCGTTATAAGAGCAGTGACCATTTAATATCTAGCTTATCTCTAAATATGTAATGTCATAAAAAATACTTGACAAGACTGTTCCGAAAACTAGAGTTACGTAGAGTCCGAATTACGAGTCTTCAATTACTAGTATTCCCCTAATAAGTGTTTCAATGTAGTCGGTTGACTCTACAGTGTAATATATACTAGTAGCCCGCTCCGGCTTCACACGGATGTACTAACGAATAAAATGAATAGAAATTTTCCACATTTCCGTACGACTTCTTCAAACATTTTCTTTCATACAAATATTGTACTTACAATTACAAATAACAAGAAATAATTAGCCAAATCAATGCAGACATTCTAAAGTAATTCGCTTATGTACATTAATTAGGCAATTGATTTTTATTTATCTAAATATATACGAAATGAAGGAATAAAAAAAATGTTGAGGCAGTCATAAGGACCGCCGACAGAAGTGAAAACTCAAAACAATAGAATGGCACTCCGAATAATCATTCTATATTTTTTTATACAGTTCATTACTTCTACCACACTTCAAACAAAATTATATAAATACCGCACGGAGGTATGTCTATGTACAAATACCTATACACAGTATACATATAGCTCATGGGAAGCGTTCGGTGACGATGACCCGAAATCCATGATTTTTGTTCATCCAAAAAAGTGCTCAACTCGCCTAAAGATGTTTTCACTTCAAATATGATTTCATGAAAGAGGATATACGAGAGGCTTTAATTTTAGTATCATTATGGCACGACGCTGGTGTAACGACTATCAGGAGACTCTGAGTAAAAGAAAATTATAGTAAAATCTCATATCGTCCCAACATTAAAGTAATATATACAAGGCAAGTGAAAGGAAGAGGTCGCGGCGGGACCTCTGACCGCACTCCGTCACTCTCGACAACCTGAATGCTTAAACTGGTCCGACGGGCTTGAAGGTGGGTGAGATCTCGCAACGGCTACCACATATTCCGGTCCTGTGAGTGAAAGTTAATACAAGAATATTTTTAAGCGATGAATGCCTCTTTAAAGTATATTCAAATGAAACTATACGTAATTTAGAATATTTCCCAATGAGCCGAAAAACTTGGAGAAGGAAACCATCGCGATATAACCATACCACGGTGGTAGGGTTCTTTTCTAAATTCGCTTGACTAGCTACCACCTTTAAGTTGAAAATCTATTATCAAGCATCTATGACCATATTCCACCAACTACAATTAAAAGCCCGTCCGTTTAGGCTTAGCGTGTTTATTATTTTAGACCAGATCGTCATTTAATATCAGGTGGAGGTTGTGGTCTAGGCTAATAAATAAAACCTGTAGCGTATATATATGAATCTCGTTGTGGCCTGTCCATGGTTTGTCCGGTGGAATATCATTCCGATGTCTGATGTCCAGGTCCCGGCATGCACCAACGAATTTTTCGGAATTCGCGTACATTTACTAATTTAAATTGGTAACACTATCGGCTGACGGTGAAAAAAAAACATTGTGAGGAAACCTGAACCTGAGAAATGTTCTTGTAGTATTACTGTATGTGGGAAAACATAGAACTGCGGATTTCTCAGAGTTTGAAATCGCCAATACGTCGTGGGATGACGCGGTGATTATGCCCATAGCTTCCTACGGGAAGAGGCCTATGGCCCTACAGTGGGTCTCTTACAGGCTGATGATGATGATGATGATGAAACTTTTTGTGTAACAAAAAATGGTGGGGGGTGAACACCGTGTCGGTTAGTGTTAAAAACATCGGTTCTCTGCCGATAATCGAATCGACATCAGGTGTGGTTTACGGATCATAATTTCAAATGACTCTCATAAAAAGACTCACTTCAAAAAAGGTCACAACGGAGGTATTATATTAAAAAAAAATCATGTAACATCTCACCAAAAAGTTTTACTAAACGAAAGCGTTTCACATCCGGCTCGACCTAAATATAAAACACAGCTTTTATTTTGTTCGACTGAAAGAACCGGCTAATCGAGATAACCTTTACTAATGCCTCTTAATGATTCGTAATGCATCAATTCAATCGAATAATAACTCGATAACGTGCGCAATCTGTTGCGTATTGAGACAAATCTTTAATATCTGTACCGTTGTATAATACATGTATAGTATGGCAGGTTTTATAAAACTATTTCCACATTAAAGTTAATGTCGAATATTTTCATATTTATTTAGGCAAATATCAAATTACCCAAGTTAAATAAATAACTAATCTATCTATGTAATTATTTAGAATAAATAACTCTACGAATCTGACTTTTTATCCGGACACGACAAAAGAATTGCAAAGTAGCGATCAAAAACAATGGCGATAACCGAAAGACCCACGATCCAGCATCAGTAGTCACTATTATATCGGTTCTCAAACCTCTTTGCAGCTGGGCATGCACTGGCTGGTTCCAAAATGTGAAAAACCAAAAATTATTGTCACGGATTTACATGTGCATTGCGGCAACAATCCAATCCAATCCACCACACCTGTATACACAATATAAGTCGGTTAATAATGGAACGAGAGTAATCTAACTATACCACAATTGGGAGTTTTATATGACTAGTGTATGGGAGTTGCGCTTGAGTCCCATGCCTGATGCCTGAGCCTCCTACATATTACATAATATAAAACCTACTGGATAGAATCTCGTCTATTTTTTTATTCGTTTTAATTCATATATAATTGGTCTTAGTCCAGAAAAATGAAAACATAATTTAATAATTAAAAATTATTTAAATAATTTAAAAATTTCGTTTATTATAAGCACTACCTATGCTTTCAGCGATGTGTTTTATTATCGTGCAAAACTGGGGCGAGCGGTGTGCATACGCAGAAGAAGGGAAGTATAACGGAAAACGTTCTTTACAAAGACATTTTTGAGCAAAAGTATATGTTTCCTTAACATTTTTTTAATTGTTAAAATAATAAATAACGTAGATAACCTCGCGGGTATTATCAGCTGATATTACATAAATATATTTAGATTGAATAAATTCAAGAATGCGTTAAATGCCGTCATCATTAATAGCGTTACTAAACACTTTATTCACGGTGCGTTGCGAAAATTAAAGTGACCCCTCTGAACCCATTCGAGTAAGGTATTTCATCAGAGACTCGTGAGAAGCATGACCGGTCGACTTGACCTGATGGAGAACGTTATTGTGTCTTCATCACATATGATTAAGACAGATTATATATAACAAAAATGGTTTGTATAATCTACATATATATATGTTATATGAGTCAAATTGAAGTTTTTTTTTAAACATAGAAGGCAAACGAACAGGTCGGTCAGCTGATGTTAAACGATCACCACCGTCCGTAGACACTAACAGCACCAGGGGAGTCGAAAGTTCGTTGTCAGCCTGTGTTTGGGGGAAAGGGGGGAGGGGGGAGAGGAGAGAGGAGGTGGGCCTCTGTCGCTCTCACTGACCAAACGAAACGCAACAATGCAAGTACTGTTACTTCACGTCGGTTTTCTATAAGAGGGTGGTACTACCCCGGGCGAACCGACCCATTCATGCTGAAACCAGTAGTAGCTTCAGCGTGGCTCTACCACCTATGAAAGCGTGAAGTATCTGCTCCTTGCTCAAACTAATTTCTGAAACAGCTAAACCGACTTTTTTTCAACTTTTATTCTAAATTATTACTGCTATTGTCGAGAACACAATAATAATTGTATGTGTCTTGTGATAATTTCAATACTGTAACAGAACGGTGGCCCTCTTATTAGAACTTTCCAGGGAGTTTCCGTGGCACCTCAGAATACATGCTCCGTGGTATTATTTTGTTGTTACGCTTTGATAATAAAAAAACTGTGTTTGTACTTATGTACCGTTATAAGTTATACTTCTTTGGCGTAACAAGATAAACATCTTTTCAAAAATTTTATCTTTCGCCTTAATCTACGTTTGTAAAAAAAACGACACTAACAATACTTTTTTTTCGAACTAACTACGCTATTGACCTAGCAAGGTCTTAACAGCTTCACCGGACTAGTCTAACAATACAAAAAAAGTATTTATTAATACATTGAAAGTTTTAATACAAAGAAACACAAACAACAAATACAAAGGAACAAAATGTTGACTATAGCTAACTTCAGGGTGTCGGTTTTTCGTGACGATGTGCGCGCGCATCGTAAAAATTTACTCTCATCATTTTTCCCTAACGCGCCAAAAGAAGTATAACTTCAAAAAAATCCTAAAAGTCAACCGCAGCGCCATCTACCGGGTCCAATCGTGAATCTAAGCCATCATCAGATCCACTGGAACACTCACACAAAATTTCATCAAAATCGGTCCAGCCGTTTAATTCTTGGATCTCGGTTCACACTAATATCTAAGTCGTGTTATTAATATTACTTCTAGCATATTGAAACACTTAGTTCGAATTTTGATTAAAGACTTTCAGCCAGTGAAGCATCTCATACTGGTAAAGATAATGAGACGAGGTGTTTCGCAGCTGAGCAAAGGAATGACAATCTGTCAATATTTTTGAAGATCTCTCTGCTGTCTCATTCACTCCACTTTGTGAATTTTTTGTACAACTTTTTTAATAGTCCTTAACCTTCTGACTTGATAAACAAACCAAATTTAGATTTTCGCAAATGGAAGTTTTTGAAAAGTGATATGAAAATATCTCAGTTTAGAGTTGGGATAGAACACGTATTGTTTGATAGGCGACTATATCATATCGAAGAGAATAATTCTATCAAACGATATGTAGAATGTTTATAAGAAATTTAATATCACCCTAGGAAGCGGTGACAAAGGCAGGCTTATGTGGCATCGGATGCATGACGCGCTGTACATTGAGCTACTATTATACCGAATAGTTCTAGTCTAGATAAGGCATTATTTAAATACTAATTAGATTTTTTTTCATACATGTAAAATGTTTATGATCTTTGGTGTTGTCTCTCTTTTCTCATCTCCTTTATTTTTCTGTTTAATATTCCTTCTATTTAGAATATGTTTCCCTTTTAATGAAAGAAAAATCTGATCAATTTAAATCAAATACATAATAATTCTTAAAACCATAGACATACAGTGCTTGTCAATATTTTTGGCCTCTCTGAATTTAGCTGTTAGTTCGGGCTTGCGCATAATATAGCCAAGGATCACTACACATTATAAAAAAAGTCCTCTGCGATGTCTGTCCGTCTGTCTGTTAACTCTAGACCTACTGAACGGATTTTCATTCGGTTTTCACCAGTAGATAAAGTGATTCACGAGGAAGGTTTAGGTATGTAGTTTATTAAGGTCAGGGTAGGAAAACGTCCTCTGGGCCCGCTAGTTTAATATAAAGCATTTAATTGTTTATTCTTAAGTTGTCTAAATGTTACACATATAATTCGTATTTATACCTAAATTGGTACCTCTTCATGTATATTCAATTATAATGATAATCTTTAAAAAAATCTATTTTTTTCTAGAGTTCAGTGATACTGTTATTCCAAGTTTAATATGAATAAGCGATATACATCATACCGAAAAGTAATTGCTTGTAAACTTAAGGGTATACTATAGATACTATCGATATTTGTCGATTGACAAATATTAACGTTGGCATTCAATCGTTAATCATATAACTCACGCCTTTTATTTTGAAGACCGATAAGAGAATGTCAAAGTTATGTTATGACATATGAAATAGTATCGACAGAACGACGCCTCAAGATTATTTACTGAGATAATTATCAAGTGGAATATTTATATAAATACTTTGAGAAATGTAAGTATAGACAAACCATCGAAACTTTTCTCTGATTATAATTTGACATCCTAAGACGAGTTGACGATATAAGCCAAAAGCACAAAGGAGAGTTCATTCGGAGGATCAATACCGAGCTACAGTTAAATGGCTGATAATAACAATTAATTCAATGATATTACGGGAACAGACGGGGTATGTACAGTTACATGTAACTCATAAGAAACTGTAAAACTGAATCATAAGCTAATGTCTATCAGACATTATAGCGGACGTTACTTAGCACTTCGGCCTGGATTGGACGCTATCTGGAACTAGTCGTACAGAGTGAGAGAGTGGAATATTAGTAACTGAAACAATAAAAATAAATTAAAACCCGTTCCTTGGTTGGCGGTCGAACCTGACAGCGATTAACACTGTTGGTATGTAACTGTACATACCAAAGATATACAATTAATTAAAATATGTTTCAGATTATCTCCATCATTTTACTTTGCAAAAAGTACTATGATTGTTCTTATACCGCATCCGAGACTAAACACTTTTCGCACATCCTGAAACGATAGCATACAATGTGCGCGAACTCCGCACCGTTGCGAATTAATATCGGAGCATTGCCGTGTGCCGTGTCCTGCGTGATTAAATTCATGTTGAACATGCACGCGTTATGTTTAAGCATGTTATGTTGACAGCGACGCTGTGAAAGTTTACTCAGTTACACACGAAACTTGCTATTTACTGAAACACAAAGTTTCCGAGTCTCTTCATCATTTATTTGAATTTCCAAGAGTCTAACTAAATATTCAAGTGACTACACTTTGGATTTTCTTTTCTATCACGCTTTTATTAGCTTCACCTGTATGTTTGTATGTATGTTTGTTTGTAACCGACCCCTTTGAGCTCGATTTTGTCCTACTTTGAACGATCAGATTTAATTCAAACTTTGCACACCTGTCAAAGGTCGATGACAATGCAATAATCCGAAAAAAAAAGTTAAAAAAATTTTTTAACTAAAAAATGAAAAATAAGTAATAGTTTAAAAAAACACGCTTTATTAACATGCGATGCGTCACTGTTAATATCAGCACCTCGAGATATCAGTCTTTTTATAATTTTTTTGACACTTTTTACAAAAATATGCATTTATTTCTAATTTACACTATTCTTAATCCAAATTTATTAAATTTTATTTTCTGTTTTTTAGTTGGATTTTATATGAAAGCGTGTTTTTTTTAGTTTTTTTAAACTATTATTTAAAATACTTTACTAGCGGGCACGGCGGACGTTGTCCCGCCTTGATAATAAAAAAACCTCAACAAAGTATATACCTAAACCTTCCTCATAAATCACCTTATCTACTGGTGAAAACCGCATGAAAATCCGTTCTGTAGTTTTTGAGTTTATCGCGAACAGACAGACAGACAGACAGACGTGGCAGAGGACTTTGTTTTATAACATGTATTGATAGACGAGCGTTCAACCACAGTTCCACCTATCATGTGAAATGACGACATGGTCTAAGATAGTAAAGACGTTAAATCTAGAGGGGAACTGGCCTTCAAGTACAGCTACCGAAACTCACCAACGAGTGCGAGTGCGACAGATTTTCAACTAGAGCGTGGTAGCTTGCCAGGCGGGGTTAGAATAAGTCCTACCACCATGGTTTCATCACGATATTTTCCTTCGCCGAAAGCTCCCAGTCGGTTGCCAGGATACGAAGTAAATCGCGGTGTACGACGACACGCTATGAACTAAGCCATCATCGGTTCAGAGGTATCCTAACTGATTTTATGAATGCGAAAATGAGTTTGTTTGTTTCTTACACTTTTAGGCCGTTACTACTGAAGCGATCGTCATACAATTTTGCAATAGCATTCTGAGAGGTACAAAAAAGGGCATAGCGGACCTTTCATCCAAAGAAACGTATTGTTATCGTAGGAGAGCACAAGTCGACATTAACGCGAGCAAAGCCGTGCGCAGAAACTAGTAATAGTAACTAGTATACGACAGTGGCGATATGGTGCAGTGATAGTAAGTTCTACAATTAAGCCGAGAGGTCGTGAGTTCTGTGTTTGCATATGACTGATTTTTACGTGATGAGCATTATTGTCAGTATAATGTCTGCGTGTTAGAAACAATAACATACATACCTGTAACTGCTTGCGATTGCGATCGCTATGAATTAATATATAAAACTTAATAAATATAAATAAAATACGTCACCTAGAGCAGGGATTCCCAAACTGGGTACCGCGGAGCTTAAGAGTTCCGTAGAATAATCATCAGGGTTCCGCCAAAATTATTTATTATTAGCTATCCCCTCGCTCCCACTCCATACAACGAATCGTTGTGAAACAGGCTTTTCAGCCTACGTTTATACAAAAAAACAAATACAGGTCAAGATTGAATACAACCCCAGATATAACGCATACAATTGTCAGACGTAATAGCGAACTATAATACAGTAAAACAATTCCATTCTTCACATTAAAACTTTAAGTTAAGAACGGTTCAATTATATTACACATTTCTTAAAAAAATGTTCTTATATAATTTCAGAGTTGATTTGTAATCATTTGATATGGGGTTACATAAAATAAAAGGTACTTGGTTGGTAATAAAATGCGTTACAAGCTCTTCTTTACATAAGTACTTGATATTTTAATTTCACATAAGTTCTAACCAAACTATAACCGTATATTTACAACGATATCAGAAAATATCGAAGTAATCAATCAAAAAAAGTAATACAATAAAGTCGACGCGTTTTTCGAAAATCCCACTTTCAAACGTTTCACAACGAAACACTAATGTGTTTGACCTTTTAATAAGTAAATTTCGTTTTGCTTCATCAACCGAGGTCGTTGATAACATCTCGTGAGTTGCAACAATGCGTGCTATTCATGAACTATTGCGGCCATGGCTTTTGTTGTTGGGTGAACAGAATAATAAGAAACAAATGAATTTAATTGGATTTGTGCAGGTCCTATGTGGGTTATACACTCTATAATAATGTTCAGGAGACGGTTACCATGAGAAAAAAGTTAAGGCAGCCATTAGGACTGCGAACAGAAGTGAAAATACAATACAATGGAATTTAAACTGTGTTCTCTTTAGAATTTTTGACCTGCACCTGCACCTGACTACTCTCGAAGAAAGACGCCTTCGTGGTGACCTCATAGAAACTTATAAAATAGTTACTCATAAATACAACATGCCATACTTACGTGAAATGTATATTTTAAGAGACACAACAAGATCTACAAGAGGAAATCAAACCAAAATAAGTCAATCACTTTCACACACAACAATTGCACACAATTTCCTCAGTAACAGAGTGGTTCTGAACTGGAACCGATTGCCTGACGAAGTAGTATCTGCTAGTTCTGTCCATGGTTTTAAAAACCGACTCGACATCTGGCTCCGGACTAATAAACTTACTTTAATAAATGAACATCTGCAGTGACCAAAACCTGACAAAAAAAAATTTTCGACACAGTGTGAAATAGACGTATCAGCAATTATGCTGCTTGTCTATTAACTATAAATAAATAAAAATAATAAATAATTATAGTGTGAATTATTTAAATTCCATAATTTGCAAATTGAAATTATTAACATTAGTCTCTCTTTCACATATATTGGCACTCCGAATAATAATTGTATACTTTTAAATTTACATTAAAATTATTATTTTATAATATTATTTTAAATTTATTAATTCATCAAACATATACGACGAGCTGTACGATTTCAATACAAAATATCTATATCAGACGTACATTATACTACGCGTCGTTAGTATGACGCGAGCCGCGCAAGTGCCATAAGCGTCGGTCATGCTTACTGGTATGTCATGACGCAAAATTATAAATTTATCTCCTGTCAACAAATACCGCTCAACGCGCCTAAAGAAGTTTTCACTTCAAAACATATTGTCCATGAAATTGAAACTGTCATTAGTAAATAAAAAAGCGCATATCGCATTATCATTTAAAAGAATTATGCTACGCTTTAAAATGTAAAAATGTTTAAACTCTTGATTTAGATTATATATTCATACCAAATAATCTACATATATACTAATATTATAAAGAGGTAAAGTGTGTGGGTTTGTGACGTTGTAGGGGGTAATCTCAGAAAATACAGGTCCGATTTGAAAAATTCTTTCAGTGTTATGTAGCTCATTTATCGAGGAAGGTTATAGGCTATATATTATACCGCTAATACCAATAGGAGATGAGCACCAATGAAGAATGTTTCAAAATCGGGGTTTTTTTTCCTCTTGAGAGTTTCCGCTGAGTGCTAGCGTTAGCCCAAAGTAGCTATTCCACGCGAACGAAGTCTAGTATTAAATAAGCAGAAACAAACAGTTGAGTACAACTTTCTCTTCTGTTTCTCAACTGATTTCAATCATTCAGTAGATATTGACGAGTTTTAGTGGTATAAAAAATATTGGAAATAACAGTGTTTTTTCTTAACCTTGAAATATGGTCAAATTTCTACCAGAAGACTTTAAAAAACCGTTTAAGTTGATAGTATTATTTTTCTATTCGAGAATAATATAATGGCGCCACAAATTATTTAATAAAGAAAACACACAAACGAATTAAACAAACTAGTGGGCGCCCAGTGGTCGACATTCGACCATAGTTCATTGAATTTTTAAAGTTTGAACTTTATTAGGGTTCTTTTATCAAAGAGTATTATAACCTCTATAATCAAAGGCTTTCATCATGCCTACTCAGTTATTTGCCACTTTTTTTCAATTATATAAACATAAAAAAAATCGATGTCTAAATGAAAACTGAAATTAATTATAAATTTGAAACAAAAAACAGGCGGTTACATAAGGTGGTAAGGCTCTTAAATACTAAGTAAACATAACTTTACGAAAATAAAAAAAAATTATCGGACCCCCTCATGACACAATTTTCAATTAATTTTACACGACATCATGGGCGCGTGGTATTTCTGGGTGATATTGAACTAAATATAGTCTATACATTATGAGGAATAGTGATATGCCCAGTATCATCATTTAGAAAAGTAATGGATACACAATAGAATCAAATTAAGAATCCAAAACAAAGATGTTTATAATACTACCATTAACTTTTGAAAATGAATTCATTTTTGTTCATAATTCGTCATCAACTGTACTAAATATAATTGCTACATCAAGTTAACTGCATCATTGTAACCGCGGAGATATAAGTCATGGATTACTTTCATAACCAAACAAATTTTCATATTTTGATTTTACAAAGTATTTTTCGCTCATTTTTTATTGAATCATCATTTGAGTACACCATAAAGAAATACTAAACATTAAAATATTGACATTGACTTTGGAAATATTGCTTTACTCTTATGGCAAAATGAAGAAAAGTGACATGAAGTGAAAGCAGTCTGTCACATAAAAATTTTGACATTCAATAAAACCAAAGAGAATAATAATTATTTCAGTAGTGCCATAAATTTACTAAAGATAAATTATTTATCAATTAATATTATGTATATTATGAATTTACATATTATATTATTCTAAAATTAACCTACAATCTCACCAGTTGATTTCAAAGGGCATATTGTAAGGCATGCAACGTCAGTTATGTTAAAAATATTTAAAAGGTAATTGGAACGTAAGAAGGTTGAATGATGTTCGAAACGTCTTTTTCATTTACATATATGTTGTGTAAAATTCAAGCAGTAGTGTGAGTAATGTATATTTTAATTAATTTAATATGATTGTAATGCATTTTATATAAAAAAATAGCTTTGTGCACTTCTCTGCTATATAAACTTTAATTATGCCAAATTTCAAGTTCATCCGGTCGCGCAAATCGCTTAAAAAGGGGTGCAAAATTTTTGGCTTCACGTGTTAATATATAAGATACTAGCGGACCGGGCGGACGTTGTCCTGCCTTGAAAACAAAAAAAATCCTAAAAGTCGATTGCAGCGCCACCTGCCGGGTCCAATTGTGAATCTAAACCATTCTCGAATCTCCACGAACACACACAAAAAATTTCATCAAAATCGGTCCAGTCGTTTAGGAGGAGTTCAGTCACATACACACGCACACAAGAAATATATATATTAAGATGTTACAATATCATTGTTGAATGTAGAATAAAAAAGGGTAATTGGAACGTAAGAGTAAAAAAAATACATACAGTCGAGCATAGCAACCTCCTTCGCAACCTTTTTTGAAGTTTGGCAGTATGGATTAATTCCTTCGCCTGTCCTATTGGACGAATATTATTACTACTTTTTTGAAGTCCGTTATTGACGGATGTCAAAATGTCTTTTTTATTTACATGTGTGTATATGTTGTGTAAAATTGGAGCAGTAGTGTGAGTAATGCATATTTTAATTAATTTAATGTACTTATAATGCATTTTATATAAAATAAATAGCTTTCTGCACTTCTCCTCCATATAAACTTTAACTATGCCAAATTTCACGTTCATCCGTTCACGCAATTCTCTTAAAAAGGGATACAAAGTTTTGGCTTCACGTATTAATATATATGATATATTCCATTCGATAACCATTATCGCATCTTAATTTCATAGCAACACATTGTAAAAAGCAACGTCTTAGTGTGATAATAACTTTAAAACGAATACGCCGATTGACATTATTATTTTTGTTAGTCAAAAGACTTTTATAGTTAGGTTTTAGTATATAATATTCTTAACATACAACGGACCAAATAAGGTTATATTCAAAATCGTTTATATTAAAAAATTCTAAATAAATTGAGCGCAGATTCACGCGCGTCGTATAAATCATTGCACAGGCAGACCTAGAATAGCAGTTCAAATTTCAAATTTAGAAAAAAGGAACGTTCGTTGATGCGTTCAGAATGCCGCGGACGCCGGCGGCTCCGATTTGAGGATCGCGACGTGTTCCGAATACGATTCGTTTTCAGATCGCAATAAAAATCTGTGCCGCGGTGCACGCCTGCGGCCGACTGGCTGGATAACGCGACGTTTCCAATTTTATGCTTCTAGGTTTGATAAATTAAAAAGAATATTGATTTCCAGTGAGGCTGTAAAGTGGGTAACAGTTTTGTTAGACGAGAAAACTCTTTACTGATACTGCAAAAATATTAGAAATGAATTTTGATTTTTTTTACATTTGTTAACTCTTTTAAATTTTTGCATCACTCCACCTTGTAGTATTTTTGTGTCGTTTATAATAATATTTCATTGTTGTATATTTAATGTACTAGTTTCCATTATTTATTTATAAGCCACCGACTAAACGTCGGAACATTGCTATGGGCCGCTATTGAATATCAGCGCTGTAGGACCACTCGGTTGTACTGCAACATGTAACAGAAGCGGGTATTGTTGTTGGACATTCCAATTAACTACATGTCTTCTTCTTTGTCGATCCATTTTCCCATTATTTGGGGTCAGGTCTCCGCACATTTTTGCGCCAAGCTAATCTGTATTGGGTTGTCGATTCTTGCAACTGGGCTTTCTTGAGGTCTTTCGCAATATTCGACCACCATGTCGAAAGTGGGCAGCCTCTATCTCTTTTGCGTTTGGATAGGTTCAAAGCTAATTGGACCACATGATCCTCCTTACTTCTTTTTACATGCCCATACCATCTGAGGCAGTTTTCTGTCATTTTGTCAACGATTGGTGCGACTTTAAAACTCCCACGTATATATATATTAGGTATTTTATCGAGTCGAGTGACATTTCCTCCCCACCTCAGCATCTTTATCTCATAGACATGTACTTTTTGTTCACGGACCTTTTTGACTGTCCAGAATTCTGTTGCATATAGTAGCGTCGGTCGGATTGCTGACTTGTAGACTTTTCCCTTTGTTTTTATGGGTACACATCAAATCTGTAAGCGTTCGCCACTTTTGCCATGCGTCGATTATCCTATGAGAAACATCGGTGTCTGTATTATTGTAGTCTTTAGTAAGTACAGAGCCTAAGTACTTGAATTTATCTATTGTGGGGACATGTGTTTGCCCAATATATACTGTTACAACTTTTGTGTTACCGCTGAAAGGGCATTTCAAGTACTCAGCGAGAGAGTGTAAAGCGAATGTATCCATCTATTAAGATGCTCCTGTAGCATATAACATGTTCTATAGCAGGGTCAACTGTATGTTTTTAGTTAGATAGTCTATCACTAGGTTGAACAGCAGAGGACTAAGAGCTGATATGTGATGAACGCCCACTTTCAGTTCGAAAAGTTTACTTATCATAAAATCAACTAAGCAACGCTTCGAACTCTGGTATTAGCATTGTTGTACATATCTTGGTTTAGTACCACGTAGAGATCAGGTATATTTTAGGCCCTAAGTGCCTATTATACTAGTTTACGCGGCACTTTATCAAATGCTTTTTCTGGGTCTATAAATGCCATATATAATCTAATTAACTATATGTGTATTTTCTTTATTTATCATGTAAGCGTGATGTGTTCCGGCAATAAAAACTTATCTTTCTTCTACTTCTTTTAATTTTGAGGAAGACGAGAAACATAGGTCTCGGAATTATTTTTTAAGATGCAAGGTCTACGGAATGCAATAACATCACTCTAACTTTGGTATGTTCGTCCTATCAAGTCTAAAAGTTATAGAGTGCTTAGGTACGACAGATACCAAAACGTTTAAAAGCTGTCCTGGGATCCATTTTATTTATATTTGTATTTTCAATGACTCTTGAATAGTTATCCTCAGAATCACTCATCAATCTTTATTACCCGCTTAAAATCAAAACACTCTTTCAAAGCGTCATTTTATAGTTGATTATCAGACTGTAGTATAGATACGAGGAAGGTATGTTGATTCCGTGAAATATATATAGATCTATAACTATGTATGAACGTGAAAGTTTGTGAAGAATGATGTTTGCGATTCATTCAAGCAAAAACTATTGAACGGATTTTGATGAAACTGTAACATAACTGATACACCAGAATAACATAAATTGGCAGAAATATACAAATGCGTTACAGTTAATCAAACATAATTTACCATTACTTAGAATGATACAAATATATCTCTTGGTATTTTAGATGACATATATCTGCCTCTAAGTATATAAGTCTACTATATATGTAAAATATAGCTGTGGTATTTGATCATCATACATTTTCAATACTTGATGCAGCAGCAAAACGTAACTGAGAGTAACCTGATTCCGTGCCGGTGGAACTGAACAGGTACTGGAGCCGTCCAAATGTGTCGCAATTGCTACAGTCAAAAACTGTTTATTGAACATCAAGAATCATATCGTTATTCTACCCAAAGTAGCCAGACCACCGACTGCTTCAGTAGGTGCGAAAGCTACATGTCGTTAAAGATCCCAAGTACAATCGAATAACAGTACCAGTTTAGATTAAATAAACGCTACTCGACAGAAGCAGCCGACCAATACAGAAAGCTCTAACAGCACGGTACAATACATTCTAAGAAGTGTTCTTGTACTCTAACACCATGGACCGTGTAACGATGCAAGTTTATGCACAAATTCTTATGCATTATTTATTATGTAGATACAATTTGCATTCATTGGGCATGTACATACTGCATCCGATGAATAATTTATTTACTATGTTTTTACAGTAAAATTTGTAAGCAAAAGTTGTTTTTCTTTTATCACATGACTCTACTTTCAACCGACTTCAAAATTTATGAAACATATGTATATAGATATGCATAAATATCTACAACTAGAATTATTCTCGTCCCATATAAACCGAACAAAAAGGCAGACGAGTTGCGGGTTTTCCGGCTGAAAATTTAAATCATTTGCGAAGTTTTTATTTTTAGTTAGTGTCCCGTCGCCCGTCTCCGTCCATCGCTAATTACTCTCCTGTTGTTATTTATTCACACGTCTGGTTTTATCCGGTTTGAACAGGTTTAAACCCGTGCCGACAAAGTGAGTTTATTTATATGCATATTTTATTATAATAAATATTGTATTTTCAATGAGACGACACGGTTTATTTATTTTTGGCAAAATTATATATCGCATGGACGGAATTCGATATGAACAATCATAATACTTAGTAAGAAGAACTATAAAAATTACGGGTTGTTTCTAAATGCGTGCGTCTACATATGTTGAAATTGGGTTTTTTTAAACTGTTTTGGCATAATGACTGCACGATACCTAATTGAAAGTAGAGTACAGTCCATATAGATAACGGCGACTATCGGTGTTCAATAATTACGGCAGTCGTCGCTATCCTGCCGACCTGCAACATGTGGTTCTTCACGCCTCGTTTAAAGAACAAATTGGACCGTTTATTTTGAAAGTGGTGTAAGTCCATTTTCTTTTGTTTCGAGAAAATTAAAGGTTACTATATTTGTTGATTTAAAAATACAGGCAAATCATATGAGGTCTGGCATTGTTTCTATTGTTTTATCAACATTTAATTTGTTTATATAAATTTGTTTTTGGCTAATTAGACTACGATAACACATATTTATGTGCTGTAAATGGACTTACACCACTTTCAAAATTAGACAATTGTAAAAATCGTTTAATTTCAATTTTGAAAAATCAAATATCGCTTAAAATATACTTCATTTTAATATAATTTTGTTTACAAATACGCATAACAACACATAAAATTTTATTTTAGACGGCAATTACATTGTCATTACAAGATACTGATTACAAGAATTTACTTATTCTCTGCATGTGGTAGTGTTTCAAAATATGCATGATGCACCGGAGGTATATAGGGTAGTAGCTGCTTCATGTCTTTATATTTTTCGTACGTAATAGGTCTGGCATTTTGATACAAAGGCTCCAGGGCGATTTTTTCAAATTTTAACGGTCTTCCAGGACGTAGAGGTAATAAACTGATAATTTTACTAC
The DNA here is from genome assembly GCA_036509395.1 of Antheraea yamamai. NCBI lineage: Eukaryota > Metazoa > Arthropoda > Insecta > Lepidoptera > Saturniidae > Antheraea > Antheraea yamamai. The sequence goes on from AP028450.1 coordinate 10,519,728, forward strand.
TGTTGTTTTTGTTGTTTTTTTAATTCGCCAAAATACGGGCAAAGATACGGAGTCATACAGCCTTGTCGTATTTATTTTCTTCTCACAGGTTATGCGCTGTACATTTTCTAATACATATCTCTAATTTTTTAATATCTATCTTTTAACTTACGAGTAGTGGAAACACGGAGGGGAAACAATGCAAATCGCCCGCGGGTGAAACCGCGGGACACAGCTAGTATAAAATAAATTAAAATAAATAAATAATAATAAATACAAATACAAAAATAACAAATAATAAATCCATCTGCTATGCCACCTACCTCTGTCAGTTGGACTTACACCACTTTCATAATCGATGATTATGCAATTTCATTTACCGACCAATTTTAAGTTGTACAAAACATGGGATTTTTTTGAGAAATTAAACATGGACTATTTATATATAAAAAAATTACATTAAATTAAGCATGAATTACGTGATAGCTCATTTTTCTCAAAAATGGACTTACACCACTTTCAAAATAAACGGTCCAATTATTGTTTGGTTTTAGTATTTTGTCACACTCCAATCTGATATTCAACAACGATATGACCTAAACCTAGACGAGAACTAATTCCGGGATAAACATGTAAGTGTTTAAGCGTTAGTGTTATATTTTTTAGAAAAAGCCCTACTGCCTTGTCATGGTATTAATCATGTTCTCCTATACTGAAACTAATCAAGTCAATTAAAACATTTGCGTCATGGTAATGCAATTTACAGCCACAACACACATAATGAAAAGACCATTACTCAAATCAAATGAAATCAAAAACACTTTATTCAATTTAGGCCTTAAGAAGCAACATATGAACGTCAAAACTACCACCGGTTCGGAAAACAACCCAGCCATCGAGAATAACCCGCAAGAAACTCGATCTGGTTTATCTTTTTAACAAATATATATATAATATATTAGGTAAACGTCACAAACGTTTTTAATGGATGCACAGAGATGAGTTAATTCCAGACATCGCCATCGTTCACATATTGATCCACTCTATAATAACCTTTTGACACCAAAACCCGCTTGACATGGCGCTTAAATTCGCAATCCGGCAAATCGGTAATATCCTTTGGGACTTTGTTGTATAGTCTAACACTATTTCCCAAAAAACTGTTACTGGTTTTACTAAGTCTAAAACGTGGTACAACCAGTTTGTTACAGTTTCTAGTATTTAGATTGTGCCGGTTTTTTACTGTGATTCAAGATTAATTAGTGTGTATTGTAGTTCGCCAAGACCGTGTTGGTGTGCCGATGGAAACTTATCTTTTGGTAGTAGCTTATTACATATATGAAATATAGCGATGAGGTTCAAGTTTTAGGACACCGCGTCGATGGGCGTAGGTTCGCATCCTTGCAACGGAGTCAGACCTTCAGGCGAAAGGGAACTTCGTGATGCAACCATAGATAGCATGACGGTAGGATTTGTTCTAAGTCCACCTAGCTAGCTATCTCTCTCAAGTTGATAATCTGTTACAAAACATCTGTTGGTATGTTCCAGCATCTGCACTTGAGAGGCAGTCTCCTCTAGGTTTGATGTGTTTACTATCTTAGAACATGTCGTCGTTTGACGTCCAGGTGAGATTGTGGTCAAACTTATAACGACCTATAAAGTTTTAAAAAGACATACATTAGCCCTACGTATGTATAAAAATGTTATACATCTGCTACAAGTATAGGTTACATGGATATAGCAGGATTTAAATCTATTACTGGAAGAAACGTATGCCCAATTGTAATAGAGTTAAACACCACATCGAAGAACTTTAATACAATTTTAAGAATCTTGTAAACAGCTTGAAAATTTTGCCAAAGGAATCGTCCTGACTGTAGTATATTATGAGAGACATTTTTTATGAACCGCTTTACCTTAAGCTACCACCGCCCATGACGTGCCTTGTTAAATACTCATATCTACCTGGAGCATAGAACGTTCATTTATTACGTATTTTCTAGAGGCAATTGGTAAAAGATCGCTAAAAGCAGCTACAATGTATCTACAAATAAAGCAGCAGTCATAACCAAGCTTAGTAGAGCAACGACACTGCTGCCTCTGAATATGTACAAAATACCAAAATCTATAGAGAAGTGTGCACGCTCCGAGAGTGCGTTTTAGTCATACAAGAACATTGTCACGTACTATTTCTCACATGTACAACAACTGCACTGTACAATATGAATACGAATTATCTCTCGACTCGCAAACTCTTGTCTAAATGCGCGACAACAGGAATTATCGAACATTATATGAAGAGCAGTAGTATCGCAATTTTTAAATATAACAATAGAACAATTGAAATTTATATTGCCGTGACAATGTCATGTTTTCAGTGCATATAGGTAAAAGCAAATTAAAATTATATAGTGGATAACCACTATTTTTTGCCCTTGTCCAATGCCTTGTTTACCAAACGATACAAGGCTTTTTGCGAAGCGTTTTCTCTTGTAAATTAGTTCATTTTTGCAGAACTTCGTTTATCAAAACTACGTACGTAAATTACCAGATACAAGACTGTATTATCACTGGTAATTCAAGTCCTTTGACACAATCGTATCTGTGGTTTTATTATTTTCATCATAACAATTATTTAGTTTTATCATAAATGCATTTGTAACTTGTAACGTGTTACGAAAAAAAGCTTCCATTGACTCTAAAATAGGATATTACACACAAAATAAAATTATTTGAAAAAATGTTTTATTTTAAACTAATTAGTAATCGTACTGTAATAGTTGTCTTACCGACGCATAATATGGTAGAAAAATAATTTTGCGATTTAGCAGAAACAAAGTCTTGTATATTGAAAATACATGTTCACATAAACTTCTATAAAATGTCCTTCTATCTTGTAACTTGCGAGTTTGTAGACTCTTATTTTTGATAGACGTAATTTAAAAGGGCATCTAAAGAAATTTTATTAATATGTAACTTGTCAGCTCGTAAACGTATTAACGTGTGATAAACAGGGCCCAGGTCTCATGCTACTACGTACTACTACTACACATATCCTAGAATTCGAAACAACATCTATGCTAGTTCTATTTAAATTTTACAGTATAATTGTAATTGCCTTGCTTATTTTTTATTCAATATTTTCTACCTTCGCTTATTAAAATTCGTTAGCAATAACATATTAAAGTTTTTCTTTACTATATTTATTTTCATGTGTATCTTAATTTATTTGAAATGCTTTGTGATCAAGTCATTTTACTGTTCACTAATATTACAGCGAATAACATATTCGCAAAGTTCGTCCAACTATGACAGGTGTGAGCTAGTACACAGGACGCAGACGCTGACAATCTGACAAACATCGTTCACAAGCCTGTTTAGGCTCGCAGTTAGACATCAGATTTATAACATTGTCTAACAGATACATTTTAGCCTTACTGAATTCATAACGATCAGGGATTAGCTTTTTGTACTGACAAATAATAATCACAATAGATTCCTATACACAATATATAACAATGTGTCATATTGTTTACACATACATAAACGAATTTTCAAAATATGAGCAGTTAACTAGCGAACTTGTTGATTCTTTGTGCTTGCGAATATGTAATTATTATGTTATATGTACATATAATAGATTGAACATGAATGTACGATTATATTATGTCAAATGTAGTTAATTAAAATTAAGGTATGTGAGAGCGAACTTACTGTAAATACAAAGTCTAATGTTTTTTGCAAACCTTAGTTGATAAGTGTATAATAATACTTTATGTGTACCTATATAAAATAAATAAATATATCGGGCGGTAGGGTGTCTGTACCCGACTGGATCGCGACCACCGTACACCAGGTGGAACACCCGCCATAGTGACACGTTTCGGCGTGTCGCGTTCCGGGATCAGCCGGTGTATATCCAGCAACCGGGGGGGGGGGCTGTCCCTGACTGGGTCGCTTTCAGGCCGGCATGACAGCGGCGACCGGCGATAGATAGTATGTCTTTCGGTGGTCGCCATTGTTTTTGGATTGTACTGTGCTTACCATCAGGCACAGTACAGTCACTTTGCCGAGCTACAATAAAAAAAAAAAAAAAAAATACGTTATGCAGACAGATTGGAATGTTCCCGTAATCGAATGTCGATGGAGGTTGAGCAACAATGGTTTACATTCTTAAATAACATCTGAGTTTGTTACGAAAACTTACAGGTAATTAGGAACAAATTGAAGTCCATAAGTATTAATTAACTGTACTTTAAACCAAACATTGAACAGAACATCTACATGTGGTAATAGTAATAGAAAGGTACACCTACAACTTGGCAAAATTTTTAAATAATTTAGAATAACTATCTACCACTGAAAGTGTAAATAATAAAGTTCCAGATCTTGGACTATTAAATGCATGTAACACGTTTGCATCGCTCGTGCTTCGTAAACTATCTAAACATGTTTAGAAACACACCAAACTAACTTACCCTGTGAAAACCACATAAAGTTTCAGTTGTAAATGTTGGTTTATTTATGTAAACAAATGAATTATTTGTGACAACTCGCGTTTTAGGTTCCATTCAAAAGTTCGCTACTTTATCTTCTTGGTCATAATAGTTTTGATAGAAGCTTTATGGGCAAGGCGAATGGCCGCTCTAGACGTACACTTCTCATAACGTGCCTTTATAGCGTTCTTCACTTGATATACCCTAGTATTGGGGTACTCTCGCACGGGTCACATAACTCTTACTCTAGGCGTTCGCTTCAACAATTACTGCATAATAATGCATGTTCAAAGAATCACTTGATTCGGGCTCGCCGTTGTCCGAATTCAAATTCATAAGTAATAAACGAATTTAGCCTGAATAACTTACACTATATTCTGAGCTTTCTTCATCAACCCCTCATTTACATAACGTCTTACTATCTTTTTCTTTCAGTGTCCCTCAAAGATTACGTATCACGAAAATCACATAGGAATTACATGAGATGGTACATGCTGAATAATCTACACTTATCTATAATATATTTATTATAATACAATCTATAATAGGAAATTGTTTTTTTGAAAAATAGCGCGATAAGTAAAAAAAATATTACAAAAAAAATTATGAACAGATAAGAAAACATTTGTGAAAAGAAACACGTAAGCATATAATTTATGACAGAATGAAAGACGTTTATAGAACAATCATAAAAATAGCGTATTTATCTCTATTGGGCAGAATCAACATAATAGGACTTTTTGGCGGGATCTTGGTCTGTCATGTAGTGGATTTTATTTTTTATTTATCATCTTGTGTTACTTGACTCTATATTGTGTAAAATTGGTGGTGTTTTATTTAATGTAGTTTGTTTATTGTGCATAAGTGAAGTGAATGGAAAATAATACCACGGACCATGAATTCTGAGATGCCACAAAAACTCCATGAAAAGTTCTAACAAGATGGCCACCATCTTGTTATTCATTGAAATTATATCAAGAAACTTGTAATATCGATACTCACTTGACAATGGCAGTAATAGTCTACTAGAAGACTGGTTGCCAAAAATGGAATGGAAGAAGAACTTGTAATACTATTAACTACTCGACAATGGCAGGAATAATCTAAGATGGGTTGCCAAAAAAGAAATAAAAAAAAAATCAACATAATAATTATAATAAAAATTAGGTACCAAAAATAACTAGGAAAAGATTACCATTCTTACAACACACACACAAAGACAGCCGACAATTTTTTCTCCCTGAAAATCTATGATGAAAACCAATGTTGCCTATTAAGTAAACAAATTATCACGGGTAGTCGTAAATTTGTTTGTGGGAACAAGATTCGAACTGTGTCGGCAAACACAATATGCTATAAACCATGCATGGTTTGTTTGGTCGAGTCACGTACGGAGAGAGCGGTTTTTTCCTTGCATATATGTGCTCGATTAATTAAAGTTTGAACGGGATCCGTGCCTTATCTCCAATGAGACTGAGTACACGGCCCTTACTTTGCTTGAATAGTTAGGTTAAGAGATGAAACTCGGAGCAGAAGCAGTTCCCCGGGACTTACTTGTATTTATTAAAGCTAATACTGCTATGTAATCAAGTCAAAGCAAACAAAACATGCTGATATCCTTATCCATTACGTCGTTCATTGATTTTAAGACTTCTTCGTAATTATATGTATTATTAAATCATCAACTACTCAATCCGACGATTCAGCCGAAAGTAATCCATTGCTACACAATGACCGGTCTTGCGCTGGTTATATCCAATAGGTTTCTGCGGCCTTCGCCAGATTGTCGGCCAATTTTGTGGTAAGTCTGTACACGTTGTGTCTTTTGGTGTGTGCCATCACCATTGTGTGTCATTTAAATGTTTCTTTGAGGAATAAGTCGATGACTGCGTGTCGTAAGACAAACATTTTAACCAGGGTGTGTTGTCATTGATGATATTAGTTTTTAGATACGGTCGTTAGCGATAGGCTTTATAAGAAAACTCAAAGTCACTGAAAGGTCTCTATGTGTTAGGAGTTTTCCTGCGTGATCGAATCCAGAATAATTAAAAATGCAAAATAATCGAAGTTATTGATATAATCATGGATTTTCTAATGAATCATTTAAGTCTATACTATCTGGTACCTGAGCTTTTACTATCACAAAAGTAGTGTTTTCTTGTTTAATCGGAACTTAAATTGTAGGTGGTAGAGCCACGCTGAAGCTATAGCTGGTTTCAGCATGAATGGTACCACCCTCTCACAGAAAACTGGCGTGAAGTAACAGTGCTTGCATTGTTGCGTTTCGTTCGGTCAGTGAGAGCGCCGGAGGCCCACCTCTCCCCTCTCCCTTCCCCTTCCCGCTACCCCTTCCCCGCCAACACAGGCTGGATAGGCACTTTCGACTCCTCTGGTGTTGCGGGTGTCTATGGACGATGATGATCACTTAACATCAGGTGACGCGCCTGTTCGTTTGCCTCCTATGATATTAAAAAAAAAACTGTGTTGTTTTTTCCTTTTGTGATTTTCTTTATCTACCGGTACAAGTCCCGTAAAAATCAGCTTAGTCGTTTAGCAGACTGGCTCGGACAAACAGTAAATATTTCGAGTTTTATTTAAATAGTCATATTTTAGAGTGCTGTGCATGACGCACGCGAATATAATACAACTCAGTTTATCTGTAATTGAATAATTTATTTAGTTACTTTCACACACGTCTGAATCATGAACGAGAGGAGCTAGTAACAAAACATTATCTGTTATTAAAGAAACATATGGTCTTATTAATGGCAATGTCGATTTTTAAATTTCAATCACAGTAACTAATTTGAAATTAACGAAATTATTCAAAATAATAAGTTTTCTTATAGCAGATAGTTTTTTTATATCATAGGTGTCAAGCGAACAGGCGGGTCATCTGGTGGTAAATGATCACCGTCGTCCATAGACACTAGCAACACCAGGGGACTCGCAAGTGCGTTACCAGCCTGTGTTTGGAAAGTGTGGGGAGGGGAGCAAGGGAGCTAAGAGGGAAGTGGGAAGGAGGGAGTTGGTTCTCCGGCGCTCTCACTGACCGAACGAAACGCAACACTGTAAGCACTGTTACTTCACGTCGAATTTCTGTGGATCGGATGGTAGTACCCCGGGCGAGCCGACCCATTCATGGTGAAACCAGTAATAGCTTCAGCGTGGCTCTACCACCTAGTTACATCCTATATTGTAGTTTGACCATAGATTACAAAAATAAATAGTTTCGGCTATCTATACTGTAGACCATGACGAGGACGGTTGTACCACACCAACATTTATATTAAAGAAAATCACCTTATTTTTCTTCACATTCATATGAATTGAGTAATACCAATAAAATATTATTATCATTTCTCTCAAGATCTTTTTCGTTTCTTTTTTTTATGGCTTCCCTTTAACAATGAACAGTGGAGCAGCAAAGTGTCGGAAACGTAGGAAAAACAAAATCGAATAACATCCAGTTATAAACTCCGAAAACTTCTTTCATTTGAAACTTTACATTGTCTTGATATCAGGTTAAGAACAGAAAGAATATTTTTACAATATTATGTATATATTTTTGCTCGAAAAATGACATCTACGAATTTACTGGTTATCGCTAAATTTTTTATTAAAACACTAGCTGACCCGGCCACGTGTTTCTGTGGTCCAGTTATTACATGTTCAATTAAAGTTACGACAACTATTTACAAAATTGAAACATAGCGCCATCTATGAGATATCTATAACAGTCGGTCCTACAGTTTTCTGTCAACAAACTAATTTAAAGCGTCATCTGTTCGAGACTGATGTAACTTACAATTAATAACAATAATCAACATTGACAGACAGTCATGTAGTTAGTGTCCGGTGAAGCTGTTAAGACCTTACTAGGTCAATACCGTAGTCAGTTCGAAAAAAAAAACAGTCATCTAATTTGTAATTAAAATATAAGAGCCGTTAATCAAAATATAAATTATCATATCTTTGAAGTTGGATCAAATTATATGCGAACTTTCATGAAGATCGGTTGAGTAGTTTTGGATTTAATCGTGGACAAACATCATGACACTGTTTTTATATATATATTAAGATAAAATTTTAATAGACTATAAATGTAGCAGATAATAATATACATACTACTTAAGCTTAAAGGTTTACCAGAATCGCTGCTCACTTTAAATAAACAATTTATAGTAAACGTCAAATGCCTTATCTACGCAACACAAACGGATAGGACTGACAGTAGGACTTTGTCCAGATTTATCTCGTATCTGCCCACAGAAACCCACCGGTCGTTAATCAGACATGTTTGCTGTCGCGTTTGTCCGTCTGTCTGTCTCGACGTTTGATCCACGGACGTAACTTCTAGTAGCTAATGTTTCTATCTGAGGAATGTCTATTTGTTTTTTGAAACCCATTACATTTATAATGTTTGTCGATTACTTTAATTATCGATATGTTTTTAAATAATTTGTTGTATTTAACAAAATTATCGGGCTTTTAGTTTCTTGTTACTGAAGTGATAGATTCTTTAGGCGCGTTGAGCGGTATTTTTGGTAGGAGATAAATTTATAATCTCGCGTCATGACATGCTAGTAAGCATGACCGATCGTATTGCGGTTGCGTGGCTTGCGTCAGACTAGCGACGCGTAGTATATGGGCCTGTGTAGATTGTGCAGTCTATCATATGTTTCATTAATTAATGCACTGTATAAAAATATATATAATTATTGTTCGAAGTGTCAATAGAGGTGAAAACCACACTAATGATAATAATTTCAATTTACACATAATTTTGAAATTATTCACACTATAATTAATTTAAATACTCAAAATAGAACACATTTATTCTATTGTAAAGAGTGTTCACTTCTGTCGCAATCCTTATGACTGACTTTTTTTTTAATTTGTTATCGGTAGTGATTTTTTTAAATAAAAAAAATCATCTAATGAAACCTGTCTGAATCAAAGCGTAGTGTTGTTTCCTTTTGAAATGAAAATCAAGCTCCTATAAGTATGTTTCCGCAGCTACATTTGAGAGCCAGTCTTCTTCTACGCTGTTAGTGTGTAAATTGTAGCCAAATGTGAAACCTATGTAAATCTATATAAATACATCTCTTTTGCCAAATGAACGTAAGCGGACGGGTAACTGTTTTTTTGAGTACTACGTCGTATCCTGAGAGTGAGATACATGTATATATCCTCGAATGGTTTTATTAATCACTGTTTTTTTTGCATAAAACTTCACACAGATGTAGTCGCCGGGACATGTAGTATATAAATAAAAATTATATATTATTCTATATATCACAGCGGTACGTTACGAAAAGCGTTGGTCCGTATTCAGCCAGTACAAAAAAAAATTGTATGTAAACTTGGAGGTGAACTTAAGACCCCGTTCAACCACCAATATTAGAAGGTTAATTAATCTTATCTCCAATCGGTGACTATCGCAACACTGCACCCGGCCACTCGTTAATCACACGTGTTTACTGTCGCGACTGTTTGTCCGGTTGTCTGTCACCGCGCTTGTCGTATAAAATCGACGATTAGTTAATTTTATTTTTAACGCGGCTATCAACGAAACACTTCAGTTGTTATAGTGTGAGTAAATATCGACTTAAATGCATTCAACTTTAAAGTAGAGAATCATATTTGCGTTCTTAGATTCTTGTAAAAAAAATGTTGTAGGTAGGTAGTACAAGTAGGAGGTATAAGTAATAAAATACGCATAAAGCATATCTTCGAGTAACATTTAGCTTCTGTTTGATTAAAATCGTTTCGGTCTATTAAAAGTTGATGATAGAAAATGAGACTTAATACATTTAAATACATTCAGGCTTTATTAATGGCTGTTATGTACATAAGGTTCCACTCGGACGAAGCTAGTAGTAACAAAAGGAGTACGGACGGAATTACCGCATCATTGATTTATTTATTTACTTCTTCCAGAACATTCCATTATATATACATACATGCCTTCTTTTAAATAACTCGGGTTTAATTTAATCCGTAGCAACTTTCTAACACACAAATCCTAGTTAAAAATCAATTCTTCAAACGCTAGTTTCTTACCGTTCGGTGTAACAGCCGTAGGCATACTTTTTAAATTTAAGCCTAAACCGCTATCATAAATATATAGAGGCATTGTTTTATTAACAAGATAACCGCATTAGGTGAGTTAGTGAGAGGCGGCGGCTGCCTCATTAATCTCCATCTATTGCCGGACTCGACGTGAGGTCCAAGTAATAAAAAATAATACAATGAATATTAATAACTAAGCAACACGTACATAGTGATAATCTAAGAGCATATTATTTTGAAGGTAACAAATGAAAAAATGTCATGTCCATCGAGTGTGTTGATTCATGAAATTACAATTTGATGTTCGCAGGTTCGAACCTCGGTAGGTACGTATCAAGGTCATAGCGGCTGACAGTGTAGGAAAACATTGTGTGGAAACCTGAACCTGAGACATATATCTTCATCGTATAAGGGAAAATACAGAACTGTGGATTTATCTGAGTTTAATATTGCCAGTACATCATGGGCTGGCGTGGCTCATTCTAATACCTTCCTTCAGGAAGAGAGAGCCCTATGCTCCGCAGTGGGTCTTTTATATGATATAATAAATGACCTTATTTCTTTTACAAAAGTTTCACAAAGACATTATTCTACAAAAAAATTGTGACGACATAATGGAATCAAAACATGGTAGTAAGGTATTTTCTAAGACTGCCTACCTCCACTCTCGATATGAATATCTGTCGTTACGCGCATATATATGTATGTATGTGCATATATTTTTTTTATGTTATGAGCAAATGGACTGCAGTCCGTCTGATTTTCAAGAGGTCACTGCGGTGAACAGCTATACATTTTTAAACTCAAAATGGCTACACTCTTGAAGTTAATCATAAGAAGTTACTATTACTGGGAGGCGAGTTGGAACTAAACCCTTCTGACTGGAACACACGAGTATGAGTAATTTTGCTTTGGGGACGAAGTAGATTCTACGTCGCATATGACCTTTCAGCAGATTCATCAATATTCTTCTTTGTTCCGGCAGATGAATCAGATATTTCCGAAAACCCCTAAAGTCAAGCAAAGTTAATTTTCCAGGAGAAGCGAAAAACTGTGTTGATACATAAAATTGTTCTGAACTAACTTTATTTTATTAACATTAGGAAAGTTTAAGTAATAATGCACTGTTTTTGTTTTATAAAAAAAAAAATTTCTTGTTTTTCAGTGCCTAAAAAATCATTTGACTTATGGGATTTCTGAAATACCCGATTCAGATGTACTTGCGAGCAAATTTCTCTAAGCTTTCAGCGTGTTTATAATTCATATATTTCACATCACTTAACATCGAGACTGTTGTTAAATTCTAATAATTATAAAGATTTAAAAAGTATATAAATATCTCAAGGAAATCGCTCGTAACCTTTACTTTGAAACTCATGTCAAAAAAAAATTCCGTATCCCCGGACAAATGACGACACGCAGTACAGCTCCAAGCGACTCCAGTACCACTTGGAATTGTATGCCCCCTCTAGCCGCTTTCACCGTGATCGCACAAAAGTTCAAATTCTTCAAAGCCGAATAACGTTATGGACATTTCTTCTTGTGGAAATTCTCGTTTTCAACGTCTCATATAGGATATTAAATATAATACAGGGGAAACAAATGGTTTTATCACATTGAAAACCGGATACCTTTTTATTTATATTAGGATGTACCTTATCTTCCAAGTTGGTTTGTTCTTTCAAACACCCCTAAAGTTTTAGTTTATACCTTAAGAATAATTATAATACCGGAATAAGCCCCTAATATTCGTATAAACCCGTGTCTAAATCATAATACATTTCCCATTTGAATAACATGGGATTATTCCTTTTTTTACATTTTTTTTTCTCTGAAACAAATAGAGTTACAACCAAAATTAAGGCATATTTTTATAGGGCATTAAACGCTCTACAAGAAAGGTCTCTCATTTCTTTTCGATAAACTCTCTCCTTCATAAATTATTTAAGGTTATAATGGACACTCTATATACATAAATATGAAAATACAGAATCTTTGAGACTCGATCACTTTAAAGGTATTGAACGTATCGGTACAGGACTATGAACACTGGATACAGAATTTTTCGTAGATGTATTTAGGATACTTACTTATTGGTTTCCATTGACTATTTGCTATTTTTTCCTATTAAATGTTATATGCGTATTTAAAGTTGAATCAATTCAATTTCACCAACTTACTCAGAAATGTATTCTTTTCAAATCTTAATCGTCGATGGACTTACCTGAAATCAAAATAAGGAAACAATTAATAAAGCATTTTTAACCAAACAAATATCTTAAGAAGGATAATGTGGTACATTATATAGTCTTATTCAATTCCTTTTTTAGGATTAAAATTAGTAATTAGTACCTTGAATGAGAACATATATCATATGACATCAATTCATGTTCAAAACTCATTTATTATAATATTTAATAGTAATTATTAATACCTTAAACTGCACAAATTAGCGAAATCAAAAATAAACGTTTCCATGGATTTTACTAAAAGTTAAATTATACTTTTTTAAACGGAAATTAACTTAAACAAAGAGAGATTGTATATCACAGGAACAAAAGAGCAATATGTATGTAAAATCGTCGAAGCGATGACGTCCGACGCTGAAATACGACCGAATTGGGACTTCGTCAACCAAGTTTATAGGTAAAATAAATTTATAACCCGAATGTAGGGTAACTGCAATCGCCAGTGTAATTTAGGACAAATTAAGGAATACTGTTTGAATACGGTAAAAAATAAAGAACTTCTGACAGTCATGACAGCTCAGCGGTGGTCCGTTGGAGAGCGGCGTTGAATGACGCGTGTTCGAATTCACAATATCCATTATCAACTTGAACATCTATAGCAAAGCACTTATTACGTTTCGGCGACACTCGAGAGAAATCCTTTTTCAAGTATTAGTATTTTAGACCATAACATCATATTTTAAATAAACTTTAGCTTATACAAAAAAAAATGTGGACTGCTTGTAAACACTCACTTACACAGTCAGATAGACACTTATATAGTTTGTTGAACACAGTTGCATAACTGTTTTTAAACAATAGGTTTTCGCAATATGAAGTATCCAGATAAGATCGTAAAACTGCGCTGTTGGATCGCATTAATACCGGTGTGTCTGAACTGTGTCATCGAGGTAATATATCATTGTAAGTACCAGAATATATAGTAACAATAAAATATATATACAACAGACCACATTATTTAATTCGTTAATTCAAGAACCATTTCGTATCAAAACAATTTCGCTACACTAGTTATGTATTTTTAGTTACATGTTAATGTTCAGTGAAATTTATTTTAATTTTTTTAAGGGTATTCATTTTACGTATGCTTGTTTTATATTTGCACTACATACAATAACTTTTATTTCTAATATCAATACTTCTGGTTAGCTGGGAGATAATACGTCGTGGGTTGAAGCTTGCCAGTGTACAAACTAAAAAGTGCAATCGAGTATTCATTAACTGATTAATTCGAAATGCATAGAGATAAAAAATTAGAAATATTAATATTTATCTAAAAAAAATCCTACGATGTCACCCACCGCTGTTTAAAAGCTAAGCGCAGAAAAGAGTGATTTAGACTAGTAAAGTAGAGTAGACGAGAGATTAATAATAAAACAACAATTAATGTCAAATTAAAATGATAAGATCAATTTTTGACACAATTTTATGAAGAGAGCCATCGAGTAACATTTAAAGAATAGTTAATAGAGAGAAGTAGTTAAAATAAATAGTTATTGGTTCAATAGTTCTAGAACGACGCGTTGTGTATTTAAAAACGCAATGACAGTTAAACACCGTTTATCTTATTGATAAATTTATTGTATCAATAACTATTGATAGCTTAACCGAGGACTTCAGAAACCGGACATATGATCGCCACTGACACATACAAAAAAACTCGTTCCAGCCAAGGGTACATAATTTTACTAAAATGATGTCTTGCGATATAATAAACACATGGTAACCCTAACTTATTCAGTTCGATTTAACCACACTATTTTCGAGATTGAAAACGTCCACAGGCTTACTAAAATGACGGTGTAAATTCTCGTTTCATGAATTTATTTGTAGTGATTATTTAAAATGACGAGTACAGCAGCGTACCGAGCGTTTACGTTTCTGTGTGACAAAAACAAAAGGAACAGACAGACAAAAGATAAATTTTCGATTATATTAAAGTGAATTACAGTTTTTCTTTTATATCATGTCGCTATGCTTCGGTTATTCTGTATATTAGGTTTTATACAGAAATGACAATTTTCTATACAATAATTGTCAATCATAATATTTAGTACAAATGTATTTATTTGGAAACTATAAATATATGACATTATTTAACTTAATTAATACTGCTATAAATGCTGTACATCAGTTTGTTTGTTTGTTTTTTACGATTTCACGCCTTTTCCACTTCAGTCAGTTGTCATGAAATTGTAGCATATTTAAGCCAGACAATAGATATCAATTCAAAACAATATTGTTGAATAATTCTCACGCAGTAAGCAAATAGTCATTAATTATTAATAATTTATAAGAAAGATCTGCATCAGTTGTTTCAAATCTGAATGTTATTCACAAATTCCTAATAATTCCTACGAACTAACAAATAAACTAAGTAAAAATGGCTATGTGGTTAAGTTATACGCGGTACAAGTAGGAGCGAGAGGTATACCAGCAAAATCTCTCTACAACCTTCTGAAGGACCTTGGCCTGTCGAGAACTGCAGTAAGTTCTATTTTAGAACGAGTATCAAAGGCTGCACTAACAGGTTCCTACCAAATTTGGCTAGGCAGAGCGGGAAACTCGAGCAGTGAAGGTGAGCGTTGATGCGCATCTCAAAGGGGGCCTCCTTTATTAACCCCTACACCTGGGTCGCAAGTCCTGGGAACTGCTCTGAGTTTCTCCCTCTGCCACACGATGGACCCGGCACCCGCACGGTGAATCCATGGAAGGCTAAGAAGTTCGTCTCTCTGTGTACGAGCGATCGTACCTATTTTACTTAGTAAGCAATATTATTCTTATCTATAATACATTTTCTACGAAAAATAAATCAGTGAACATTAAGCACTCGACGGAATCGGTTGTTTCATTACGCTGTTCCGTCTATCATTTTTATATATCATTTTCTATCAAGAATCACTATCAATATAACTATCAAATATCATCATCAATTATCATAATACTGTAACAGCCTACAGAATGCTTGCAATTGAGTCCAAGGTTTCGGTAAAGTAAAAAGTTCTCCTTCCTCTCCTTTTCATACCCGAACCACGCGCGCTGGGCTTCGGAGCCATAGTTTTACGGTAAATCCTATCTGGGCACGAACTAAAAAGTTCGCAACTTCTTATCTCTGCCGTACCGTGAAGCTATGGAACAATCTCCCGGCCAATGTGTTCCCTCCTTCCTATAATATGGGGTCCTTCAAGCGTAACGTGAAGAGACATTTATGCAAGCCGGCATGGCAGCGGCGACCGGTGAGGGATGAGGGATAGCGTGTCTCTCGGTAGTCGCCGTTGTTTTTGGATTATACTGTGCTCACCATCAGGCACAGAACAGTCACTTTGCTGAGCTACGATAAAAAAAAAAAAAAAAGTGATAGGACTTTTGATAAGTCCGGTTGGCTAGCTGCCACCCTCAAGGAGAAAATCTGTCGCCAAGCGCCTGTAGGTGTGTTCCGGCAGCTGATAGTCAATTCCCCTCTATATTTAGCGTGTTTACCTTCTTAGAACACTTCGTCATTTAACATCAAATGAGATTCTGATCAAACGCTAAAACTTATTAAGTATAAAGAAAAATTGTTTCGAGACTATTAAAGGAAAACAGAAATAATAACAATCTTCATTTACTTTCACTTCGAAATAATATAGTTACATTAAACGGAAAACATCGTTAAGTACTACTCTAAATGCGTAATTTAAAAAGTTATGTTTTAAAACGCAAGTCAACTGCGTTCATAGACCCGATTTTAAAATGCATAAGCACTCGAAACACCGCAATAACCATCGTATCGACCGTATATTACACCGAAACGTAATCCTGCATCAATTTCGTTATGAATCTCGCAAGATTTAAATCTAACTTCTACAACAGGGTATCATCATATTATTATTAACTTCGTATATTTATGTAACTAAGTTCAAAAATGTATTTATGATATTAACAAGAGATATCAAATTTCACTAAAATTTTACTTCCAAATACAAAATTATTTGTATCAACATCTATTAAATATTACTGTTACACATCGGTGTAACAATAATCTCGCTAATACGAAAAAATACTGGTTTTTACGATCGGCCCGACTCATACACACCGCACCCGTAAACCTCTCGTAAACTGCAAACAAATGTACTCTATATATAATTCAAAGTTGTCTAAATAGCATTAATAAATATAGTTTATTTTTAAATATTTATTTATATGTATAATGTAGGTACCGTAATTGTAGTATTTATTAACTAGGACTAATCAGATCGCTTAGAGTACCTATGATATATTTTTGAAGATAATCGGTGTGATTTCTATGATTATAATAAATAGCAAAAAATATGATTTCCAAGAACGCAGTAAAATTAAGCATATTTGTCAATGTTTGTAACATGAAAGGTAGAAGTTCCATGAGGCGTACCAATCAGTAGATAGAAAATAAATTGTACAATTTCTTCCGCGTGGACGGAGTAGTTACTTTGGGTTAAAGCTAAAACGCAGCGGAAGCTCTCAATAAGAAAAAAAAAAGACGTGTGGCACTCGGAGACTGCCGCGGTAAAGCTATTGCATAGCATTTTTTATCAACTTATGCAATTATAATTATTTATTTATTTTATTAATGTAGTATTTATTAAAAAAAAAAAATTAAAGAAATTAATTAATTTTTTTCTTTTTATTTCAAAAAATAATACTGCATTTGTGATAATAATAATAAAATGAATGTATATAGAGTACTAACTCATTTTCTTTCACTATTTTTTCGTGACTTTCTTCATTAATAAATGCACTTTGTTTATTCATATTTAAAACACTTTGTACACAAATTATATGAGTACAGATATTCACTGTTGTACATAGATGATAAATACCTATACACCTATATACTTTCTCACAAACAGCTGATTACGGTAGTTTTCCAATACAACCAATGCCCCTAAAGGCGGGTTGCTGAACTAAAGAGACAAGCGTGATATTTCAAAAGATCATTAAAAGTTCTGGTATTTATCGATAGATGGAAAAACTAAAAAGTATCACCGCTGTGCCGGTCGGAGTGGGGGGTGTTAGGTTTTTTTCGTTACGGAATTTCTGGATTCGGTCCCCACGCTCAAGGCCCGCGATAGAAGCTATGCAATAGCTTAAAACGATTTAGAAACATTCTTCAATGGTGCTGCGCTCCTATTGGTATTAGCGTGAAGAATGGAATGGAAACAATGATTTTTTATATTTAATATCATGTTTGGTTTACATCGAATCTATACTTTTATCACTTACAAATATTATAAAATGCCCGTTACAATAATTGCTTCAAAACCACACGGTTTTATTAAATAGCAGCAATTTTAATGAAATAATTCGACCGTAAACCGCAGAAATCGACTTTCGACAACTGAATTAAGGATTTATAAAGCTCACTGAATATTTCGCTGGTTTAATGAAACTTTTATAAAATCGTCCAAACTCTCGCAAGTCTGGAGGCGTAGTTGGGAATGAGAATGAAATTCTTATTCGCGTTTTGAATTCATTCTTCATAAATAAATTAGAAGCTCATATGTGTACTAATATACAATTATATTATGTGTTCAGCGAATTTATAAGTTCTTCATTATATATAAGGATAATAGAGAATACAATGTTCTGTTTTTTTAATTTTATTGTTCGGTATTCATTTCTTTTGTAAGATGTTTGTTTGATTGTTGTATAGACGAGGGTGGCGTGTTTTTATTTTAACAAACCCTCGAAAAAAAATGTTCTTCATTCTTAGTTCTTCTCTTTGAAACGATATGATGAATAAAAAAAATGCAGAAACAAAAGCTGGATTTTTAAGATATATATTATTGGAGTGGTAAAAATTAGAAGAACAATGTACTTTTTTTTAGACTAATATTAAGTATGTCAGAGTGAGTTTGGAAATAGCACAGTGACAGAGAAGTTGAGAAGTAATTGGTTAGTATGCTATGAGAAGAGATGAAAGTTATGTAACTAGAAAACTTGAGTATGAAGTGCGATATAGGAATAGAGAAAGACCAAAAAAGGTATGAATGGATGGTGTGAAAAGTGATATGTGAAGAAATGCTGTGAGTACTGTGATTGAGATGTCATCTCAATGACATCTGACAGGGTAGAGTGGTAGAGGTAAATATATTGTGCCGACTCTACTAAGGTGGGATAACAGGAAGAATAAGAAGAAATTTACATTGTTCGGTGTTTGTATCCAATATTTAGTTCATCTGTACTGAATATACTCATTCCGTTACTAGGTCAAGCGGATACAAAGCTTAGACAGTTTTGGTTCCCCGGTCAAAAATGCATGTAAAAACGCCATATGGTTAAAAAAAAGCTATGGTGTTGTGAAGACTTACACTCAATTACCCGGCGGGGAATTTTTCCATAGATTAATAATTAAAAAAAAACGGCACTAAGTAAGAATCTTTATGCAATACTTAATTCAGACAATAAACCACGTTCAGTAAATCATTACATAATATATTTCTATGTGTATGTAATAATATTATTATGTGTATTTAATTATTATAATTTATCTATAAATAACAAAATATGTCGTCGCCAGCACTGTCGTGCCGCACTCATCAGATTTTAGTGAATATACCTAAAATTTAATTAAACAATTTAATTAGTTTCCACAGAACCGGACTGAACATATGGTATATCTATAGACTTAATAAGCTTAACGAATATTCAGGGAATGTATTGAACGTATATGAATTGTTTAATTTTAATCGTATTTTCACTTTCTCTCTGCTTGCTTTTTGTTTTTTCATTCGCTATTCGGATGAGTTTCATGTATAATTGTTATTGCTATATTATTTTACCAGCACGATTCCGAGACTGAGCAGAGTGCTTGGACGCTGTAAAGTGTTTATTTTAAAACGCTAATCATTGTAAACCGTGTCAGCTAATATTAAAAGACGTCATGAACGAGGATGGTAACAAGCTAAGAGCAAAAGTTATGGAGAGTTCATAAATATAGGTAGGCATATGACACATACCGAGAGGTTGTTTATAATACACTTTCTATCTTTTTACTTGCCCTAATATATAAAAATTGGTTGTCTTTAAAGTCGGTATACGGAAGATAATTTTACGTGATAACGATTCGGACGCATCGGCCGATGGAGTGGAAGAGAGATAGATGCGTCACAAGTCGAACGTTTAGTAGGCCAACCGCGCCTTTCTATCGCTTGTTCCGCGCTCTCGCTTGCACCGAGCTCTCAGGCGGAACGTGACAATGAGTCATGCGCATGCAGTGCGTGCAGCCGGCGTTCATCAAATTCAAATTCAAATTCAAAACACTTTATTCAATTTAGGCCCTAAGAAGGCACTCATGAACGTCAAAACTACCACCGGTTCGGAAAACAACCCAGTCATCGAGAAGAACCGGCAAGAAACTCGATCTGGTTTATCTTTTTAACAAATATATATAATATTTAGAATAATAATATATTCTATATAATAGTAAATTTCACAAACGTTTTTAATGGATGCACAGAGATGAGTCAATTCCAGACATCACCATCGTTCACATATTGATCCACTCTATAATAGCCTTTTGACACCAAAACCCGCTTGACATGGCGCTTAAATTCACAATCCGGCAAATCGGTAATATCCTTTGGGACTTTGTTGTAAAATCTAACACTATTTCCCAAAAAACTGTTACTGGTTTTACTAAGTCTAAAACGTGGGACAACCAGTTTGTCACAGTTTCTAGTATTTAGATTGTGCCGGTATTTTACGAAATCTAGCTTTTCTAGGTTCTTACGGACATACATTAAATTGTCAAGAATGTATTGGGAGGGCAGAGTTAAGATACCGTACTCCTTGAACTTGGTCTTTAAGGATTCGCGAGGTCTCATATTGTAGATTGCTCGAACTGCTCGTTTTTGTAATAAAAATATGGTGTCTACCTCAGCTGCTGTCCCCCACAACAGAATGCCATAAGACATTAGGCTATGGAAGTAGGCGAAGTAGACTAACCTAGCAGTGGCAATATCAGTTAGCTGGCGAATCTTACGTACTGCAAATGCAGCAGAACTTAATTTGCTTGCCAATTGTTTAATTTGAGGACCCCATTGTAATTTTGAATCTAGTGTGATACCCAAAAATACAGTATTATCAACTAACCCTACAAAATTCCCTTCGATCTTAATGCTACTATCAATCTGTGGCACGTTAGGCAAAATAAATCTCATACATTTTGTTTTACCTGTATTAAGTACTAAGTTATTTAATGCAAACCAATGAGAAATTTCGTTTAAAGTATTATTTACGTGCCCAACCTCTGAATCTGTCCTTTTTACTTTAAATATAATTGAAGTATCGTCTGCAAAAAGCACCATGTCAGCACAGTTATTGACCATTAGCGGCAGATCATTTATGTATATTAAGAACAAGAACGGTCCCAGAATAGAGCCCTGTGGGACACCAATTCGCGCAAAGGATCCTGCAGAGGTTACCCCTTGTATGCTAACTTTCTGACAACGATCTTTTAAATAAGAGACTAGAAGATCGAGAGAAGATCCACAAATACCATAATGTTTTAATTTTAGAATAAGCGTACTATGGTCAACGCAATCAAAGGCCTTAGACAGATCGCAGAACACACCAATTGCATCATGCGAATCCTCCCAGGCCCTCAATATATAACTTATAAGCGTTGCACCCGCGTCAGTAGTGGATTTCAATTTCGTGAAACCAAACTGTCGACCATCCAGAAACTTATGCATATTGAAATAGTCTACTAATTGGTTGAGCATAATCTTTTCAAAAATTTTACTTAAGGACGGAAGTACAGAAATAGGTCTATAGTTTCCAAGACTACTTCTGCAGCCTGATTTAAACAAAGGAACTACTTTGCTTATTTTCATTAAATTGGGGAAAGTTCCTTTTGCTATACACTGGTTAAATATATTAGCCAAATGTGGTGAAATAGTAACAATTAAAGACTGTACTACTGTTACCGATATACCCCATATGTCTTCGGTGTGTTTTAAATTTAATTGCTTGAAGGTCCTTATTAACTCACCTGCGCTAATAGATAAGAATTTAAATTTTGAATCTATAGGTGCACTCATATTTTTTAAAAGAGCTGCTGCACCCTGGGCTGATGATGTTATATCTTTTGTTACTTGTAAAGGTATATTAGTGAAATAATCTTGGAAACAGTTACTACCTCTGTACTTTTGGAAATATGTACTCCGTCGACATTTA
The DNA here is from genome assembly GCA_036509395.1 of Antheraea yamamai. Classification (NCBI taxonomy): domain Eukaryota; kingdom Metazoa; phylum Arthropoda; class Insecta; order Lepidoptera; family Saturniidae; genus Antheraea; species Antheraea yamamai. Next base: position 10,541,725 of record AP028450.1, read on the forward strand.
GATTAAGTGAATTATCATTTATTTTATTTTTACCTAATTCTTTATTTATAATATGCCAAACAGTTTTGGTCTTATTTCGAGATTCGAGAACTTTATTTCCCAAAAACTTTGCTTTGGCAGCAATACAAACACGTTTAAAAACTTTAGAATAATTTCTAACATAAGCATGAAAGGATTCACTACTTGTTAGTGATCTCCTATAATAAAGATCATACAGTCGATCTCTACTTTTCTTAATGCCTGTTGTTGCCCATTCACTAAAACTAGTTTTTTCCTTTACATTAATAACCTTTCTTGGGCAATGTTTACTGAATTCAGTGCTTATGATACTAAATAAATTGTCATAATAACAATCTGGATCTTGATTATTAAAAGTTTTGGAAGATAGACATTGTGCAATATGATGATTTAAAAGATCTAGTCTACTTTTCGATATAAGTCTAGTTTGTTTCTTGCAGTCAGCACTAGGTTTATCATAACTTATTTTAACAAGGAGTCCTTTGTGATCAGGGCGGATCCCAGTAACAATACTACTGCCAATGGTCTTGAAGTTACTAAAAATATTATCAATACAAGATGCAGTTTGAAACGTACATCTGGTCGGCTCATTAAAAAGAGGATCCAGGTTAAACGACTTGAATAAAGATGTGAACTTAGTGACCTCCGGTGACATACTTAAGATATCTATATTAAAGTCACCACAGACCAAAACCCGCTTATTACTATTCAATATTCTCATAAGAATTTCCTCCATTTTTTGTAGGAATTGACAAATATTTGATGATGGAGGTCTATAAACACAAAGTATAATTAATTTATCCATCTCTGCACAAGCCACTTCACAGATACGATCTATTGAGAGACTACATATATCTTTTCTATCTTTAAATTTTAAATTATTTTTTTACTTAAAATATTATTTGTCACTATGACGACATGTCAAGTTGTATAATAAAGTATTTAACATATGAATGTTATTGTTATTTTTTTTTCTATTTTTCTTATCTATTATTCTATTGTTATATCGATTTATAAGACGTTATCACGTCAAAAATATATGAATTTTGCGAATGTTGTTAAGTTAGCTTCTAATCTTTCAATTATTTGCATTACCATGCGATAAATAAATAGTAAACACCTATAATTAAGGATACACTTGTATAGTCACTCTTTCTAAATGTTATTTTATGTTTGTATTTGACTGTTCTAGTACAAATCTTGTTGGTGTTTCGCATAAATAAATAAATTATAATGTAGTAGTATATGCGTTTTGAATATATAATAATTTCGCAATCTGGTACCCATACAAATACATAATTGTTATATAAAGAATTATTATTCATACTATATAGAAATAATACTGATGTCAATCTATTTCTATATTGAATAATTGAATTGTGGTAGAGCCACGCTGAAGCTATTACTGGTTTCAGCATGAAAGAATCGGCTCGCCCGGGGTACTACCACCTTCTCACAGAAACACCGACGTGAAGTAACAGTGCTTGCATTATTGCGTTTCGTTCGGTCAGTAAGAGCGCCGGATAATAATGGCACAGATACACGTAAAAAAAAATATCATTATTTTAAACCGTATTATATCATATAAAACCCTTTACAGCAGTGTTTTTCAAACTTTTTCTTAACACGGCCCCTTGAGTATGAAGAAATATTTCGCGACTCCCGAATTTACCCCTACCCGATGTTTTTCTTTTATGTATTTTATTTTGTGACAATTATTCAATTTAAAATATTTATTCATTTTCATAATAAGAGTTCTCCTAAGTTTTTTATTTATTTAGTACGAATTATTATGTCCTTTAGTTAACATTTTTCTTAATAAATTAAAATTTTGTTTTTTTTACTGCAGTAGCTTTCCCAACCTTTTGCAACTCCGCTATAGACGCTTCGCGACCCCCCTAAAGAGGCTTTGTAAAACACTACTTTACAGAAAACCGTTGAAAAAGAAATGAAACCTATTCCACAATATTTGTAATACTATTACGCACAAAACGGCCATTTTGAAACGTCTTCGTCCATAGACCAAAATATATATTGCATGAACAAATCCTAAACATGTTACGTCTATGAACATAAGAATTATGCATTGCGCTCTATAATATAAAACGTTTGTTAGAAGCGGTTCGCAGCCGGCAATGTAGAACGTTCTGTTACCATTCCATCACAAGATCGTATTACGTGCAAACGCGTGTAAAATTGAAGAGAGATTGCTTCGAACGACGTGTGTGTATGTAACGCGGTCGAGGGTGTTTATCACACCGTTGCGTAATTCAAAACTAAAAAGATAGTGGTCAAGAAAATTCCATATATATATCAAGGTATTAAAATTGAGGATTTTCAAATGACAACACAAACATGTCTAAAATTGTAATAGTTGTTTTATTTCATCTATTTGGTCGTATATGTACTAAGTTGTTGGTTACCCATTTTACTTATTAGGTTGTACAGCAGATAAATGATAAAATTAGGAGAAATAAAACATAGGAAAGAAAGAAAGGAAAGAAATACTTTATTGTTGGAACAACCATACAATTAAATTCGATTACACACTAATTAGACAGAAAAAAAAATACATTTTAAAAATGAAAAATAGATATCCAACAATTGGCGAACCCATTCAGCAAAAATCTGCAATACTATAAGTAGTACTGCAGCGCTGATTTTCAATGGGAGCCTATATATGATGATAAACAGACGTTAATGTCAATACAGAATTAGAAACGAACAAACAAATAACACAGACGCACGTAACACGTCACGGATGGCCATACTAAAGAGATATAACAACTGTAACCACAAATTTAGGATTAAACAAAAACAAATATAATTTTAGAAGAGAAAAAAAAGTAAATAAAAACAATACACACCAATAAACAGAGCTTACAATAGAATACTACTACTATTCACATACATTATACGTCACTCTAATTACTGAATTTGAAATTGCAATAGATAATGCTTATATGAGAGTTTAAAGCTAAGTTTACTCTTTTTGGATCGACATGGCGGTGGGATGTTGTTCCAACAACGAGTGGCGGCATATTTAAATGACCCTCTAAAAGCGGTAGTTCTATGGAGAGGTATCGATAATGGGTTAGTCATGGTGCGAGAACATGAAAAATACGTGTGCTTATCTTGTCTCCACTCTAACTTGTCATACAGATATTTTGGGTTTTTGGTTTTAATCAGCCCAAAAAGTAACGTAGCCATGTGTAATTCGCGTCGTGCCGCCATTTTTAGGACATTTGCGTCATTCAAAAATGGTGTAATATGTCCACGGCGCGGGACATCGAAGCAAAATCTGGCACAAGCATTCTGCACACGCTGGATGGAACGATCAGTACGTGATAATAAACAAGGACCATACACTGTATCACAGTAATTTAGTCTCGATAGAACTAGACTGTCAACAAGTAGCTTTCTCAATGTGATACTAAAATACTGTCTAAAGCGATACAGTACTTTTAACCTATAAAAGCAGTTTCTAATAACATTATTTATGTGCGACTCAAAACGAAGTTCCGGGTCGATGAGTAATCCCAAATTACGAATTATATCAACCCTATTTATATTCTTGCCCATAATCTTTATCACTGGATTGGCGGATATAATATAATTAATTTGCATCTTGCTTCCTAGAACCATGAATTTGGATTTGGTGGGATTGAGGACCAATGAGTTTTGCTCAGACCAGGATATTACTCTACTGAGATCCTGTACATGTACATGTAGGTAGTAGAGCCACGCCGAATCTATTATTGGTTTCAGCATGAATGGGTCGGCTCGCCCGGGGTAGTACCACCCTCTCACAGAAAACCGACGTGAAGTAACAGTGCTTGCATTGTTGCCTTTCGTTTAGTCAACGAGAGCGCCTCTTCCCCCTCCCCTTTCTCCTCCTATCCCCAAACACAAGTTGGCAACGCACTTGCGACTCCCCTGGGTTGCAAGTGTCTATGGACGGTGGTGATCGCTTAACATCAGATGACCCACTTGTCCGTTTGCATCCTACAATATAAAAAATATATATATTTTAGTCATCGTTAAACATGTACTGATTAAGCAACTTAAAAACAAAGGTGTCTATCGGTACATTAATATCTAGCGATATTCGTGATTGTAGTAGTTTTGTAGTAGCTGGATTTATTCTAGCTTACCTGAATTGAAATATAGAGGGGCCTATCGGAATACCGGAGTTGTGGTGCTTTATAACTTGCAGGTTCAGGCTGAGATAAGATCACGTTTAACCCCTTGCAAATGATTAATTACTAGTTTTTACTCGCGGCTTCGCTTGTGTTAATGTAGATTTGACATATCGTTCAGAAGTAGTAATTTTATTTGGATGGATGGTACCATATTTTCTTTTCTGAATCCGTGACAACATGTAATAATGACAATTTCAGGATGACCAGTTGAGGCTTGAAAGTGTAACAAACGTAAGAAACAAAAAAAACTCACATTCGCATTTAAAACATTAGTAAGGACGTCTCTTTGAATCATAATATAAATTCGTTCTTCATTTCGTGATAAAGATCCTCAAATTATGAGTAACAGCTCATTTGTATCGATAGTGTAACCAAGACAATGCCACGACACCGCAAAATTAAAAAAAAAATGTTATTTTTCCTTCATCATGTATAAAGACATTAACAGTTTTTTAACACGAACATATTATACTTTATGTACTTAATTCATAAGTATTATTTATGTTAAACGAACAAATATAAGTAGCGTGCTAACATGCGATGCCTACCGCCGTAATCATAAACATAAAGTAATTGTTATTTATGTACATTATGTATTTAATTTTCGACCTGCTACAAAAACACTAGGAACACGAAATTAGGTATTATTTGTTATTGTATGTATCACATTTTTATATATGAGAACTGGAAATGTTTATTGCAATTTTTATGCAATTATCAGATGTTCGGCTGATAAACGTTCGCGACGGTGTGACCGGCGTAAAACTTAATGCGTTTTATTATGTGTGAACGAAAATTTGATACTACTCTCGCGTGATACGCTCGCCTTAAGCGCGTGCGGTAAAGTGGATTCTGATGAAACCTCTGATTTAAAGCGGTAATAGCCAATTTTCGTTTCAATTGCTTTCTTATATCAAATTTTGTTGGTTAAAAATGTTTATACATCAAAAAATTCCATCATAAAACGGAGACGTTACACAATACCGTTGAATTTGCATTTAAATCAGTATATTATTGGAAATTGTAATTAAAAGTTGTAAATCATGTTCAATGAGAGCTGCAGCAGTGTTTCGCGCTTTTCGGTTGTTTAGACGGATCTAATTTGCCGGTTGGACTCACACGAAATGATTTAGTGGGCGCCCGGTGCACGCACCAACGCCGCCGACCGGGAGGGTCGATGTGTAATGGACGCTCACTGTGCCTTTTGATGATCCATCCCATACGACTTTATTTATGAGCCGTGTAGAGGTTATTTGCGTGTTACATGCAGTTTCACAAACGTGAACCATGCAGTCGTCACGTATATTTAACACTAAAGCAGAATCTCGGTAAGTCGAAAGTTGCCACAACTCGGAAGTAACCCTTATTTTCTTCCATTCAAACCCCATTACTGAGTCCTCGACAAGTCGAAATAATGAGTATTTTCCTAAAACGTATTTCAGTACATACGGGGACTCCTACACATGAATGTGTACTTCTACAATCCGCACAATTATTTTCCTTTTTAAAAACATTTTTTATTAAAGATAATTACATTTACAGCGAGAATTTTTATTTATTTCACTTCTATAATTAAACATTTGTTGGGATAGCATCTAAATCGACAAATACGTTTTTTTTTAAGTTGAAATCTTTATAACTAGTATTTTATCTTATCGAGTATTAATAATATATTTTAAAAATATCTCATTAAACGAATAACCAAGTTTAAGCCATAGTCTAAAATAGAAATTTCCGTCTAATGTATAATAATCTCCTGTTATTAGAAGCTGCGCTGAAACTAGATTTCCCAAATATAATTTAGACGCTCTTTTACTGTGACAAACATCGCTACCATTTGTTTCAGTAAATTTCTTTTGAAATGTGATAATAGACTTACATGGTAAAATTCTTATTTTGAACAATTTCACTACCTGGTTAATGTTAATGTATGATTGTTACTATAAAGAGAATATTATAGTAATGTTTATGGTAGCGATATAGCGATAAATAAAATAAAAAAAAACCTGTTTATTCCACTAATTGTTTTACATACAACATACAATTTTTGTATTATTAGTTTTCGTGGACCCCTCTTTGGATAAAGGCCTCCTCCAGCGAAAGCCAAGCGTCACATCTCCTTACAACGTCTATCCAGCTCCTACCAGCTATAGATTGTAGTTCGTCTTTCCATCGTGCTGTTGGCCTACCTGTACTTCTGTATCCGTGAGGCCCGTTCCACTGAATTATGGTTTTTGTCCATCTGTTATCGGGATACGACCCGCTTGTCCTACCCATTTCCACTTTAGATTGCGAGCGAAGGATAGAGCATTTATTATTTTGATTTTATCTCTTAATTTTTCGCGTGATATTCCGATAACAAGCAGTAATTTAATTTCGAGTTACAGTAGTTAAATGTATTCATAATATAATATTGAAGCACCAAATACCTTGATTAATTTACTGGTAAACTCACCGGAGCTACTCGTTAATAAAATGCAATTTCCCACAGCTATTGTTAGAAATTTTCTCATCAGGCTGAGTAATAGGATTTACAGAGACTTTGTTATCGCCTAGACATTATTGTTTCCTTTGATAGTTTATTTAAAAGTAAGAGTTTATTTTTCTATTCATATTCCTACTACCTATTGCTCGTGACTTCACTCACGTCAATGTAGATTAGACCTGTCTCTTGAGAAGAATACTTATTTGAAGATAAAAAATACCCTATATCTTTTACCCTACCCCTGACAATGCGCATGCAAAATTTGATGATCATTGGGTGCGTAGTTACGGCATGACAGCGGTAAAAAAGCAAATGAATTAATATTCACATTTGAAATATTCGTGAGAATACTTTTCACTTTGACAGATTTTAAAACTGGGGCTAACAATTTTTAAAACGTAAGAAGTAACTCACGAAGACTTCGATACAGATTTTCCTGATAGAATAACTTGAGTCGGGAACTAAGCAAGAACCTTTTAGTCACCATCGAACTGCCGCCGCCTACCGCCTACTGCTGTTCGTACGCATCCCACAGGGAATTGCCCTACCTTTGGATTTGTAGAATCAATTAATCTCAATTGATCTATGCAAATTGTTACCAGATGTAACCGACAGTATCTCACACTAGTCTTTCCGAATTTAATCCCGTAATGTTCGTTTCATTTCTTCTTGAAAGAGTTCGAGCAAAGAATACACGGTAGGACCCTATGTATGTATGTATATCTGCAGCTCGCTATATTGCTGGAACGTTTGCTATTTTATTTATGTTATGGGGGGCAAACGAACAGGCGGGTCCACTGATGGTAAGTGATCACCACCACCCATAGACACTATCAACACCAGCGGAGTTGCAAATGCGTTGCCGGCCTTTTAAAGAAATGTACGGTGGTTTTCTAAAGGTTTGTAACTTCTAGTATTTTGGAAATACCGCAGCTGGGAATCGATTCCACAGGGTCGAAGTACGAGGCAGAAATTACCTTGAGAATCTCACCGCGGAAGACCTTCGCCCATCCAGGTGGTGTGGAAGAAATTTCAGTTTCAGGCGGGTTGAACGATAGTGAAATTTAGAATGTATTATTTATTTATTAATTCGTAGCAACTTTAGTACATTATTGTCCTTCCCCTATAACACGACACCGTAAACGAGTTGGAAACTCAAATAGTTTAATGATTAGGTAACCTTACCATTATTAGAGAATTCATTTCTGTCTTTTAATCTTGCTGAACATAGAATCCATGATAAGAATGCTTTGTTGCTCTTTCTACGCATATTTGTTCTAAATACTAAGGCATTCAACATACTGTGAAATTACTGAGACTATATGAATGTATATCTGTATACGTAATGAGAATAGAGTCCTTTTGAGCTTCAATCAGGTCAAAATTGCTAAACATATGACAATTTTTCGTAGACTAAGCTACTTATTTTTTGGATTCAATTTACCCTTTCGTGTTTTGAAATTAGCTAGCGTATACGCAGAAACTGAGAGCTTTGGAAGTCAATATGACAGTAGGCGAAAGTCAATGGGTTGCCGTTCTCTTAGTGATCGGACTTGGATAATACTTAGCTTATCCTCAAACATAGTGCCATCACTTAGGTGAGATACAGTAGTCTCACTATTCTGACACTTCTGTAGTACGATACGTCCAATAATACGGCACCCTAGCTGAAGCTTCTCTCCCTCACACCTCCCTACCTTCCCTCCGTGCTTGCGCACCGGTATCAGTATGACCTCCAAAAATTCTATACACTATTTCGATACAATCCAATAATCCGACACCCCTGGTTTCAAAGTGCCGGATTAGTGAGACCATGCTGTACTAAAAAAATCGTGATTACAAAACACCTTACGACTTAAACACCATCTGTGATATTTTTAAACCATTGTCCATACACTACGTTAACTGGTCACATCTCTCGCCTGACATTATGTACATCCCAATGTGTGGAAAACAGACAAATAAATGTAAACTTAACCCTTCGGGATCAAATCTGCAATCAAGCAGATTATAAAGGGCAATAAATTACCAACACTATATGACAAATAGCTAGGACACGTCCGGCGACAATTACAAGGGAAAGCACGAACGGAGAACGGAAGCGGTTATGACTGAAACGTAGCCGCTCTGAATATTTACGACCTCAAACAGTATATGAAAAGGACCGTGTAACCTGATACAGTTTTCTTGTGTGTTCATTTTATTACGAATATTTGAAATAAATATATTACCGGACGGAAATGAGTTAACTGTCATCTATTTCGATGGTTATGATTATTATTTACTTTAGAATTTGTTGACTCTTTGAAGTTAGTAAAATTTATAACTTGATTTTTTTTATTGGTTTATAGCTTTTAACGTTTAACCAGAATCTTACTTAGCATGAAGATATGACTTAAGATAGTAACACATTAAACATAGAGAGAACATGCCTAAAACTTCACATCAACTTGAGGCTGGTATCTAACCAGACGGGTGTTAGAAAAACCCTACCATTTTGATGATCTACTTCACAGAAGACTCCTGCTTATTGCAGGCTTCGAACCTACGTAGTTTAACATGGTGTCCGAAAATGCTATCATTGAATCACCATCGCTACAACAAAGTTTTTCAACAAAAAAAAAATACAGAACACCCGGAACAAAATGTATTACGTATATATTAAAACACATAAGAAATGTTTTTTTTAAACAGCAAACTCATCGTACTTAATCCGAATATCATGAAGTGGATCTGAATGATATCCGACGTCACATCCCCTCTAGTCGGCGACATCTCTGATCTATCCACAATGGAGTGCGGCTCACAATAGCCTCTCAGAGGGACCCTAGCGTAGTCACTTCCACGTGGGAGACGGCTGAATACTTGAACAAGTCTCGCACTGAATTAGAGAACGGTGTGAGTTATAGAATTATAACTATTATTTTATAGCTATAATATTCCTTATACCGATAGACAAATTGTATGTTGTTCAAGAAGAGTTAAGGGAATAAAATATATCGTACAAATTGTTATCAATTCAGTTATCATTAAGTCAACCAGTCAAATGATGAAACATTATAAGTTAATATGATAAGTTACAGATCACCTTTGCACAAGAATCTATGCGACTGTTAAGCTAAAAATTATATCACCATATATGTAAGGACTAGTGCTCAAATACAACAGATAAAACACATTGGAGGAGGTTTGATGACTACAATTTTCAATTTGTTATCACTATATACTATCACAATAATTGCGTTTAACCACAATTTCGTCGTTCGAAATGAGAACCGTTTATCACTTGTACTATACACGAAAAATACCCCTGTACGGTGCATGAGAGGGGGTGAAAGGCGTCGTAGACGTCGTCTGAAAGATTAATCTTACATGGAAATTGTTTTCTGTACTTTTTTACGCATCTGTAAATGACAGGTAACGTGTACCTTCAAAGCAACGCTTGACAAAAAAAGCAATTTCTACGTTTACTTGTTTGCACTTCAGGTTCTGCTTTGTACTGATAGCTTGTAGTAATTACATAATTACATGAACCTGGTTAATTGAATATAAATTTCCATAACTATGTATCTTTTTAATTATCAGCCATAAATTCCCTAATGGAGCCAATTAAATGCTTGGAAAGTTTTATATTTACTAAATTAATTGATAATAGAACCGAATCATTTACGCTGGTTCAGAACTCTGCATCACATAATCAAGAATTTCAATTCAATTTATAATTGATCTTTAACACTTATGCCGTGACGATCACAGCTATTTCTGGACATATCATCGTGGTTGTGATGTAATTACAAAGAATTGTTCTATTTAGGGTAACCCTGAACGTCTGAACCAATAAATTAATAACTAACTGATTCATTTAACCTTTCTAATGTTCAATTAAACCTAGAAACATCTCTCTAAATGCTAAAAACTTCAGAGTCCATGAAGTCACCAAAAATATTATATCTATTGCGAAAACATTTTACTCAATTTCGCAATTTCTATTGCCTGTATTCACATATTTCGAAGCGCTTTTGAAAGCATCCAGTAGACATATTCTGGTCCTATTTTTGAAAAGCAAATATCCGCGACAGTTGATTGCCAAAAGTTTTCATACGTGAAGCAAAAAAATTACAGTTAAGCTGGAAATAGTTTATTCGTTTTGAATTCCGTTAGAAGTCAACATTTTTAGACAAGGCATTTTGCAATTGCTCTGATTTTAACTAAATTTTATGTTTGTCTTGAAGATTCTCTCATTTATACTTTCTCTACAGGATTAATTATAGCCAATAAAAACTGTGATAACATAGTATTAAGTAATTAAAAATACGATGATGCTATCTGTGACCGTTTTGTGCTCTAATAACTTGGCTTACTTATTAAGCATTTTAAACAAAATTAAGCAATAATTTACACTTTAAGATTTTGAAAATATTTTGATAAGCTAACAGTAAGGGCAAAATTGCTCTTGGATCCTATATAATTGTTATTTGAAGGTAGAACCCACAACATTTTTGAATCCTTCCCATTTTTTATGTTTGCCCTTTTAAACATTAAACCTTCATTAACCAGCGCGAAGCAGCGTACAAAAGCTAGTATATTATAGCGTTGTATCTATTTCTAACTGCAACAAACATACTTTTATTTCCATCCATTCATATATTGTCTTCAAACGCAAAAAAGCACCTCTACAATTTATAGGCACTTTTACGTCAATTTATCGCGGTTGTTTGTGACAACTTCTGGTTGTAAATTTTAGAATCATGGATCACGCTTCGATATAAATACTTTCAGATAATTAATGATCCGCCCTCTTACTTTATATGCCTTAAAATATGAAAATAACTGACGTAGGTATAAAGTTATCGATAAACTCATCTCTACAAATATATCATTCGAATTTTGAAAGTGAAAGGTTGCAGAATGTCAGTTTAAATCTCAATTTAGTTTAGTTTTCATAAAAAAAAAAATTATTTGTTATCACAGCACATTTAAAATGGATAGTAAAATTTAACGTCTTTACAACCAAGTGGTGTCAGTTAAAAACTAATTATTTTTACATTTTATTCAGGTGAAGACTTCTTTGGGCGCGTTGAGCGGTATTTCTTTGGCAGAAGATACACCTATAATTTCGCGCCATGACATGCTCGTAAGCATGACTTACCGTATTGCGCTTGCGCGGCTTGCGTCAGACAAACGACGCGTAGTATAAGAGCCTGTATACATCTGTAATATAATTCATCGAGAATGGTTATAGGCTATATATCATCACGCTAAGGCCAATAGGAGCGGAGCACAGATGAAAAATGTTTCAAAATCGAGATGTTTTCTTCTTTTTGAGAGCTTCTGCTGTGTGTCAGCGTTAGCCCAGAGTAGTAACTATTACTACGCGGACGAAGTCGCGGGCAGGGGCTATAATCTATATACTTATACTAATATTATAAAGAGGTAAAGTTTGTGACGTTGTAGGGGGTAATATCTGGGGAGTCGGAGAAAGATGGTCGAACGAAAACGTTTCTTACGAACGCTGCCTTAATTATGAGATATATATGATTGAGTTGTAGAGAAAAGTTGTGGCTTGATAATGCCTATTACCGCCCAACGAAGTGGGCACGAGTCGGCTAGTACATATATAAATATACAGTTATATCGATTTGCATTCTCTCTGTACTATTTATGTTTGCTTGGAAACTCTGAACTTTTGGGTGTGTGTGCGGTTCTGTTGAGTGAAGTATATAAGTATGCACCTATTATGTGTGAATTAATACATTTTTGAAATATTTTTATACCCACTTTTTACATATGATACATTCTTGAAAATATTCAAATCGAACCCTAAATTCATCGGTATTCCTATATTCAGACTCTACTGGAGTTTTCTATTTGTCACAGAGTGAATGGAGTTTTTTTCAACGAGCGGTTTGTTTTGATTCTTTGAATAGTTTTTTATAGAAACTAGTTTGTGGCCGTCCGCTTCGACGGGCTTAATTATATTTATAAAGTACTTCTAGAATCATAAAGAACATTTTTAAAACTTTCTTTTCAATCTATATATTTTCAATTTTAATAGTTTCACACACTTGCTTAGAAATCCATACAAAGAATTGTATTTAACTTTACTTAATAACTTGTTACTCTAATAGATTGAATTATAATCAATGAAACAATGCGTGTCGTGTGACTGATCAAATCAAAATTGAATTCCACGTAAAAGACGTCGTGTTCAGCATTTATTAAAAAAAGAGTAGTAAAAGTTATTTGATTTTTTTTAATGATCAAAACTTTTATTCTATTTTAATTATTGTTCTTTTTGTATTAAAGTCGGAGAACACAATTTCAGAATTATTTCGCCCTTACAGAATGTCCGAGCGGAGGGAGTCTTGGGTACTGCAAATTTAGGACAAAGTTTTAAACATTACTTTTCGTATTGGATCACAGCGGGCTTGCACAGGTTCTTTTGTTTTTGTGACGAACTAAAAGAGAGACACTGTGAATTTATTCTTTAAAATCAATTCAGGAGTAAGTTAGTGTTAAAACCAACAGAGCGTTCGGTTGCAGTAGCGTCAGCACAATATTAAAGAAGTAGTTCTCGAGTGTTGTTCAGTTTTTTAATATACTATTGGACCACTCGATGCATACTGTCAGTTTTCAGCGCCAGGTTTTTTTTTCACTGGAATTGACATTCATCTCTGTGCATCCGTTACAAATGTTAAACAGATAAACCCGATCAAATTTCTCGCCGGGTCTTGTTGATGACTGAGTTGTTTTCCGAGCCAATGGTAGTTTTAACTTCCATTAAGCGCTTTCTCAGGGCCAAAGTTGAATAAATATTTTTGATTTTAATTTTCCACCAAGTCAAATGATTATTTCTTTGTGATTATTTATTAAATAAGTAAGATACTCGACGTGACCGGAAAAACATGAATGCCAAATTTTGTTTCCATTGCGATAAGTGGCTATATCCGGCCTTCGTCCCACGCTTCTAAGAAAACATGATAGAATACAAGCGACTAACTTACCTCAATGATTATTATCTGTTTTGTTTGCTAACATGTGTAATTCCGACGATCCGTTCAATTCTGCGAAATAACAACCACGCCTTCTATTATATGATCCTACGCTACCTATTCTTGTAAAATGATTATACTAAAAGAGGTCAAAACCATTCAATTCTAACAAGAATTTCCACGTCAAAATAATTATCTCTTCCCTTCTTTGGAATCTTATCTTAACTTCATTACAGAATAAATGTCCAGGATTCCGTAAATTGTAAACGATAAAAAGAGCTAAATATTAAACAGTCGAACTATAATTACAAGCTTGTCTCTGAATGTTTACGCCCAACATTCAGGGTTAATTTTTTTGTACTATTCTCTGCAATCAATTAGTTTCCTCCCCGTTCAATAATTCCTCGTAAGTTCTAAACCCTTTCAGAAGGCGCCTCCCCAGTTCGCTTTCACTCGTTGACAGGTTTTATTGAACTCCGATACGTTATCGCATCCCGACCGAGTTCCCCCCACCAAAAGATCTCTAACCGCGCCAAAGTAACTTTACGGTTTAATAAACTTCAAGTGCTAAAGGAATTCGAAATGCCTCGTGGCCGAGTTTTCGCCACAAATCGGTTGACTTAGTATTTCAGTTACATTTGTATGTAATTCAAGTCTGAATTGAAACTGAGCCATTTCATAATAATATTACTTAGTACTTAGGCGGGACGATCTTCTAGGAACCTGGGAATGGAATGACCTACAGGTCGCGGCAGAGTTACCACCTCTAAAATAAATTTACCTTGAAACTAAAGTCAAAATCCAATAATTACTTGAAAATCGTCCTAAAATAAAAATTAACAATTTTAACACTGAGGTTGACATACGTCTAGAAATGTGTAGTTATCTATTTGTTCCTAATAAATGATTACTAAGAAAAAAAAAAGTGTGTGTGTACTTATGTACACGCGTTAGAAGTTATACTTCTTTGGCGTAACAAGATAAAAATTTTATCTTTCGCCTTATTCTACGTTTGTAGCAAAAACGACACTAACAATAGAAAAAAGGTATTTAATACATTGAAAGTTTTAATACAAAGAAATACAAACAACAAACACAAAGAAACAAAATGTTGACTATAGCTAACTTCAGGGTGTCGGTTATTCGTGACGGTGTGCGCGCTCATCGTAAAAATTTACTCTCATAATTTTTCCCTAACGTGCCAAAGAAGTATAACTTCAAAAATACAATTACTTGTTAAAATTATTAAAAAAAAACTGGCTCGATAGGTCATCTATGGTAAAAAGTATACACTTGTAAATAAAAAAGTCTCTAAAAATAACCCTAAACATATAAGGCCCTTAAAAAGATCCCAATCCACTTATTTACCAACACCCCCCCCCCTCTAAATTTGGGAGGAAAACTTCAAAGTTGGGAAGCCTGCTTCAAGAATTCATCTCGACTACTCTCGGGTGTCAAAAAAGTATGTATTTTACATTTATTCAATATGACCTGCCCTAACCGTTACGATTAAAGTGCTTACCTACGTTGCGCGCGTACTATGATTTTACGATCTCAGTAACCCGTTGACCTCTCTTTGCGGATTCTCACTAACATTCTTTCAAAGTAATGCTTATTTATTTATTTTACGAACACACTTCTGTTACACATGTTTTTTATTGAAGTTGTACATCTTTTGGCACGTTTCGGGAAAATGAGAGTGAATTTTAACGATGTGCGCGCACACCGACACCCAAAGGCGACACCATGAAGTTGGTTGGTAATTGTCTCACAAATTTTCGTGCAAACCGATAACTGTATTCAAGGTAGTAGTTAGTGGTGAATGATAATTTATTGTGAGTATCCGTGATAAAAGTGGTTTTTTATTTTATTTATTTTGTATGAGTTTCTAGATTTGAGTTTAACCTGTCGGTGTATTCCTTTTATTTGTGTACATTCTAAATTATTATTATTATATTATCATTAGATAAATAGTTTATTATACATTTTTTGGTATCTAACGTTATTTGACGGTTTTTAAAATTACAATACTATTATAATTAAAAAATTATCAATAGCATTAAATCTTTTTCTAAGCTAAAGAAGTATAACTTATTACGAGCGTACATATGTATACACATACTTTATTCTTCAGTTATTACTTAATGAAACTAACAATAACAAAAATTTTAAAAGGAAAATTTATGTTTATAATCTGTTTATTCTATTGAAGTGAAACTTCTAATGCGACTTCCAAAAAGGTTGCGTTAAACGTTTAACGCTACCATGGAGGGGGTATGAAAGTATTGTCGCGTTAAACGTTCAACGCTCCTGGGGAGGGGGAATAGAAAGAGACAGAGCGAGAAGGATGATCATACACTTCGTATCTTACTTTAGTTATCATAATACCATTGTAAATGTTATAGATTTGAATATTTCTCCACTCGAAAATGATAATTAAAAGATGCGATCAATTGTGAATTGTAAGCAATGTTAATAAAGTTTGTCTACAAGAAACAATATGATCTCACTAAAAATCAATTTCTACCTCTTCCTATTTTCATTTCCACATTACGAAGTTTCACTTCTACCGCGCGGAGGGACTTCACGCAATACTTTTTTTTATTTACACCGACTTTAAAGCGTTCTACATGGTATAAAAAAAATTAAATATAAAACAGCAAAAAACGGAATAAATAGTTGTCGTTGAAAAATCTCGCATAACGTTTGCGAAATTTCTACGGAAAAACCAGACACGAAAGCGAGTTTTTTTTTAATGCTTTTCACGAGTACGTGTTTTGACTAATTCCTACAATACACAGAAGGATAATTTGTAATTTCTCACTGAATTCAAATTACAAAGTGATGAAAAACAATGCGAAATCTCTTCGTACGTTTCATCTATTAGTGTTGTTAGCTAGTGAATGTACAGAGTGTTCCGAAAAAGGTTGACTCAAAGCTCTCGTGTCGTTAAAAGTAAACGCAAACAATGGCACAAGGCACCTGCATTCGCTAATGAAGGTGTGAGTACAGGGTTGTATCTAGAACCGCGTTTATAATTTTTAATGTACCAAAGTTCACGTATATGTGAAGAACAAGTACAGGATTAACGATAATATGAGTAATAACTTAATTCTTCAAATACTTTTATATTCAACTAGCTTTGTTCTCGGTTTCGCTCTCATAGATTTCACTTTTTTCTTTTTCGAACTGACTACACTATTGACCTAGCAAGGTCTTAACAGCTTCACCGGACTACTAAGGCGAGCGCTTAAGACACGCAGCCGATTTTATTAGACAACTCGCTCAAGGGTGCACGGCACTCATCGGGTTGGGCTGTTGCCTGATACATGCAATTCGGGACCTATTTGAGCTTTTTTTTTTAACGTGGAGAAGTCTCTTCACAGACATTGCCAGGTCCCCGGTGAGGTCCTGAACTGAGTCGACCTTTAATCGACTAAAAAACTCCACGGTAACCTACGCCGCACTATGGGGGTGTCCCGGGGTAGCGTGAGCAAGCTCCGCGACGTCCCCGGCGGCAGGCGTTTCCCACGCCGCACCCGCTGAGGCAGTCCGGTCACAAGACCGCCTCCCAGCCCGCCGAACCCGTGCATTGGGAGGTCAGGGCTCCCGCTCCTTCCCCCCCTGGGTTCGACCGGCAGCGGAGAGGCTAAGCCGCTCCGCCGCCACTCCACCGTTGATTTTTTACCGAGGTTTACTCCTCATCCGCCTCAGCCACCCTGAGATCCCCTCCGGCCTACGCTAACCTGCGCATATCCCCCCCAGTCCCGCAATCCTAATGCTACCCTACCTGTCTCAAACCCTACGACCTCCAATCCCCTAGACTTGCCTACCCAACAAGTAGGTAGGCAAGCCAGAGGTTACCTACCCAGCACCCCCCCATCTCCCCACCCCACAAACCCTTGAGCTAACCTAAGCTAAGCTAATTATTCATACATATATGAGTTGTTGAAACATATATGTGTGTACCAAGCATACATACCACAACAACTCTTATATATATTTCGAATCGGATAATTTTGTAAACTATTTCAGTTTGATAAGGGAAAAAAATTAAACCCTTCCACTTTCATGTGTAAACGTGTATGCGTGCACGTGTGTGACGGTGATATGTGTAATGTTGTCGCAGTGGTGTAAGATTTTGTGTCACAGTATCGTGCGAGCAACGCACTCAAGGGCTCGACGCCGAGGGAACGGACCTTGGCTTGAGCCGCTGCCGAGAGGGGTCTAATCCGGTGTGCGGAAGCGAAATTACCCCCAGACCACAAATATTTAAAGCCTAAAACAATTTTTTTAACTTTTAACACACAACAACAGTTGTATGCTACAAGTGGATTTTTCACTGTTGTGGCTTGTAAGATATATCAACAGAACATGTCAAATGCACGATTATAAAAGTGAGAATTTTTTTTTTTTTCATGTCATAGGTGGCAAACGAACAGGTGGGTCACCTGTTGTTAAGTGATCACCACCGTCCATGGACACTAACAACACCAGAGGAGTCGCAAGTGCGTTGCCACCCTTTGGGGGGAAGGGTTAGGGGAGGGAGAGGGAGATGAGAGAGGAGAGGGGAGGTGGGTCACCGGCGCTCTCACTGACCGAACGAAACGCAACAATGCAAGCACTGTTACTTCACGTCGGTTTTCTATGAGAGGGTGGTACTACCCTGGGCGAGCCGACCCATTCATGCTGAAACCAGTAATAGTTTCAGCGTGGCTCTACCACCATTAATGGTAATGGTAACATAATCTCCGTCGAACCCTAAATTCGTATCTGTCTCGTATACCTAAAGGCTGATCAATTCGCACGGAGTGCTTTCACGCTTTAAACTATGCTATGAACGTGGTACGGAATTGCGGCTACATCATTTCAAGATTGTATACGATATTTGAGTTTACTTCTACATGATGCGCCATCAGTGCGTCATCCAGTGGCCATCGCTTGTTATCTTAGTTATTAAAATAAAAGCCTTGCGAATTACAAATTTGACAGTTTTTACATACAATCCTTTTAATAAATACTTTTGTTACTTTTTCATAATAGTTATGTAGTTGAATTAAACGAAAATGAATAATGTGTTCAAATAACTACTACATATACCAATTTCCACAAAGATCGTTTCAACGGTAGAGAAGTCGATATGCTGGCGGCACCTGGTGGCGAGTTATAGTAATATGGACACCATAAACTCTTCTTTTTGAAAAAAAGATTTAGGTGTGCCAACCTTGATGGTTCTCGGTTCCTGTTTATGAGCCACCTTCGAATGACTCACAACTATAGCGATGATTTGCTGATTCCGAAGTTGAACTTGAAGAACGTTGAGGGTTTTCTCGCAATAAAAGACTTGTTACTAGTAGAGCAGCGAAGGATGTGCTCGCGTATGCAGACTCGTTCAAAACAGCTATTCACTATCTATTCGATTACTATTAACGATGATTTTATTACGCGGTTACTATCTATTCCTAAAACGACTGCTCTGTATGCCGCCCGCGCCTGAATGATCCACGCTCCGGGCCTTGCCTATACGGCACCGGGGTCGCTCGCCTGACGCTGGCGGTGCTCCGCCAATCAGAGCACTTAATAGCCACGCGCACAGCGTCAGGGCTCGGCTAAACCTACTACACAGGGCGGGGCGGGGGCGCGACGAGTTCCCTTCGCTTGCTCTTTATTTAATAAAATATTTTACAATTATTCTTACAGCTAACATCTTACTTTAAACTATTAAACTATACTATTTCTAGATAGTTACACTATAAGTATGTATAACTAGACCACATATAACTATAATAACAAGATGTACGTATAACTATTTCTAATTATAATATCATATACGTATATACTATTCTATGTTGTAAATAAAACACGATCCAATAGATATATTTAATTGTGGACAAAACTATCTAACTACTATCAAAGCTATGCACTATTTGTACAAATCACTATAAAACTAAGCACAATTAAATATACATCACTAATTAACACAAAGCACTAGAAATTGTCGCGAACACTGTTAGTTTATCAATTTCAAATAGGTATAACTAACATCCTTTGGTTTTTCTTTAATGCCTAAAACGAAGCGGGCAGGAATCAGCTAGTTACTGGCTGCTAGTACATCATAGTACATTATATTAGCTGATACTCTCGCTAATTAAATAAAATTTTAATACAAAAAAGAAATGCAAGTATCGATATAAATAAAAAAAAAAACCTAAAATGATCTACGAATGGTTACATTCTCATGCTGAAACTTAGTTGAACTGTATTTTCATATATACATGGATATAAAAAACCCTATGAAATTTATTTAGTGACTGAGCACTTCTCTATACCACTTACTTATAGTCATAATATGACATTAGACCCAATTATGTAATATCGTAAACGTCATGAAAATAACTTCTTATACTTCCGTTGTTAGTAACACAAATTACGGTGTAAATATAAATTTAAAAGCTATATAGGGTTTCAACATAATTTTGTATTATATTTTATAGCAAACGACAAAGTTAATTACACACACAATGGGCCTGTCCGGTACCACACTATTTTAGGGATAAATAGGCGTACCCGAGGGAACGAAAGTAAAGGGTTCCGTCATACGAAAGGGTGCAATCTAATTTCACAAAAAAGGATATTCGAAACCCTCCGCTGACATACGTCCAGTTATTTTATCGAACAAATAACAAATAAAAAATGTTAGTTTTAAAATATTACTTCTATGAGGTTTTACGCATGATTTAAGCGGTGTGGCGAATTAACATTCTTGGGATTCTTGAACAACTATGGCGTGAGATTAATCTGCAATAAGGGTTCTTAATAAACATTCCACCGGATTCGAAAAACAACGATTTACAACGATTTTTTCCTCATCGGGCTTTATGGTGGATCATTTACTAAGGCATTAACGTTAGTCTCACCAAAGACATCATGGACAGGCGGTCCTATGAAGAGCGGATTCATATTAATTATTCTTAGCCTGTGAATAATGTCATATGAATGGTCCGACGATCTGAGCAAGAATGCTGCGCAATCATTTTTTTTACGAACTATCTAACCACTGTTGACATGGCGGGCCTTCACAGCTTGCACTTGGCTTTCTGGGCAAGCGCTTAAAGCACTCGGCTTTATACTGGTAACCTCGGTTTATTGCCTTGATTGCAATATTGCGAGTCTATCTAAACTAACTAAGCTAGCTAAACTAAACATACATGGATGCGTCAGTCAGACAATGAATACCAGCATGTCTCACTAGCACGTACATATTATATTTCGTATCTGGCAATATGACTAAATCGAAGTAACTAAGATAAAAAAATAAAGAAAAAAAAACACTTCTATTATACCAAATGTATACCTAGTAGAGTGTGTGTGTGTGTAGCTTGCACCTGTGTGAGGTGCAGTGTAGTGTGTGTGAAAACCAGTGATTGCGGATGTCACTGTAGTGCTCCAATGCTTCATACTCTGTGCGCGGTATATTTTGCATACCCTTCCACTCTGTCCAGTTTGGAGAAGAAAGAGATAAATATTGTTTGACTGTACTCACCATACAGAGATTAATATGTTCGGTGAGCAAAACAACAATACGTCGCAGGTAAGTATTAAAGGTGACGACCGGCCATCCGTGTCTCGTCTCATTGAATGCCACCCGTTTTGAGGTGCTTTTTCAGAAAAACCACTGGCTATGAATCCCTTAGCGCTTTCTTTCATTCAGTGTGAGAAAATTCTATTGGGGAAATAATTTCTCTTTTGCTTTCATTCCGCTCGGAGATGAATCGGAAAGGGACACTTTACTTGAAACGTGCAAATATTTGAAAGACGTTTTAGCCGGGTTAGGTATTCCTTTTTATATTTCAACAAGGGTTAGTAACTTTGAATAACTGAATAGGTAATTTTAAATGCACCCAATAACTTATTTTTGATATTTAAATTCAAAAACACTTTATTCAATTTAGGCCGTTAGAAGGCACAAAAGAACGTCCAAATACTACCATCGGTTCGAAAACATCTAAATTATCGAGATATGCCAGGCAACAAGATTGATAGAGTGTATCTAAGTTTTTATTAGAAAATCTTTTGTTACTATGTAGGTAATATTTACAGTCAATAAATTACCACTTTAAGGGAATGTATAAAGAGAAATGTAATTCCAGACATCACTATCATTCACATAGCAATCCATTTTATAATAAACTAGTTTTAATTAAGGCGAGACAGCGTAAAAAATAAAACACACAGACGCATTCGAATTTATAACTTGATAAGGGTTATTTTCCTATTATGTAAGTATTATTTACAATTGTGCATTATAATTTTTAAGAAATGTACACAGAGTCACTTTTCAGACATCACTCACAGTCATTCACATTTTTTTTTTCGAACTGACTACGCAATTGACCTAGCAAGGTCTTAACAGCTTCACCGGACTACGATCACTATCATTCACATAATAAACCTATCTTATAATGTACTTTCAAACAATAAAACTTGGTGTACACGATCCCTGGTGCTTAATGTGCGGTAAATCGGTAATGTGCATAGGAAACTTAAATGTATTACTTAGCACCGTTGCCTGAAAAACTTTTGTCTAAATATTATTATTTTTGTTCCGAAATTGAGAGATTAATTAATGTTAATCAGTACTCTCTAGCAGTTATTAAGAGTGCATAAGGAAAAATAAATCCATATAAAATACTTAATGTTACTAAGAAACAACTAGTTTAGTGGGAACTAGTTGCAGTCTAGAAAAATCGCTGACAAAATATTTTAGGCTATTGTTCTTCTTTATCTTTTTCTTGTTTTGGCTCGGCAGAAGCACTTGCCAGTGTCAATGTTTTGTTTCAATGGAGATTACAACATATTTTATACAATATGTGTCGTGCGAACAATTTCAATTTTCCAACAAGATGGTGGTTCTCTTGTTAGAACTTTCCAGGGAATTTTTCTAGCATCTCAGAATTCATGGTCCATGCTATTATTTTCTATTCACTTCACTTATGCACAATAACCAAACTGTATTACGTAAAACGCCACCAATTTTACAAAATATTAGGTCTTTATCTATGAAATTGCCGTTTTGTATGAAAAAATTTAAACGAATTTTTTTCATGTATTTTTTTTTTTATTAATACAAATGTATTAATCGAAGTAATCACCCATGCAATCAATGCATCTTTGCCAACGCAATGGCAGTTTATTGATGCCCTTCTTAAAGAAATCAGCTGGACGGGAGGCAACAAATTCTTCAAAGGCATTTTGTACTGCCTCTCGGGTATTGAATTTTTTTCCCGCTAAGAAGTTATCCAAATTCTGGAAAAAGTAGTAGTCTGTAGGCGCAAGGTCTGGTGAGTAGGGCGGATGACGGAGAACATCCAACCCCAGTTCTTGCAACTTGGAGACCGTCTGCTGTGCAGTATGAGGTCGCGCGTTGTCGTGCAAGAGCAGCAGAGACGAGCGATTGACCAATGCTGGTTGGAGATGTGCCAGCTTCTCCATCATTGTATTAAGTTCTTCACAGTACACATCTGCAGTAATGCTCACCCCGTTTGGTAAGAAGCTGTGATGAATCACACCGGCGCTAGACCACCAAACAGTGACCATTACTTTTGTAGGGATAAGCTTTCGTTTAGGGCATTGTTTAGATGCTGAACCAGGATCCAACCAACTTGCTGAGCGCTTGCGGTTATCAAACAGAATTCATTTTTCATCGCAGGTAACTGCGGTTCAAAATTCCTTCATTTGTGTGTCTGTTGAGCAGTGCAAGGCACGTCTCGACGCTTACTTCGCGCTGGCGATTATTGAGTTCGTGGGGCACCCATTTGTCAAGCTTTTTTACCTTACCAATTTGACGCAAATGGATCAATATTGTTTGGACGCTAACGTCGAAAGCTGCTGCTAATTCAGCCGTAGATTGTGTATCATCAGCTACCACAATCGCCTTTAATTCGTCATTGTCGACCAAAGTCTTCGGACGACCGCGAGGTTCATTTTTCAGGTCGAAATTCCCAGAACGGAAGCGAGCAAACCAATAACAGGTGGTGCGTTGGTTTGTAGTGTTAGCTCCGTAAATGTCGTTGATGTTGCGTGCCGCTTGTGCCGCGTTGCTGCCACGACGGTACTCATATTCCACAATTACTCGAATTTTTAACGTATCCATGATGACAAAAAAGATTGAAATGCGATGAAAATGTAACACTAATCAATAAACAATTGACTACTTTTGGAAAAAGAATTCCATGTTTTTAAAATAAAATTAATTTTAAATTAGAATTCTTAGCCAAACAAAAATTATTTTGATTTGAAATGGCCAGTACTGCAGAACGGCAATTTCATAGGTAAAGACCTATTATTGAGTCAAATAACACAAGATTGTGAATAATATATAAAATCCATTACATGACAGACCAAAAACCCACCAAAAACTCTACGCTATTGTTTCAATTTGTAAATATTTTATACAGCATGTATTATTAATAAATAACTTTAATAAAATAATTCTTCTATATTAATCTGAGCTAAATCATGCTTTATAAACGGAGGGTCAAAAACTGACCGTTACCTTTCCACTCTAGCACACAATTATTAAATATCACACCGTATAGGATTAAATTCTTTGAGATAGACCAAACGAACGAATAATCTCTAAAAGAAAACGTTAAATCCGCAAAAAGCCCTCAAGGTCTGAATAATTAGTTCTTGTATGTATTTCGGGTCGTGCAAGGGATTACGGAATGTTTTTGACATTGCCCTTTGTTTCGGGTTACCGAGTCGTTCTTGAGATTAATAGAAATATCACATAATTCATATTACTTTAACAATATCAAATACTTATATGTATTAACTTACAGTTAGATAATTGTAAAAATAGCTGAGTTACGTACGTAAAAAACAATGAAATTTCATTAGGCTGTAGGTATACGCAATTTTATGTAATTCATCTGATGCTTCACAATAAAACTTTTTACAAAATACTCTTGGAATCTTTCAAATAATCACTCTCACTATCATCCTATGTACTCTGTATTATAGACTAGTCGTTGTTACGGATTCAGTCGCATTAATGTATGTTTGACGTATGCTTCAGCACAGTATTTTTTTTTCTGAATGAGAGTTACTCTGTGTCTGTACTCCTGATAACGTGTATGTAAAATTTCACTATGATCGGTTGAGTAGTTAAGATGCGAAAAGACATTTAAGTACACAGGCCGGTATGACAGTGGTGACGTATTCGTGTGTTTAGACGACGAAAAATCAATGTATATTTTCTGATTGTCACATATATTGTTACTACGAAATCATGTCGCGAACGTATTCCCATTTTGATTTCGAAATTGTCATCGACGTGACAATTAGAATTATTGGTAATAATTAAATACAAATAGTAGAATAAAGAAAATTTCGAAAGCGCACAATAATGTATGTTCCTATCCGCGACTTAATCCTTATTTGTTATGTCGTTTCATAGTAAGCACGTATTTTATTTGGATTAATTGTGTTTTATTTTTTTATACCTACCTCTATTAGCCGTTACCCGGTTTTAAGTTAGAACTGTTTTTATTACTGCTTGGCTACTAAGGAGAAGCGTAATGCTATGTAACCTACATAATTCTCTGGACAGTTCTGTACCAACCTATAAAAGTCTTACTAAAATTGATTCAACCGTTTCGGAGAAACCTGAACCAATACCAGATATATAAATTATCTTTTTAATTTATGACCTAAAAACGAGCGTAATATCAGAAAGATTCCACAATAAGATTGTGTATATTAAATACGGAGTTACTTAATAAGACCGAATTACGACTTGACAATTCGAAATGTCTTAAACTTCGTAACAAGTTTATAGAGTTTTTCATCAGTACCGAAACTTGTAGGGAGCAGGGCGCCGGATCGCATCTGCTCGTGAAGTTGTCTTCAAATTGAAACTCGTACAGAACTTTACAGTTCGAGTCGCTACCGGCTATTAGCTATCATGTTGACACGTTTTGAAACAAGTCCCAGGTTTCGTCTTACTTTAAAGTGCAGAAATCATTTATACTACAGATTGCCTATGTTACCTTGCAGATTAGCTAGAGTGATCCGTTAAAGTATCTAAAGTTATATCATTCCGAGGATATAATCATACACCGATGAGTTTTAAATCCCTACAAATAATATTGCGAGCCACAAGCGACGCGCTAGGTTAGGTTAGTTTGGAATTCTGTTATAAATAAGCGCGAGTAGCAATCAAACGCGGAAACTTTTGATTCTGCATGTTAACGGTTCGATTACTTGCAGATTCGCCAGGTAATATGCACTTTAATTGCTTTCGAAGATTAGCAGTAGCTTGCTATTACATCGAAATGAATTTAAAGAAGTACAGAATGATCTGAATGGACAACGCGTACCGTAAATGAGTTTGTTCCCAAAGCTATAGTTGAGAGGTAGTTCTTAGATTAAACATTGTATATATACGATTATTCTTATTTAAAATCTTTAAAATTAAATTTAAAATCAGTTATACTTGTGTTTTGACATAAATATGTAGCCTAACTAATATTATAAATGCGATTGTGAGTTTGTTTGCTCGCTTGTTATACTTTTACGCATTAACTAGCCAACCGATCATCATGAAACTTTGCATAGATATGGTTAGGAGTACAGATAACATATGGTACCTATCATTTGGAATCGGAATCACTATTCCCGAAGAATAGTTCAAATCTGTAATGTATTACTGCGAGTAAACCTGAACAAAAATAAATAGATAATTCAATAAACACTACTAAAATATAGAGTAATAAATAGAGCTAATGATACACATTTACTGTTACCTTTAGACTAGAAAATTCACCTCAAATTGTATTTAACCGCAGAACTGAGTTACGCGCCGTCTAGACTCTTAGACTGTGTCCAAGTAGCCGGAACGATAAATTTTTAAGATGCCTTATTTTCGGTTTACTATCATTTTTAAAACATATGTTATTGATTTTTAAACGACAATGATCAGAATGAGAAAACTGAAACGTTAAGCTAATGATTTGAATTAAAATACTAAACAAAGCTAAAACCATTAATTAAAAAAACTTTGAAAATTTTATTTTTTCTACATACATGGTCAATTTATATTGCTTTAAATGATATTTTTCAAAGTATATAATAGTAAGTATATAGATGAACAAAAATATAAAAGTGAAATATTTATTTGTGTATGGAACTCAAAGAGCATCGAGCATAACATTAGGTCGTCAAGATATTTAAAAGTTACTTCTTTTACAGAACCTTAAGATGGCATGAAAGACTTGCAAACAGAGTTTAAAAATCTATAAGCCGCTGAAATTAATACAGATTTAGTGACTTTAATAGATAACCTATCAAATGAAGCGGCAAAAGAACCACTTTACCTATGATACTTTCATCGCAGCCTAAATGTAACAAAATGTAAAACTCAATTATTCAATAATAAATCCTTCTCTTAATCAAATCCCCAGTTATTCATAAATGCATACATATTCAACGAACATATTGTTTAGTGTCTAGACGTACGCTACAGTCATGTTGTTTGGTAACAGAATACTCAGTTTCATCGAATTGTACGAGAAACTTGGCCTTTGTGAAAGATTTAACTGAAAACTTGTAATTGGATGAATAATTAGTACCGAGCACGAAGCAGCGGGTTAAGTCGTCGTTTAAGGGATTTGTTCAATTCAAAATCTCTTAATTTGTTGCAAGAATATTTCGTGACATACTGCATTAGAAATTCTGCAATTGTAAGATTGATTTTAGAAACATTCTTCTATATATTTACAATACTAATAAATATACCTTTCATTTAATTATTGCATTTCATCGGAAAGATTTTAGCTATAGTTTAGGAAATTTGACGTGGATTCCGTTAAGTTTCACCACCTAGTCAAAATATTTAGCAGGAACACAGCTATAACAAAATCAGTTATACACGTTATAGATATAGTTGCTGAAAAACGTTGATAATACGTACACGGAGATAACTATACCCGCAGCTGCTTTGCTGAAGTTTTAATTATTTATTTTGAAGCTGGTATTTCTAGTATACCTTTACTCTTATGAAATACATAAATAAAAGGCGGATCTAATGACAAAGCTAAACGAGATCGATTAACAGTAACAAAAGGAATTGTTGATGATTACAATAAATTTATTTCTTGAGTTTTTGTACATGTTTATAATCCAATGAGTGCGTAACTAACAACATAGTTTTTAATTGAATTCGTGCCAACAGTGTAAGATAAGATAACGATCACATTGTCCCGTAGAGTGTAAATATAGACGGACAATATTATAGACCTTTCGAAAGAAATCTAACAATAACAAATAAAGGAATTATATGAAGAATATAATAATTATATAATGCTTTAAATATCAATGATCGATGGATATTTAAAATTATAATCCCGCATAACTAAATCATTCTCATAATTATCATTGCATTAAATCCGTCTGCATTAATTAATTCAGCAGTGAACAAGTTTCGAACAATAATTTTAGTGGTCTCCAAATTTCATTAACTATGCATGAGTCATTTACGATCGCCATACATAATAATGAATCATCAATATTTTGTTTAAAAGGTTAAACATTTTAATATATATATATATATCTATAGCGGAAGCATGTCTGAAAAATGTTAATTTCATTACATAGTATAAAACAAAGTCTCCTACCGCGTCTGTCTGTCTGTTCGCGGTAAACTCAAAAACTACCGAACGGATTTTCATGCGCTTTTCACCGGTGGATAGAGTGATTGACGAGGAACGTTTTAGTATATAATTTGTCAAGGATTTTTTCATAATCAGAGTGAGACAACGTCTGCCGGGCCCACTAGTATACTAATATTATAAAGAGTTAAAGTTTGTGAGTTTGTGACGTTGTACTGGTAACGTAGCTGTAAGTAATGTAGCTTTAGAAATAGGCCAATTCAATTGAATGATCATCTTAACAACCGTTTTCGCAAAACCCTTCCTACACTTTTAACTACTACTCTCGTGCGCTAAGAAAACAATGCAAATTAATAACAGAAGTATGATAAATTAATTTTCAGTTCATATGCAAAATAGAAGAAAAATTAGTAGTACAGATTAGTCAGAACACGTTATTATTAAAATGCTGTATAACCGCAACGACAGTAAGTCACAAAGTTTAGGAAGGTTAGTATAACTCACGCTAACTGGATTTCGCATCGTGTCAATGTTGACATAACTCCTTATGGAACAAAGTTACGTTATTCTGTTACGGCCAAATGTTTTCATTTGTTAATTCAGGTTTTATTATAATTTATTAACTCTATAGTTTTTTTGTTAATTCCAATAATATCAATGTGTATTGAGATCAAATTATAGTTGTCCTTCATTGTCTCAGTTCGATATTATTGGGAATGGTAAAAAATAAAGATAATCAATTATAAGACTTCATTAACAATTGAAAATGTTGAAATTTGTCCTCCAGTTACTTGATAGCTAAGGTATGCTACGGAAAGTATAACGATGGAATATGTTGTTTTTGAATATATAGTAAGTACTTGGAATTACATATAGTTTTCAAGTGCTGCATTATAAGTTTCTACCTATGCCTAAATTGCCAACTGTAAAGCGATAGCGGAAATCTATAACCAATAATGGCTTCAAAATACTCGGACTATGTAACAAAAGTGGACTTTTCTCTAAAAACTTGGTTATCACTAGTACACAACCTGTATTTGTCATACCGTAGCCGATATTTTGCTATTTCTACTTTGGCTTATATCTGGCGAAATAGGTCATTAGTAAGAACATTTATTATTGCAGGATTGTGTATATCTTCTTTGTAATTATTCCGGACAACATATAACAGAAACCATAGCGTGGGTATAAGGTTATCCTCAAGTTGAAAATCGAGTAGTTCAACTGCACTTTGCAACCAATCTTTCTCTAGATTTTATCATCTTAGACCAAGCTGTCTTTTACAGTTATAGGAGAGTCTGGTCTTGCACAGGTTTAGTTTTTTTTTTATTCACTTCACAGGTTTTTTCATAGGTTTATAGCGTTTGACCTTAATTTCATTAACATCAGAATCTTAAATGACGATGATTTCTAAGTGTACGGTATGAGTGAATATGCGTTCGGCGGGCGTGGAGCGGCCGAGAGATCCGCTCGCGCGCCATTCAGGATGCTGGATACAGGATACGTATTAATGCATCTGTTTGACACGAACGCCGCTCGCTCCGCCCGCTTGATGTTCGTTTTAAGCGTCCACGCTCGCCGTACACTTAGATGGTAAACAGACCAAATCTAAAGGGGGGACTAGCTCTCAAGTGTAGCTGCAGGAACACACTAACAAACACTGTGTCCGAACATGCTATCATCTAAGCCATCATCGCTTCAACGTAATTATCTAAATATATAAAAATCCGGGTTCATGATGTTTGTCCACGATGAACTCCGAAACTACTCAACCGATCTTCATGAGAGTTGGCATTTTAGTATAATTTGGTCCAGTTTGAGAGATACGATAATAATTAAATAAATAATTGATATTTCGATTAATTCAATATTTTTAATTACAAATTAAATGATTGTCAATGTTGATTGTTACTAATTGTATATTACGTCGGTTTCAAACAGATAGCGCTTTAAATTAGTTTGTTGACAGAAAACTATAGGGCCAACTGTTATAGATATCTAGATGGTGCCACGTGTTAACTTTGAATTTCATTTTCAACTCGTGTTTATTTTATGATGCAGTTGTTTTTATATAATTCGACATGTAATAATTGAGCCACAGCAACGCGTGGCTGGATCAGGTAGTAGAATGTAAAAATATAATTAACCCTATTTCATTTCATATCTTTATCCCTTGGCCTCTGGGACGATAGCTCCGTTACAAAATTATCATTATAAATTATTTATTAATTAAAAGCAACCCTTTCCTGTCCCTGTAAATATTTAAAAGTTTACGAACAAAGGTACGTTAATTGCTCTCTGTTATTAACGGAAAGGGTAAGAAAGTGAATTTACAGAGATCAGGCCTTCAGCGAGGCTAGCTTTACAACAAAGCGAATACATCTTTTGTAGCGGTTCAATTAGGGACGAGGTTAGTGAATATTTTTAAGGATTCCTTACTAAGGGATTTTCCTTTCAAAATGAAAAGAGTGAGCTCTAATCAAACATATGCGGGTACAGAGTTGTTATATTATTATGTGTGAGAGCTTCACTCTAAGCGCGAGTTATTATAGTTTTCAAGTAACATTTAAATTGTTTTATACAATTTATAAAAGTACCTCTAGAATATAAAATAAAATAATTCACCAAAACTGGTAAAAGACATTCTGGAGACTAGTTTGAAAAATCTTAACCAAACTACAATGATGGTGATCAAAATTTCTAAGACAAAATTTTTTTCAAAATTTAGATGTATATATTATATAGTTTGATGATTGCATGCATTCATCTTCAGAAAGACCTATACTGCTGGGCATAAACTTCTCCCAGAAATCGTCCCAACGGCCGGCCCTGCGCAACTTATATGCAACTGATTCACGTAACCTTCACCAGGTCGTTAATCTACTTTGTGGCTGGTCTACCCACGCTTCACATTCCAGAGCCTCTACTGCTGGGTATAGGATTCTCCCAAAGATCGCTACAACAGTTTCCCGTAGCTTGGCCGTCTAGCTGTTGATCTACTTTGTGATTGGTCTGTTCACGCTGCATCTTCTAGAACTTAGTTACCATTTTAGAACTCTTCGGGTTCCACAATAATTCATTGTACTTTTCAAATAAGTACTCATATAAACTATAAACATCGACGGGTAGGTGGTAGAGCCTCGCTGAAGCTACTGCTGGTATCAGCATGAATGGGTCGGCTCGCCCGGGGTACTACCACACCCTCTCACAGAAACACCCACGTAAAGAAGTAATGCTTGCATTGTTGTATTTCGTTCGGTCGGTGAGAGCGCTTGGGTCAAAAACCCGCTCCTCCATCATAGCCTGGCAACGCACTTGGGTCTCCCCTGGTGTTGCTAGTGTCTATGGACGTCGCTGATCTCTTAACATCAGGTGACCCACCTATTCGTTTGCCTCCTATGAATAAAAAAAATATTAAAGTTACACGTTCAACATATCTGAACAGGATAGACAGCTCGTGAATAACATATATAAAATAACTTCAAACGAGCTTAAGAATCATCTGTTCAAGTCACGATCTCGTATGTACAAACTAGCCGTGTTCGCTGGAGCCTGTAACGCATTCGATTCCGTGTCGCACACATCGCTATTTCACACTCCGGCGCGCTCACGGCGCCGTTTGTTGTTATATTTATGACTTCGAAACAGGAAACGAAAATTTACTATTTCAATATTTACATCGTATTGAAACATAAAAATAAAAGAAGCGATACAAGAAAAAAACGTGCAAAAGAAAAAAAAATACACAAGAAACCAAACAAGATAATACTGGGAATTTCATGAAATTATCTTCGATCATTTATAGCTTCATTTTGATAAAGTACAGAAACCGTATATCTGTTCCAATTTTAAAAATCTACAGATATTATTTGATTTTTGTTTGTTTGAAAGCACTATGTAAAATTTTTTCATATCATTTTTTTTTAATACCACGATGGTAGCAAACAAGCATGCAGGCAGCCTGATGTTAAGCAGTCACCGGAGCCTACGGACGCTTGCAACACCGGAGGTGTCACATGCGCGTTACCGACCCTTCAATAACCTATTTACTTTCCCCTTGAAAGATCCCATACTGTAATCCCCAGGAAATACCTCAGCAGGAATCACATTCCACGATTGAGAAAGGAAACGTAATATATCTATCATCACGCTACGACCTTCCGGTGTGGACAATACAGACAGTAAATCAGAAAGCATGCTAAGAGATCGAGAATGAAGTAACTATTGCGAGCGGATCGTGATCGGAGCGCGTTTTATATTCAAACTCATTCACAATAACTGTCATACGATTATGGAATACATTACCGCGTCGACTTCAAGATGTCGAAATTATCAATAAGTTTAAAATTCAATTACACCACTATTTATTTGAAAAAAAAAGGAGGCTGTGTTTGTGATTTTACAGTTTGTATTTATACTAAACTTTTGCTGTGTGTATACATTTCTATTATTATCTTTGTCATTGTTATATATTGGTACGTATGTATGTAAATAATTATGTATGTATGTATATTTATGTTATATATGTATTTATGTTATATATGTATTTATTTTATTATAATATTGTATACATGTGTATATCTATTTATCTATTTTCTTTTGTTTTGTCTATATAGGCACTACCGATAAAAGTTTTTGATTGACATCAATACCGCTGGTTAGCTGGAGTAAAATGCCTTATGGCGTTAAGCTCGCCAGTGTACGAATCAAATGTGCAATAAAGAATTCATTAATTCATCATGTGGCCACCCGACAAGACCTGAGTATTACCAAGAAAAGCCGACATGTGAATACCTATGTCAGCGAAAACATAGTCGCGCGGGCAACTCTCTGTGTAGCAGTCGAGCTTCATTGTAATTTTCAATTTTAATAAATATTCGCTATTGAAACCTCGCACCATCTATAATTTATCTCTAAGTTTAAACCAATGCAACAAACGTAAACAACCGAATCAAATCTATTTACACAAATAAATAATAACAAGCCAAGTGCATTTTCTTCTCTGGAATCGCGTCCGTCG
Organism: Antheraea yamamai; assembly: GCA_036509395.1. NCBI lineage: Eukaryota > Metazoa > Arthropoda > Insecta > Lepidoptera > Saturniidae > Antheraea > Antheraea yamamai. The sequence goes on from AP028450.1 coordinate 10,575,114, forward strand.
GTGTATAGCATTGGCGCGCTTTCCCCCCTATTTTCTTTGTTACTCGAGTCGGATTTATGGAGGCACGATAATTGCAGAGCAATAAACACTTGGAATACGAGCTTAATTACATTTTAGTGCATCCTTTGACTATCAGAACAACAAATCTCACATTTCTTACGAATTGAAAACCATATTTCAATTGAAACGGATCTATAAAGCACAACGTTTTTTAGTTTCAAAGTGTTTTTTTTTGTTTTGTAGTAAGTTTTTATAGGTCAAACAATACTATACAATAGAGTTATAAATATTTTAAAAACATAATATGCATTGAATTTCATGAGACTTTACAGGATGGAGGATAACAGCGAGTTATTTATCACAATCTAGAGGCTTAATCATTACAAAGCCGTATTCTATACCCCCAAGTTAATCGTTTGCAACGCCATCTATATCCTGATTAATATTCGAAAGTTTTAAATTTCTTTTTGTTAATTATCATGGGGTTTTTATAATACGACTTCTGTCTCGTCCGATCGTAAAATCAATTAGCTAGCTTGACTTGTCTGAACGATTTTTATTATGCACGTAGCAGTTTTATTAATTTGAAAAATGGATTATTCTTTCGATTTTATTGATTTCACTGTGTTTCAATAACAATTAATTTCGTTATTTTACACCTGCCTCGTGTTCATTTTAATTGGTTTACTTTCTTTTTCGATTTGCCCACAAACATGCCCTTTTTTTCTTTAATTAATTGCATACAGGTTAAGTACTGGCGTTATTAAGAAAAATTAGAGGCTTCCAAGCGGCTTCGCTACTTAGTTCGAGAGCAGAATTAATCGCACACATATGTTTACGTCTCAAGCGAAGGTTGGAGGTTTTATTAAGTGTTACCACTTCTTATTTTCCTTTTTCATCTGATCAAAACTATCATTAATTCGATAGCTATAGATGGAATCCAGTGTATCGTCGTTATTGTCATCAACTTTAGAGAACTGTTGTGATCTCTTCACAGATTTGCGAAACGGTAAGTAACTGCACACAACTGGGTTCAGGATGCAGGATGGTAGGATATGACAACTGCATCCGACTGGATTACGACTACCACATAGCAAGTGCGACATCCGTCATAACATTACGCTTTGGAGTGTTACTCTCCAGAATACGGTGATGCCACCAAGGGGAGTACTAGAATGTCTTTACCCTACTGTAACACTACCAGCTTGTACATGGTGATAGATCTATCTCAGCAGTTCTGATATAGCGTTTATATGTCAGCCAGTATATATAGAACCGTCGAGAGACTTATTGGATAGCTTGCCAGCGACGACTTTTTTATATCATAGGATGCAAACGAACTGGTGTGTCACCTGATGTTAAGTGGTCACCACCGTCCATAGACACTTGCAACACTAGGGGAGTCGCAAGTGCGTTGCCAGCCTGTGTTTGGGGAGGGGGAGGGGAGGTGAGCTTCCAGCACTCTCACTGACCGAACGAAACGCAACAATGCAAGCACTGTTACTTCACGTCGGTGTTTCTGTGGGTCGGGTGGTACTACCACGGGCGAGTCGACCCATTCATGCTGAAACAAGTAATAGCTTCGGCGTGGCTCTACCGCCTGTAAAAAATGAAGTGGAGATCGCTCGATGGTCGCCGTTATTTTTGGAAGGTACTATTCTCACCATCGTGTACAGTGACGCTAATTATGTTAGGTCCCACAAAAAAAAATGCGGCCACTGTGTAAATCTTCTATTATATATTCAGTTTCTCCTAAGTTCCGTAAATTATCTTACACTCTACTATCTATATATCTAAATGAAGTCTGTGTCGTATAGTATCGACACTTAATAAACGCCAAAACATATGTATCGTATGTTATATGAAAAGAAATTCCGCAGGCCCCTTCATAAATCGAGCGATTGGCCGTGTGACGTGAATTTACTGCCGGACACTTTATTTCGGACCTTTCCTCTGACACGTCTGAGCCTTGTTCCAATCGTTGACAAATTAACCTTCTTAATTAATATATTTTAGCAATTACATATCATTTACAGCAATCAATTATAAGTTTCAATTGTTCTAATACTGCTGAATGCTCGTTAAAAATCGTCATTCAATAGAATATTTTACTGGAGAAAATTATAAAACCCTGTCTTGTTGGTGTAAGAATGAATTCATACATCCCCATCAACTGTTATTGAACATTACTCTTGCAAATTCTTAATTAATAGGTAATTTTATGCGCTTGTAAAATATTCACTAATCCTTTTTACAATGATACCTAAGTTGTTATATATTATATGTTTTACAATTCTATGAAATAGCGTTCGAGACATAAATTGCTTGGACGATAAGTGAAATTATTCATTGGAATTGTTATATAGGTTTCAAAATCTCGGCAACAGGTGATCTTTCAAAACCGCGGATTTGAAATTATATAGAATTAACTATAAAGTGTGAAGTACTAGTAAACGATGGCATTCTTGATGACTAGAAGTAAGTGAGCCTACATCTCCCCATTTAAGAGAAACACATTTGGCATTCATTTTATTATCTGGTATCTACTTCCAGCCAATTTAAAAATACAGTCCACTGTCAAGGAAAGGTACTCCGACCCCTTGTGGATATTATGATTACCTCGCCTTATCAGGAGAAGAAACGTCGTGTTCTAACCTTAATATTTGTAGTTTATAAATTATGTGGTAATAAAAATTTTGAAGCAAAACTTTGCTGGACACAAACAAACACGACTTTCACGCCTCTCTTTCCCCTAACGCAATACGTAAAACTTTAAGGAAGCACGCATCCCAACTTAGTTCCTATATCCGAAACAAATCTACATATCAGGGACTGCATTTAATCCAGTTTAGCACTGTTTGACTATTTAAAGCAATTATAACAACTATAAATATTTACATAAGGGGACATTAAAGTATTACATAAGCAGAATTTTTGTAATTTTTGTCCACCCCCTCCCTCTGGTCAGCAAAAGTAAGCAATGTTCTTAACCCCCCCCCATAATTACGTAAACATTTATATAAGTATATTCAAATCTGTTCTAATTCAGTAAACAAACATTGCTGACGTAATCACCATCCAGACCCCCCATCCCCTATGTCATCAAAAATAAGCAAATCGAGGACCTCCCTCCCCCCATCAGTGCTTACGTAATACTAGAATGACCCCCAAGAATCGTATTTTAATGTTATCCTTCACTTAAGTATATAGTTTATCCCAGTAATAGAAGTATACAAATATTACGTGTAGTTTCTTAGAAAAAAAACCCCATATAAATATAGAAGAGATACATAAAATCCTCCTCATTTTTGAAGTTAAATACACGAGAAGTTTTGTTAACTACTATGCGTAATATACCAGGTGAATGTTTAAAGGGTCACATCCTTCAATCCTGTGGTAGTTCATGTCCACGTTCAACGCATAAAATAATAATATCAAAACATATATTAAATAAACAACAAAAAGAACCTTAGTTAAAGTTTGTTCTAAAACTATTAAAAGTATGGGAACGATACCTACAAACGTAAAAAATCAGGCCTAACTTCAATGAACAACTTTAAAGGGGCCTTTTTGAAGGTTCATCATTACGTAACTGCTTATCGTGGGAACGCCGCACGGTCCAACACTGGGAACCGGGGCGAAAGTTATTCATTTATTACACCAGTTCATTTTCGCGTAAGTCAGCTGATGTTGAGTCTATATCAGTTTTCCGTTTCTCTAGATAATTAGGTCAAATATTAAGCACCTATTTTTTAAATTCATTTAGAACGAGAATCGACTAACGATTATCCTATAAAAAAAATTGCTGGCGACCTAACAGTCGCTCGGTATATTTAAGAGACATTAGGAAACTATACTTCTATCAACATCGTAATTAATGACATCACAGTGCTATAGATACGAAAAAAAACATCTCCAATCTATTTTGTAACTCATAAAACTATTCACAAACAAAACTTCAGTTTCAACTTTAAAATTGACCCGCGTAATAACAGGTCTAGTGAGTCGAGTCAGTAATAATTCAAGCACATCAAATTCTGTAGTCTTGAAAAATGTCCTCCGGGATGATGTAGTGTCGCATTAGGTCCCAAACACGAATTTAAATGAGACAAATGACGGCTCGCAAACGTGGAGATCTGGGATGAGGGCACGGTGTCATAGCGGAAGCGATATCATTAACGATTCGGTATTTACACGAGACTACTTTTTAAATATTAATTATCTTATTTAATACTATTAATATTCTAAATGTTAATCGTAATGAAAATAATGTTGTACCCATTAATATTGACACTCTAAGTAAATATACAACTCAAATGGTAAAATAATAAAATAAGAGAATATATACATACTGGCGTGACGTCAAAAGTGAATATATTTATATATGGATATTGTCACAATTCATTGTTTATGACTGATATTTATTAAACAAATTAACTTGTTCGCCAACAGGTTCTCATTGGATAACTTAGTATTACGGATTCCAGTGTCCTACTTTCGTTTTCACACACGATTACATTTTTATATGATAGATTGGATTATATTACATAATGTAAGGGGTCAATAACTAAGTATTAAATCTCTTTAATTTCAAAATGTATTGTGATTTTTATTGACAAGTTTCAAGAAAAATCGCTATTCTACGCACAGAGCAAGAACCGTAAACAGCCAGAAGCCGACATGGAAATCGTGTTTGTTTCAACTTCACACCGAGATTGTTTGTATTTTTGCCGTCGACACACACGTCGGGAACGGTGTTTGTAAGTTTGTTTGTAACACGAGTTACTTCTCAACTTCTGTGCCAACGAGAAACTGGCAAACACTTGTAACACTGATTTAATATAGATAATTATCACAAACACCTAAATATCTGTACTATCTTGTGAAACATTACGTTAGTTGGAAACGCGTACGCATTTTAATGGTAAAACTAATATTTTATATACTAAAACCTGAGGAAACCTAAGGATGTAGATTATTTTAGTGAAAAAAATATTAAAATCACTCGTCTAGATTCTAAGTAAATTTCGCACATTATGAGTACACGAAGAACCTTACTTTGATTGATGGAAGATATTAACATTTAAAAAAAGTCGAGGCAGTCATAGGGACTGCCGATAGAAGTGAAAACTCAAAACAATGAAATAAATATGTTCTCTTTTGAGTTCACATATTAATTACTTATAGTGTGAATGAAAATATTTCATATTTCTGGATTTGTTTATTGTAATTATTAACATTAGTGTGTTTTTCATATCTATTGGCACTCGGAGCAATAATTATATACATTTTTATAAAGTCTATTAATCAATCAAACGTATGATGAGCTACATAATATCTATATTACATGTACACAGACCCTATACTACGCGTCGCTAGTCTGACGTAAGCCGCGCAGCTGCGTACTCGCGCAATACGGCCGCTCATGCTTACGTATCATGTCATGACGCGAAATTATAAATTTATCTCCTGCCAAAAATACCGCTCAACGCGCCTAATGAAGTTTTCACTTCAAAAATCAAAATTAAAAATACTATATCCAAATTAGGCACTAATTAAAGTTAACAACACACCTACACCTGTTCGAAAAACGTCCCAATCATCGAATAGAGCCGGCAACAAACTCGAACGAGATTATTTCTTTTTTTTTTCTAATTAAAACTACGTCACTGTCCACAATTGTTTTTAACGGATGTTAAGACAGCGGATCATTTCTAAACATCACGTAATGATCCACCCTGTAATAACTTCAAGATAGTAAAAAGATCTTAAACATTCTAAAACTGTATCGTTCCACCAAATGATCGCAGCGCTACAAGCAAATTAAGTTTGGGAACACTCGACGCCAAGGGAACTAAACTGATAAATTGTATTCAATTTTCAAGTAATTCCCTGTTTTATGCTTGTCGTAAATTTTAGGGCTATCGAATTACACTGGAACTGGTCTCTCATCGTTATTCCCTTCGACGACTGAACCAATTTGAACGGCCGAGAAAAAATAATTCGATACATCCAACATCACAGAAACATTTGAATGAGCACTCGACGTGTTGATAAACGTGGGTGAGGTTGTAGACGATACTGTTTGACTGATGGTCTGGACTGACTCAATCGTTTGTCAGTCAACCGTCTGCTTCATTTCATTAACACCGTACGTGTAATAACAATTATAGTGTATTGAAAATCGAAGCGAATAAGATAATAATAACAAAAATATATGTATACTTGAATATTACTTAATTTCTGTATATTGAGACAGTTTTAATGCATACTGCATGTCAGGAAAGATCTTAACATTCTAAAGCGTTATCATGTTTTACTTTGAACAGCTTTCACTTATAGAGCCTGCTGGAAAACTCCACTACGGCAGTCTACTCTTTTGTCTTTTCCTGCACACGTAAACGACTGGCGTGTAAATTACGTTGCCGTACGGTCAAACCTGAGGTACAATTTTCTCCTCAAGTTCCTCTTAATTTCTAGTCTTAAATTTATAAATACATCCTTACCTTTTTTTAGCTGTCGATACCCATTCCGATGGATTAATTTTGCAAGTGTTCGTATGCCGTTCTAGCACATCCTGATACCGTAGAAGCTGTCTTTTGTTATTTTTGCTTTCTACACCTCAACAACAGCGCCACCCATCGGATGTAACAATAAGTAACAACCGTTTAGGTGACCAAATAAGTAGATCAATATAGACCAGGGGACCATTAGAAAAAGAATAATTACAAACATACATATATCCGAACATTTATACTTATATAAAAATATACCTCCCTACACACTTTAACAGAATAAAGCATAACCATACCTATCCTTTAAAACCTTTTCGATTCCTTGGAATTACTTTCAAGAATATATCATACAATCTACACAAATGATGTATACGCGGCCTGTTTTCGATCGACCTTGATTTTAATACTTTTCAATTCATCTCAATTCCCAATACGTATATACAAAACTCAAAATGATCTCAAATACATCATCAAGACACGGACTCGTAAACCGCGACTCATGGACGGTAACTAAAGAAATGAATTTATTTTGTTAATATTCAGTTTATTTATAAACATTGTGAGTGAAGATTGAGGGCGTGAACGAATCGACAGCGGATGTCTGGTTCACGTCGCTCGCGTGTCGGTCAATGTCGGTAGAAACCAGGTGAATGGTTCAATACGATCATAGATCAGTTATCCGAAAGAGGGTACCTACAATAACGATGACTGCCTATATGCTGCTGTAAGCGGACTAATCGAGTTTGAAAATTCACCTAATTGTTTTTAGGAATGTTCGTCCTGTGATCGAACTTCGACCATAAAGAAAAATGAGTGCAAGTAACCGTCACACACGATTGAAGTAAAACGTCTTTGGAGTTATAAGAGTAGCTAATAGATGGCACTACAAATAATGAAGCTTTGATTTAATTTGTTACTTCCTTACATTGAAACCAGATGACAGCACGGTCGCGCGTCCATATATACATAATTAATTCTATTGTATGACTTTTATTATTATTCAATTTAATATTTTAGGTTACATTTTTCATAAATTTTTGATTGATCTGTTTATGAACTATTTATTGACAACATCAAAAATATTTAAAAACCGGATGGTACAGAAACGTAACGCCATATTGCCGTAACGTACATTCGTTGCATTGTCGTCCAGTTACCTCCTAGTCGCGCCTAAAGAAGTTTTACTTCAAAACAAAAAACTTTTTCCATTTTTTTATTGATAACAATAAAGCTCGTCTATAGTATCTATATATATATATATATATATATATGTGTATATACTGAAGAAAAACGGCTTAGAAACAGGGAAAGGAGATTTTCTTGACCGTTTCTCCACTGCTATTTACTATCGATATATACTATCGAAAATGAAATCTTATAAAATTTTGATCTTTTTACTGTTTTATCATAATTTTACATACATAATGTATGAGACTTTTGTGTTATTTTTTTTAAATATCATAACTCGTTAACGGAACATTTGTTTTAAAATAATGAATGCATATCTTTTTAGAGAATTCTATTATCGACATTAAAAGGTATATTACGAGTTTTTTCATAAACTTATTGTTACGAAAGTTATTCAAAGTCCAAGAATGAATTATTGAAGAATAAAATTTAATTTATATACACCGTATTTTCAGAACGAGACCATAGTTTGACCACAATCACACCTCATGTTATGCAGTTATTTAGTGGAATATGCTCTCAAGCTGTTAGAGGGCTGAACCCTTGAATGCAGCGGTCTAAACGCTTCCACAAACAAAGGAACATTAGAATAAAAATCGAATATTACGCTAAATTAGAGCAATATTTTCTTACATCAATTCATTTTCACCGTTGGCTTCAGAACCGTCTCGAGAGGGTCGATAAGATATTTTACCTTTACAACGTTGGCAATATAAACCACTTAGTTATCAACAAGCGAGTTAATAAAAGGAATAATCCTTTAAAATAGTTCAAATATTTTTTTGTTACCGTCGCTGTCGCAGCGAGGATACTATAAATGTTACTTTAGATAACTAAATGAATAGTATTCGATTATAAATAGTTTTGTTTTAAAATCTGCCATTTTATTACGTCAGTACTATTACAATATAACGTTAGTAAGTTAAATAATAACAATAATTTAGAAGAAAAAAGTAAAAAAAAAAAACATTCAATTACCTATTAATAAACAGAAAAATTGAAGCCAGTTCAATTCAAAGTTTTCAAAGTCACGACAAAAGGTAAATATTACTAACTAATCTCATCTGGTGTATTCCCACGGTAGACTGAAAGAAAACACTCATTGCAGTGGTCGGTGTACGACGGTCGCAGATTCGAACCTGTTATTATAACAATTGTATTCTCCATTAGATAATTGCTTGGATATAACAAAAACGATCTCTGTCGGTAATGTAATATAAAAAAAATAGTAAGGAAGTAAAATCTATAGTAATATTATTGTGAAGCTGAAGAGTTTGTTTGATTGCTAATCTCAGGAACTACTGGTCCGATTTGAAAAATTCTTAAGTGTTAGATAACTCATTTATTGAGGAAGACTATAGTCTATATATATCATCACGCTAAGACCAATAGGAGCGGAGCACCAATGAACAATGTTTCAAAATCGTTTTTTTTCCTTTTGAGAGCTTCCGCTGCCTGTTAGCGTTAGCACAAAGTAACTATTTCACGTGGACAAGGTCCCGGACAGAAGCTAGTAACAAATAAAGCGAATTCATCGATAGTATCTCTTGAATAAACATGTATGTGACAAATTGGACCTCGAGTCAGCATAAATACTGAAGGAGGTATAATAGCCGGTGATTTTGACTCGAATATGAATTTTCAAGCGACAAGCGAGATCTTTTACCGCAACTTTTTCTCTTTTTTCCTACGATTTAACAAACATACTCTTATCCGCTCTGCTATACATACATTCCGCAATTCGTGTTTAATTATATATATTACATAGACAACGAATCAATATCAAGATTTGGCTGATTATCGTCATATATAGTAATAACTGTTTTAAATCAATAATCACAATTTACCAACGTTTATTGTTATACAGTATGCCAGGCCAGACAGGGAGTCGTGATGGCCTAATGTTTTGACTGGTGGAATATTATTTCGATGCCCGCAGGTCCGAACCGCCGAACATCACCAACGAACGAACCGAACACCACGAACGGCATGTACCAACGATTTTTTCGGAATTCGCGTACATTTACTAAATTAAATTGGTAACACTAACGGCTGACGGTGAAAAAAAAACATTGTGAGGAAACCTGAACCTGAGAAATGTTCTTATAGTACTACTGTATGTGGGAAAAATATAGAACAGTGGATTTCTCAGAGTTTGAAATCGCCAATACGTCGTGGGCTGGCGTGGTGATTACGCCCATACCTTCCTTCGGGAAGAGGCCTTTTTTTTTTTTTTTATACGTGGAGAAGAATCCTCATTGGACTGTCAGGCCCGGGGGAGGCCTGAACTGAGTCGACCGCCCACCGCGTACTAGGACGCAACGGTGACGGTGCCTTTCGGCGACTTTTACCGACTAAAAAACTCCACGATGAACCCTACGCCGCACTATGAGGGGTGTCACGGGATGCGTGAGCAGGCTCCGCAACACTCCCCGGCGGCAGGCGTATAGCTCACACTACACCCGACTGAGACCGTCCGGTTCCGGGACTATCTCCCAGCCTGCCGAACCCGTGCAATGGAAGGTCGGGGCCCCAACCCTTCCCTCCTGGGTTCAGCCGGCAACGGATAGGAAGAACCCTCCGCCACCACTTCACCATAGTTTTTTTTTTTTTTTACGAGGTTTATTCCTCATCACCTCACCCTATGGCCCTGCAGTGGGTCTCTTATAGGCCGATGATAATAATGATGGTCAGTTACTCTGCTGTTAGGTAATTTGCTATTATGTGTCAAATAAAAATATGGAAAAATCATACGTAACGTTAGTTTGAGTGTAAACTACATAAAATGTTCTCGCCTCTTGGCTCTTATACTATAATGCTAGCTTGTTCTTGTGTTGCGATAACAATAACCAATCATTTTAATTGTCAATAGTAATAACGGAAAACGGATTATCAACAGCAGAATAATGATATATTTATATGTATAATTACTAGCGGGCCCGGCAGACGTTGTCCCGCCCGGAATATAAAAAAATCATTGACAAATTATATACCAAAACCTTCCACATGAATCACTTTATCCACTGGTGAAAACCGCATGAAAATCCGTTCAATAGGTTTTGAGTTTATCGTGAACAGACAGTCCGTAGACCGTGTCTATGTGGTTGAACTCTTCCGAAATGACTGGACAGATTTTGATGATTTTTTTTGTTAGTGTTCTTCAGGTGGTTTCAAGAATAGTTTAGATTCACAATTGGACCCGGTAGATGGCGCTGCGGTTGAATTTTAGGATCTCTTTTATTATCAAGGCAGGACAACGTCCGTCAGACCTGTCGATAATTTCTAACCACTTGCACAGGAATAATGTATAACTTATTAATTGTTGAATTACTAGTTATTTATCTATGATATATTTTTTTACATTCTAGGACTAAAGTGATATTAAAACTCGCTCTCAAACACTTATAAGCTTAGATTAAAACTAAACTAGAAAGAACTACACCGCAAAAATGCTCCAATATGCCGTTAAAAAAGAACAGTTAGCAATCTAAAAGAGCCGAGAGGCTTTCGAATAACCGGCATAGGAGAGGCAGCGTGGCGCAGCGTACCGCGTCGTGGTAGCGGTGGGACCGAGTGGCATAATTTGCGAGTTATTCAAATGCGCGGGACGCTAACTATTCCGGTACTCCGTCGTCGCTGCAGTGATTTACTTTCACACACACGGTCGGTACGGTTGGCAAGTCGCTTGTAAACAACGACGATGTCGGTAACGAAACTGTTTTTTTTTTTAATTAGTATATAATTTTACCGAAACTTACTTCTAACATCTGCAAATGGAAGTAGGAGATAAATGGTTTTGAACTCATCTTTTTACTAAAATTATACTAATATAAGACGACATATAATAATATTTTTATAGTATAGGCGAATTCTTGAAGTTATATTAGGCTACTTTCGATATTAATACTTGTTTTTTTTTATTTATTTATTATGAAAAAATATATCACCACCGTAACGTATCGGTTTAAGATGAAATGAAAAATCTTTAATAAGTTAGTATTGTTCCAACGTGTATCTTAGAACAGTCTAAATTCCATAAAAATATGAACGAACAATCATTTTAATTATTGCAGTTTATGATTCATACATGTCTCATAGTAATATAATATATATCGATGCAAATCGTTTATTACTAGTGATTCAATCATTGGAATTAACACAATTGATAATTACTTAAATTCTCAGCTTCAACCTTCTGTACACGATTTTTATTAATTTCTCCTGAAAGCAAATAACGCAATGGCTTTATGTGTAAATCATATTTTATTTTATGCAATGACAATGTAAATCTACTACTATTAATCTCAAACTTCTTACGGGATTTTTCACATGTGTGAACCCCATGAATAGGCCAACAAGCCCGCCAACCGCCCCGACTGTGTATCATGTAACCAAAGAACCACCTGGATTACCAGGAATAACTTCTAATACACCATTATACATATCCAGCGTTCTTGGCACTACATTAACAAGACGATTCACTGAACCGGCAATGTAAGCCGTGCAAATGGATATTACGACTAAGATTTACATGTAAAACGGTAGTTTCAGCCCCGTCGTATCGCTCCGCTGGAAGTTATGCAGATGTAGGAAACACTATGGTAATGAAATCGTCTAAGTTACGTTAGTGTATACTTTGTTTAGTAATGAGCGGTAAATTCAGTTTTTGATTTAAACAAATATATACATATAACTAGGTGAGTCCGTGACTCCGTCCGCGTGGAACCTAATGTAACAGTGACTAATTAAATCAACTGAATGTATTTACTTACCTACTTTCCCTTAAGTCGCGTCGTCATTAAAATTATAATAACTTTTGATACCGATTTTTGATATTAGAACCATTTTCAATGAAACAAAGACTAAATGTTACTCGATAATATGCTTTGTGATCTTGATGAGGTTTTATCGTGAACGCAGTACTTTAGCAGTGATGCGTGTTCAAACAGACAGACAGACAGACATTTCTAAACATTATTGAAATCTAATTTATTGCTTATTCCAAGACACCTGCACCAATTTCTTTAAAAAGTCTAAAATGTACAGACAGGTTAGATTTACTTTCTTATTTTAGTATGTATAAATTTAGTCTACTAAAATTGCCCAAATGTTTATAAGAAAAATGCAATACATATTTTATATTGTTGCTTAAACAAAACCGTACGTACAAGGAGCTATATCTCACGTATAGTAATCACCTTACTATATTATATAACTTTAGTTTGCGGCTTCGCTCACATAAATGTAAACATGACATATCCCTCGAGAACAGTACTTTTTGTGGATGAAAAATACCATATGTCGTTTTCTGTGTTTTCTGGCAATATACATGCAAAATTTAATAGTTTTAACTAAAGCGTAAAAGCAAAACAAACAAACTTACATTCATATTAATAATATTAGTGAAAATTAGGACAAAAAAGAAAGTCTTATTATTGGAATCAATATCCTTAAATTTTTTCCACAGACGATAGTAATTTTTTTAAGTATTTTTATTTATCTAGACTTTAAGACGAACATCATATATTTCTTTTGATATAAATGTCAAAATCAGCTAAACCCGATTTTAGCCCTTCATCTTACCTTTTTTTTCATGGTCTTCAAATTTTGTACGCGTAAAATATGATGAGAATATAAAAAAAAAAAAAAATAAAAACCTTACGAACGGCAAATTTTGAACTTCGTTCTCGGTGTATAAAAACCGGAAATCTTAAAGAAATTAAACATGTCATATGAACGATTAAAATTGAATTTAGCTCATTTTTAAATGTTACCACTCATATTGAAAAATATTCTAGAAAGTCTGATGGTACTATAGTAGCCTACTAATGCCCGGTTTCCGAGTCACTTTTATCTGTTCAATAGCGTTATCGGTCCGATAACTTGTCAAATTGGGTTTCTGAACACACAATCATACGATAAACCTCCGTTAAACTTAACTGACCATACTGGCCGTTTATCTATTCCATAAGTTTTGACATTTTAAATAGTTTTTAATACCTTGACAATGACATGTCATTGACGAACATCTAACGAATTGAAAAGTTTTGTATCTAAAATAATTAAATATATAAGTAAATAATTATAAAATTAAACTAACTAATCTCCAAAGTATTTTTTAATCATAATATTACTGCTATAAGTTAAGAATTAAAATAATAAAACCAATTTTTGACACTTTCTTAAAAAGAGCCATCTAGTGAACATCAAAGAACTAGTTATGGGATTCATAGTTATTTAACAACTCCTTGTGTACTCAGAAACACATTGACCGTTTATCTTATAGATAACTTTATTGAGTCAATAACTAAAGATAGTTTAACCGAGTACCTCAGAAACCGGGCATAAGTAGTTGAAAATCCATTATCGATTTCAATTTTAAAATACCACCAACTCTGTTATACGCTACTCCTCATAGAGGACTGCGTAATATTGACGTGATAACGCCTTATAAATCGATAAACGCCGGCTGCACGCACTTAAAAGCATGACTCATTGTCACGTTCCGCCTGAGCGCTCGGTGCAAGCGAGAGCGCGGGACAACCGATAGAGAGGTGTGATCGGCCTAAGCGTTCGGCTTGTGACGCATTTATCTCTCCTCCACTCCACCGGCCGATGCGTTCGATTCGTCAAATTATCGTCTGTAAACCGACTTTACAAACAACCATTTTTTTGTTTTCGTTACGCACACTTACAATAAAAATGATATTTAAAATCAGTAATTTAAACCTAATCTATGAAACTCCGAGTTAATAGAATTTAGCATTGACCTGATATTTCCATTTCGACGTAATCGCGTCACAATGCGACAGTCGACTTTATGAGATTCGCTCGGAGCACTTTTTATCATTGGAAGACTGATTGCCGCGAATTAGTCAGCGAATTCTTTTTGCTCCTTTCCGTCTGGCAGTTTTACTAACGTTTACGTTTAATGTTCTACGTAGATAATAAGATTGATTGTCTCTCGAATACTGTTCTTAAGAGGTCTCTGAAGAAGATTAAAGGCGGGAAGTATGAAGATATTACTCAGAAAAGATACCATTTTTTTTATCTCACCTAAATAGATATATTCGTGTCCGACTAGAATGTGAGTAACATATACAGAACATATAATACCCGCTGTAGTAGCACGCTTAGACTTGTCGCGTTTCGCAATTACCGTGTTTCCTTTTTATATACTATTGGTGGCAAACGAATATGCCGGTCACCTGATGGGAAGAGATCACCGTTGCCCATGGACATCTGTGACAAGAGGGGAATCACAGATGCGTTGCCAGCCTTTGAGGAAGGAGTGGGCTCATTTCTTGACCGGTTGCAAATTATATTGGTCCGGAAACGCCGCCGCTTGGAATTTACTTTATAGTTAAGAAAGAAGTAGTTTACTAGCAAGTAGAAGTAAGAAGTTCACTAGCAAAAAATTAAGCCGATTTATCGTTGATTGCTGTTTGAAACGTAATATAACCATCATCAGTCACAGTGCCTTTATCTTTACTAATATTATAAATGTGATGGTGAGTTGATTGTACCTTATTTTTTTGTTAAGCTATCTCGCCCTAACCACAGAACCGATCGTGATGAAATTTTGCATACATGTTGTCAGGGAGTACAGAAAAGAATATAGGGAACTTTCCATTCACAAAAAATGTACTGCTCCCGAGGGATAGGTCAAATCAACATTTACGTAAGCGAAGTCGTGAGCCAAAGGAAATAAATATTACCTCCAACACTAATGCCCGAACTTTTGTTCAAAAAAATTTGCCTGTCTAGATTGTGACTACAGGAACTGTCTGTAGTTGGTTGGATTGGGTTGACATTTTATCCAAAAATATACTCATGTTAAATATAGTTTCCGATAATCTTCTATCAAAGCGTCTTTTGAAATCAACTAAAACCAAACTATAAAAAAATATACTATAAATAAAAGTCACTCGTAAAAAGTAAAATTTCAAAAGCCAGATTTATCTAAGATCAATGTCAATATGAAAGCTTTTAGATGGAATAATATGAAAATACTAAAACATCTTGTTTGTGATTTGAATATTTTCAAACAAATGTATTCATAAAATAAAACATAAAGATATTTTTAATAAAAACGGCAAAGGACACCTTTGTGTATCTTCGCGAAAAAATTATATTTCACCTGAGGCAGAGAAACTGAGCCGACAGAGGGACACCTTAAGCTTCAGATCACCGAACGCGCCTGAGGGTGGTAATCGCAAGAGTTTCTTAATTAATAAGGACCTTCAAACTTATTAACTCGGGCGATTTGGAGCCGAGCGTCCATAGGACAGCTTTGTTTAGCACAGTTCAAGGTATAAACAGTAAGTCAAATCGCGTACTTGACGTATTTACATATCGCAATTTTTAATACACCTATCTAATCTATACATACAATAATAACGTAAATTTAAAGTCTCTGTACTTTTCAAATTTTTGTGAAAAAAATTATTGCAGGTGTCTAGGAATAGGTAATAAAATACATTTCAATCATATTTAGAAATGTCCGTCTATTTAGATACGCGTCACTGCTAAAGTACTGCGTTCAAGAATATGTTTTAACAAAATTGAAGCTACTGAAATGAAACTGTGCTCAAACTCTGGGACACTTCAACAACTCTTTGAAACGACACAAGTCAAAACTTTGTGAGTAATTAAACGTTGTCTCTGTCGTTGTTCCGCGTCACAAAGACTGGATCCGGTGTCGTTCCGTAATTCTTCGTAGCGTTCACTTGAGCACCATTTTATGATACTATTATTTGTATATACTATACTGCCACCTATTGATAAAATGTAGTATGTAATTCTTTTTTATATCATAGGAGGCAAACGAACAGGTGGTCCACCTGATGTTAAGTGATCACTACCGTCCATAGACACATGCAACACCAGGGGAGTCGCCAGTGCGTTGCCAGTCTGTATTTGGGGAGGGGTGAATAGGGAAGGGGGAGTAGAGTGAGGGGAGGTGGGCTTCCGGCGCTCTCACCGACCGAACGAAACGCAACAATGAAAGCACTGTTACTTCACGTCAGTGTTTCTGTGTGTCGGTGGTAGTACCCCGGGCGAGTCGACCCATTCATGCTGAAACCAGTAATAGCTCCAGCGTGGCTCTACCACCTATAATCTATAATTATATAATTTCTTTTGTGTAGTATATGCATACAACAGTTCGTAGTACATACACGTTTTAATACCGCTAAAAATCTAATTAAATATAGAGTTTATACAAAAACCCCTGTGTGCTATTTTTGTGATAGTTTCCAAAATATTTATTAGACGGATAATTGTGGAACTTTGGGAAGCCAAATCCAAGAAACCAAGATGCGATTATTACGTAGAAAACCTAGACACCAAACGATTTTTGGGACCTTTGGAAGCCAAATCCAAGAAACCACGATGCGATTGTTACGTAGAAAACCTAGAGACCAAACGATTTTTGGCACCTTGGGAAGCCAAATCCAAGAAACTAAGATGCGATTATTACGTAGATAACCTAGAGACCAAACGATATTTTATTTAATAGCTTGCAAACTGTGTAATCCCTAGTGGTATAATCAATTATATCTAACTTGAGTGATGATATGTTTAGCTAGTAAAACTGACCTCCATCCTCGGGTATGTTGAGCAACTTCTTCGCTCCAGGGCTCGGACCGCGAACCGCTGACAGCGCACGCTGCAGCGTCTCGCTCATCGGTTTCCCAGCGACACACTGTCCGAAAACTGACACGAGCACTATACACCTCACTACACTAACACTAGAAGGAACCCGATCCCGCTTGCCCATCTCGACTGTTGACGACTTGCCGTGACGATCAGCTACATCGTGGCACCCTGACGACACATCTGAAACAAAACACATAATTTTAATATATTTTTAAGAGTACAGGATAGTAACGACTCTTAAGTGCAAGTGCCGAAAGGCACTCAGCGATACATTTTCAACTTTGCGCTTTAGAAAACTAAGAACATTCTATAGTTTCGTCACGATGGTTTCTTTTATTAAAAACTTAAATTCATTATAAGATTACAACCCACATATACCAACAAGTCTTTCGGAATACGCGTATGTACCTTTAAATTGGTAACACTCTCGGCTGACGGTGAAGTAAAACATCGCGAGGTAACTTAAAACTGAGAAATATTCTCGTAGTACCACCGTATGTGGGAAAATATAGAAAAATGTAAATTTATCGCAATTTAAAATCGCAAATACATCGTGGCCTGGTATAGTGGAACCGCCCATACCTTCCATCGAGAATGGACCGACGGCCCTGCAAAGGTACCTCTTACAGGCTGATATGGATCCACATGGATGGACACATTCTCTGAAGATACACCAATGAAGAAATACAACTGAGTTATAGTCGCTTAAGACTCTTGCAAAAGAATATTTTTTTTCTTCGCCTATCTGATCTCTGTTTTGCAAATGTCTAAAAAATATAAAGGTACACTGGTGCGACTGTAATTACCTAAAAAAAGACTCGCATAAGCGATTAGTTCTTTAGTTGTCCGCATTGGAGTAAAAGTCGATTTACTATGACGATTCGTTATTCTGAAGGTACCATCGGATGTACGAGACTAGGCAAAGTGAAACGGACAAGAGCCTCGAACACCTATCATCGTTAACCTGACAAATAATAAAGGAAAATCTTTTATCTAATGAACAGACATTGACAAATTTAGAAATGCAAGATAAAAATCAAAAAATACTTTATCCTGTTTAGACCCTGCGAAGGCTGCAAAGATAGATAGTTACATTTGTTTTTAGTGACTGTACAGAGAGGGGCGTTATTTCCAGACGTCACCATCGTTCACATATTGATCCACCCTATAATAGCCTTTAGACATTCAAACCCGCTTACATGGTGCGTGAACTCACTATCCGGTAAATCGGTAATGTGCTTTGGGACTTCGTTATAAAACCTAACACTTATTACCTAAAAAACTATCCTTGGTCTTAGTGAGCTTGAAACATGGAATGACCAATTTGATGCTGTTAGAAACAGTGTTTACATTTTGTTGGTCTTTTCTCTAAATCCAACTTATCTAACGCGATATAGTCATACATATGATGCTAGAAATATCTCAGTATCGAAAAGTGTTAAAGGAAAACTAAACATACCTTTATATCTCTCATCAGGTAGACCGTAACGGTATAATATTATGGAAGTATAAAATAATAACTGCGACGCGATACGTCACGGTGGTCCCGGCTCCATAAAATAAGATCGTTAACATTTACTTTCTTTAATTACAAAGCAGTCCAATTAATTCTAATGCCAGAATCAACGGACAAACAGACCTTTTTAATATTACAATATTTTCACTTTGATGTTGCTCTTTTAATTTCTTATCTTACCTTAATTACGTATTCCGTTTATTTGAGATAACATTTTTTTTTAAGTGAGTACAGTGATATTGAGATGTATCATGATTGTTATCTTTTTAAATATCATTGTTTATTCATGTAATTACTAGTAGTCTGGTTTACACGGCTTTGGAATTTGATTATCGCCCGGTTTTTGTTTTTTGTTCCGATTCAAGATTATTTTTATACTAGCGACCTTTACACCAATTGCTTTGAAAGTTCGTTATGTTTTCAGAGTTTTTTTTTTAATATCTATCTTAATATATATATTTCTTGTGTGCGTGTGTATGTGACTGAACTCCTCCTAAACGACTGGACCGATTTTGATGAAATTTTTTGTGTGTGTTCGTGGAGATTCGAGAATGGTTTAGATTCACAATTGGACCCGGCAGGTGGCGCTGCGATCGACTTTTAGGATTTTTTTTGTTTTCAAGGCAGGACAACGTCCGCCCGGTCCGCTAGTTCATTTATAAATCGATAACTATATGGCGCCGCAGTACATAAACTTCCGTATCATTAACCCCTGGACTGACCAAAACCAGGTTTGAGCTCCATACAAACGAATGTAGATATTATGATGCACTGATCAACAGACGGTTGGCAGCATAAGTTATAAAAAATATAGAATTAAATCAAATTACAAAATTTGAAAAACTTGAACAATAACCAATTATGTAATGCGAAATTATAATTTAAAAAGAGAAACAAAATCCTCTGCCGCGTCTGTTTGTCTGTCTGTTCGCGATAAATTCAAAAACTCCTGATCGGGTTTTCATGCAGTTTTCAACAGTAGATAAAGTGATTCATGAGGAAGGTTTAGGTATATAATTGCAAGTTATTTTTTTACTATGAGGGCGGGACAACGTCCGCCGACCTCCCTAGTAAGTTAATAAAAAATACCGTACTTACAACAAAGTTCGAAAAAATTGGACAATAACAAATTATGTAATGTGAAATTATTATTTTAAAAAATTTGCTAGATATTAAAAAAAAAAAACGTTCCGCCATTTTGAGATCTGGCTTTTAAGAAATCAGCCGAACCGACCGGAGAATATTTACACAGTACCTATTTTGCTATAACTTACAGGAGGAAGTTAGATAAATATTCTTACCCACTCTACATGGGGACACTTAGAAAATATGTCTAACATTTAGAATCTGCAGCTAACGAGCTAACTAGACCAGTCGTATGCTTCATGCAGCAACTTGGATCTTTATAGTCTGAGTTTCTAATTTTTAATTATGTACTGTACTACCTACCCGACCCGGTTTCGCACGGGTACAATGGACTAATTAATGTGACATCATAAGTGGTCAAGTGCTTTCTTACACATATACTATTCGATCAATGTTTTGGGACATTTTCACTTCATCGAGAAGCTTCGTAGTTTTCCGTCAACCAAGCAACTTTTTTTTGTTATACGTAATCTTAAATCTATGATATTTTCTAACATATTAATTGAAATAATATGCTGTATGAAGTAATCTTGATCTAAATTAATCTTTGTATAGTATTAAACTATAACAGATTCGCATATAAACCTAGTTTTTACTAGTATGTGAAAGATAAAAATTGGTAGTCTGGATTATTATTAAAATATATACCATCGTGGATTTTTCTATAGACCTTCCTAGAACAGGCAATTCCGTAGCTCATGTTGTAATCTACCCCGTGAGGTTAAGCTACATAATAGATCGAATTTTTCTCTACTTTTTATAAATATTATAGCCATGTACATATAATCCGTTTTGAATATATTCTCTAAATGATAATGAAAGCCGTATCAAAATTCGTTATGTAGTAGTATGTAGTAACACAGAAAAACGCAAAAACTGACTTCATTTTATAATATCTGTTGATTATTGACTACATAAATAGTAACATATAAAATCCTCGACATTGTTCTGTACTGACAAAGTTTGTAAGCAAATGAATACCCTCGCGCTCGGACGGATCAATCATTTTATTAATGACACTTTTTATAAATTACAAATGAGTCTCTAATTAAATTGAGTTCTATTAATATACAGATATTGAAATCTCAATTTTCCTAGCAAATAAGGGAAAAATTATTAACAGAGAAACAATTTCTATTAGGAGTTTACGTATTTCTTAGCTTAAGATGACCTTAATTACAACAGAACTGTTTCTGAGAGGCTATAGTTTCGTGATGTTAACGTTATTTGAAATATGAATTCTCTGGAAGCTAAACGGTTTGTTTACACTTCACGAATACTTACTTAAATACCCGTATAATTTCTGTAAATAGTAAGGTCTGTAAATAATAATACGTTTTGCACGTTGAATATCATCGTGAAATACCTTGAAATAAAATGCTGTGAATTTAATCCAACGGTATGTTACACACTACACTTCAAACACTTTCAAAAATAGAATAAAACACGGCACAGTATTATAATATCTGTGAAATGGAAACGAAACTTTTACACGAACAAAACACGTCACTGCCAGCACAGATTAGACATTTCATAAATATTTTCAGAACGATTTCAAAATTCGAAACACGCGTTCGAAAACAAAAATCGGTAAAAAGAACGCGAATCGACGGAACGATCGTCACGCGCCGGGCTAAACTAACCTAAAAACTTCTGAACGTTCGAAACATAAAAATTTGACCGCCAATAAACGCTCATTTCAAAGAGACTCGGAATAACTATTTAGTCTATAGAATCGATATCGGACGATTTTAAACTCTATTGCCATACTGTTTAAGTATAAAATCATTTTTAAATCAGCAAAAGATAATATTGTAAGATACGTGGAACGGAACGCACTCCTCCTTTGTTGGTTTTCTACCTGCATTCGATCCCTTTTTTTTCTGTAGACATGTGTGGGAAGTGCAAAGTATATCGTGAAATATTAAAGTATAACTTACCCTAAAGAAATAAAGATTAATCTTGAACGAAAGTAATAACTTTTAGGTGAATAAATATTTTTGTGGTCAATTATTGCAAGCGCCCCGTTTTCTATAATACAGTTTTAAGAAATCTATCAATGCTTCGTCCAAGGTGTGTTTAGTACGAAATACGGTAAGAAATACTTAAAAACGATAGGAAACGATTGAAACGTGCGCCACAACATTTTAAAAGTAATTTCTATCTTCATGAAAATTAGATAAAATATCACTGAATGGCAAGTATGAATTTTATTGAAAATCGGATTGTCAAATTTGCAAACACTTACCAAATTAAGTCAGCAAAAACTCCACATAGATTTAACGGGAACTGAATTCCAAACTATCATCTGTCAACTCATAGTAAATTTATTTTAAAAGTATGTCCATTTATCGAATCATAATAAAACACATCACAAATGAAGTGAAAATATATAAAAACTTACTTAAAATTGATATACATATACTCTTTGTTTAAACCGACCTCATATTAGTACTACAAGTGCCATACTCGCTATATGAAGCATATAATAAATCCAAGCCGAGTTCGGAGGTGAGGATCACCCGGATAACTTTAATAGACTCTATCTAACACCACTTCAGGGAACTTTGCACCTGACGCTGCAATTCTGCCGGGTTTTGCTCGGACGTTGTGCTTGCGAATTTCTAATTTTATGCTTAGATATTTTAATTACCTTAGTTCCTAAATAATACAGAATACAATGTGTAATACCTGAACACGAATAAATCGGTATGTTTATAATAATAGGACTTTGTGAAACATTTAAATGAGGCATTGATTAATTTCTAAATTGTACATAAGCTTGGTCTTATCTATTTGACTTACACTAATATCGTATGGTTGCGCCGCTTTATGTATGTTTGAAAATTCCCGCATTATGGATTAAATCGCGTCACTTTGAATTTTGACCAATTAATGCGATCAGGTCACGCCATCTAGTCTTGCCCAATCACATTTCCCTTTAACTATTTAACCACCATTTTAGTTTGGTCCTGTCGAGCCGGATTATACATCATTTAAATTTTGGTCCAGTCGAGCCGGATTATACCACACCACCATCGTATATATCATTTTTTTTTTCATTTTCTTAACCAATCTTCTCATATCTCGATAATGATATTACAAGTTTCTTGCGATCATTTCAATAAACTAACAAGGTAGTGGCCGTCTTGTTACAACTTTACAGGGAGTTTTTCTGGTAGGTCAGAATCCATGGTCCGTGGTATTATTTCCGATCCACTTCACTTGTGCACAATAACCGAACTATATTACGTAAAAGACCAACAATATTACAGAACATAGAGTCAATTAACATAAGATTATGAATAAAATATAAAATCCATTTCATGACATTCCAAGATCCCGCCAAAAACTAATATAGCGATAGTTTAATTTTTGGAAGAATTGAGTGCATACATATAAAACGTACTAATTGAAACAGGGAATTTCAACGTAAATAATTAAAAAGACGTTGTTCATACAATTTTACTTCATTAGACGGACTTTGAACAAACCATTTCCGTATATATATATATATAAGATTGAATCTACATCTAATCTAATCCTAAAAAATCTATTAAAAGTTCCTTAGAGCTACTTCAATATCATGTTCGGGAGCGTTAATTAATTAAGGTGTTATAGATGTTGTGGCTTTCTAACCATTTCAATAGATAATTCTACGTTCTATCTATCTGATAAAAATGACTTTAAACTCCACAACGATATAAAGTAAGTCGAAAATAGAAAGACATTTTCACGAACAAATCTTTCCGAATCCCAAAGTATTTATATTAATATCTCTCCTAAATAAACAGACAATGGCTACCAAAAATACAAACGCTTTTATTGTAAACACTTAATATGTATTTATTCCAAAGTATTACTCGGCTCGTCGTCTAATCAGTCTCTTAGATAAACAAACAAAATACATTTCATTGCGATTTAGGGTCCACTCGGTCGACGATTTGACAGTCAAATTCGGGCCAATTCATTCGGGGGTTATTTGCATTTCAGTTATTCGGTAGACACTCGAACGAGACAATTTCTTAACCTGAAATATTTTTGCATTGGTCTGAAGCCGTCCATCACACAGAAGTGTATGTAGGGAGCTTTGACTGATTTGGAGAGCGCGAGCGAGCATGATAAAAGAAGAATGCGTAAAGTATACTGTTATATTAGACCTCATATGGCTTTCATAGTCACAAGAGATCTTTCAATTGTGTGTATATTCGATTTACAATAAATGAATATATTTCAGCCAGTCTGCGAAAGGATATCTTTCTATCTTTCTCGAATCATATAAAGCTACAACTTACAAGTACATTTGTTTAAATCTATACTAATATACTATCTATCTATACTATAAAAGCTGAAGAGTTTGTTTGCTTGAACGCGGTCATCTCGGGAACTACTGGTCCGATTTGAAAAATTCTTTTAATGTTAGAAAGCTCATTTATCGAGAAAGGCTATAGACTATATATCATTATGCTAAGACCAATAGGAGCATAGCACCAATGAAGAATGTCTCAAAATCGTTTATTTTCCTTTTGAGAGCTTCCGCTGCGTGTTAGCGTTAGCCCAAAGGCATTCCAAAGTATTCCACGCGGACGAAGTCGCGGGCAGAAGCAAGTTATAAATAAAAACGTTTAACTGCAATCTCATTTGATGTCGAATAGCGATGTTATCGAAAACGGTAACACCCTAAGCTTTGGACTGATTTCTCAAATGTACTTATGTACTGAATATTCGAACTTGGAAATAATAGTATGTGGATGCGAGGCATTTTATATACTGTTTTATGCACTGGCTTTCAAGCGCAGCTGCCGGAACACTCCAACAGGTGCTTGGCGACAGTTTTTCCATTTCGAGAGTAGTAGCTAGTTCTAACACTAGAGTATGGCGTCATAACGATGTTTTCCTTGATCAAACACTGAAGTTCATTATAGGATTCGATGCTATGTCCGTCGATATAATACGGCTACCAATAAGATGCAATTGTGTACCAATTTATTTGTCTAGTATCACACTTGATGTTAAGTTATTATAAGTTCGAAGCTACAGAAACGACTAATTACGTACAGCTTCCAAAACACTTATATAGATGCTTACGTCAGCTTTGAGTATAGGTAAAGGTCCTTCTATTATCCGCGTGACTAACTACAACCCTCAAGTCGAAAATCTATCCCCAGGCACCCATAGATGCATACAGGCACCTGTATTTAAAATGAGATTCGCTAAGAATTGTCTACAAAAAAGTGTACGTTGGAATATCTGAGATAAATAAACTCCACCATCGTTTGGCCGATTATCATAGGAATTGGCACACGTCAGTGGTTTTTTTTATGGAGAGTGATTTTAGCTACTACAAAACGCCACCAAGTTTTTTTTTTTATATATCATAGGAGGCAAACGAACAGGTGGGTCACCTGATGTAAGTGATCACCACCGTCCATAGACACTTGCAACACCAGGGGAGTCGCAAGTGCGTTGCCAGCCTGTGTAGGGAGGGGGGGGGGAAGAGGAAGGGAAGAGGAAAGTGGAAGGGGAGGGGAGGTGGGTCTCCGGCGCTCTCACTGACCGAACGAAACGCAACAATGCAAGCACTGTTACTTCACGTCGGTTTTCTGTGAGAGGGTGGTACTACCCCGGACGAGCCGACCCATTTATGCTGAATCCAGTAATAGTTTCAGCGTGGCTCTACCACCTACGAAAGTGGCGCTAGGCTGTATTTTATTGTTTAGTTATACGTTACATTTTAACACAGACGATGTCGCTGACGGTTGCTAGTAACGCATAACAAGCTTAGCATAGAAATTTATAATAAAATAGTAATTTTTAAAAGTTGGATAAATAAGGTATGCCTGTACGTCAAAAATTAAAAACATTATCGGAGTTGCATACCTTTAAGTATATTATTACTACTTCTATCTACATTTTACTAGTAAATTGTATATCTTGTTACTATTATTAGCTTAAACAAATTAAAGGTAAAGTTTAATTTTAAAACAAGAACGTTTCGTTTCGTTAATATTAGAGAGAAATAAGCAAAATTAATTCAAACATTTATACCGTGGTGATATTCAATATTTATCTGTTTAAGTTTCTAAAACAAACGAATTTAAAGTTCATGAAATTTTCCTCCGCTACGGTGTAACACGCGCCCGTTTGAACAAAACGAGTACTAAAATAAAGAGGATTTTACTAACACATCTACGACGCATAACTAGAATATTTATACAGCTTAAAACCTTGAATATTGTAATGTAGTGTAAATGTGCTTTACTGAAGCATTCGTATTCAAACTGTGCTGCATAATAAGGCGGAGTAAACGATTCTCTACATTATTTCATGTTTACTCAGACCATTCTGTTTTAACACACTCGTGTCTCATTATCGGACATAAAGATGTTTTTAAATGTGAAAGTTAAGGCTATTTCATCCAACACATTCGTTGGTAATTTACTATTTATATTGGAAACAGGTTGGTGTCTTCGTCTTTGTAGAAAATTATTTTTAAACTTCAATGGAACTGCACCTTTTATTTGAATGAATTGTGGGTTGTCTTTTACATTTTCTAAGCTCAACAATCCTTTTGCCGACTTGAAGTTATTTATGAAGTTATACTTCTTTTGGCGCGTTAGGGAAAAATGATGAGAGTAAACTTTTACGATGCGCGCGCACACCGTCACGAAAAACCGACACCCTGAAGTTAACTATAGTTAACATTTTGTTTCTTTGTATTGATTGAACACTACCACGTCTAACTGCAACAAAAAGCAACTCAATTGATCAATATATATGCATATATTAATTATTCAATATATTATTAATTATATAATAAATCATTAACTATACAATATATTATTAATTATACAATATACCTTAAATAATACTTAGAGTATTATTCGTAACATTCTTCACCTGCCAATAGATATCAAGCCAAAATCGGTCCAACCATTCCTTAGATAGCCAGGAAAAGGTAAACACTATAATTTTATTTATATGTATTACATGTAGATTACAGATATTAGTTATGTTCCTCTCCTGCCAAAATGATCCGAGACTCACCAAACACATAGTATAAAAACTTGTCACCATCGTTCTGAATGAATTGAGTTATTTCTAGAGCGATACTGAATACCCGCAAACTTATTGATTATATTTGTTCTAGACCTCTGTTAGAATTTCCATTATCGGTCGAGTTAACAAAATTAAACCGAGAGATATGAGTCTGTAACTATCGAGAATAGATTAGTATACATAAAGAAAACATTAATTTGTCGTTTAAACTCTGCTCCGACGGCACCTCCATCCACGCTACACGAATTAGATAACATTAGTCGTCGATCTAATTACTTTTTACAGGAAGTGACATTAATTAAATCTTTAAAGGTAACTTTGTAGGGTAATTATAAAAGTACTAGCCTCTGTCCGCGACTTCGTTCGCGTGGAATAGTTACTTTGGGCTAACGCTAACACGCAGCGGAAGCTGTCAAGAGGAAAAAAACCCCGATTTTGAAACATTCTTCACTGGTGCTCCGCTCCTATTGGTTTTAGCGTGATGATATATAGCATATAGCCTTCCTCGATAAATGAGGTATATAACACTGAAAGAATTTTTCAAATCAAATCAGTAGTTCCTAAGATTACCCCCTACAACGTCAGAAACTCACAAAGTCACAAAATTTACCTCTTTATAATATTATAGTATAGATATAATTAATGTATATATTGATTAATTGATTCGCTTTTTGTTGCAGTTGTTGTAGTTGCAGACGTAGTAGTGGTCAATCAATTTCAGGCGTTAGTGCAAAGTAGCGTTCACTGTGATAGTCTTCAGTTTTATAATATTAGTATAGAAGTATAGATCACGTCATCCCATGCGAGCACTGTAGGCATTCAGCCGAATGACAACTAACTCAGAGTGGTCGGACTAGGACTTGGGCTATATGTCTTAACTATAGCAATCGTGAATCAAACTAAACTAACCAAATGACCTAAATTGATCATACGTGTGTTAGTGAGACAACACATACGCGTACACTCACATTTGCCGCTTTATTCCTCATCGCTACAGCGGTTAAGAACATGACGTGTGAAATACTTAAATATGAATAAATAAAATTAAATACAAGCCATATATATATCAGTACATACTATAAAACAAAGTACTCTGCCACATCTGTCTGTCTGTTCGCGATAAACTCAAAAACTACTGAACAGATTTTCATGCCGTTTTCTCAAGTATATGAAGTGATTCATGAGGAATGTTTAGGTACATCGTTTGTTAAGGTTTTCTTTTTATTATCAGGCCGAGACGACGTCTGCCGGGTCCGCTAGTAGTATAATATTCGTGAACTTAGAGATTTTCAATTTCCAATTAGTGCGTAAACCTAATGTCTTCTATCGCCACTTCTAGTGTCTATAGTTCCAGTGTATTAATATCCCCATGTGAGGGCTAACTTGCGGCGTCCGTATTAATGAGTCTACACATGGTTAAGTGAACGAATTTACCCAATACTGACATTATTGCAACTGTAACACCGTGCCCCACTATTCAAGAACGTTGAAACAACCTAGTAATTCTATAAATCCTTTGCAATCGAAACATTTTTTAACTCTTATGCCAAAATATATACGTCACGAATATATACATTGAGAATCAACAACAGGGTATGTGAATATGCCGACCTGTGTCGTGGTACCATGATGTAAGCTAGGTATTAGATTTTTTTGTTTTTTTTATTTTCGAACTGACTACGCTATTGACCTAGCAAGGTCTTAACAGCTTCACCGGACTACAAGGCGAGCGCTTTAGGCACTCAGCCGATTTTATTTGACAACTAGCTCAAGGCTGCACGGCACACCTCGGCTTGGGTTGTTGCCTGATACATGCAATTCGCGACCTATCTAAGCTAACTTAACTCTAAGCTTTTTTTATTGTATTCATACATATATGAGTTGTTGAAACATAAGAGTAAAGTAGATAAATAAAAGGAATGTATTTAAGTCCTTATTTAAGTAAATACAACACCTCCGACACAAAATACATATACGAGTTGTCGAGGTATGTATGCTTGGTACACATATATGCGGGTCGCGTTTTGGTATCAGCCTGTGCATATCCATTTTTTCGCAGGCCGACATGACAGCGGCGACCGGCGATGGACAGTGTGTTACTCGGTGGTCGCCATTATTTTTGAATTTTACTATGCTTACCATCAGGCATAGTGTAGTCATTTTGCCGTGCTACAATAAAAAAAAAGTTAATAAAAAAAAAATTAAGATAGGTCGCGAATTGCATGTATCAGGCAATAGCCCAAGCCGAGATGTGCCGTGCACCCTTGAGCTAGTTGTCAAATAAAATCGGCTGAGCGCCTTAATTGCTCACCTTAGTAGTCCGGTGAAGCTGTTAAGACCTTGCTAGGTCAATAGGGTAGTCAGTTGGAGAAAAAAACATTCACATGATTTTAGTGGTAATAACTGTATTTTTTTAAATGAGGTTGCATGCGGGCGAAGTCGCCGGCACATCTAGTTATCAATATAAAGGAAAAGAAGACGTTCGTCAATATCAATGTATCATTGTTTATTCCATTAGACTTGCACACGATTTGCATACAACACCTAAATGCAATTACGCCGAACGGTTAACGCGAGCTAATATTTAAACTACACTCGTTAGACAATACGAATTCTAATTATTCGAATGCTTGAAAGCATTTTACGATGCTCTTCGCACATGTCTGGGTGGTTTAGTAACAATTATTTATTAAATATAGACAAGCGGCTTTATTATCTGAACGAACATCTTACAGAAATCGTAAAATCATATTCTTGTACGTCTGAGTGCTTCGAGACAGATATTTATTCAGAGTTAAAGACGTTGTTAATAGATCATGAAATTTAATGTGGGTGGCAGAGTGTTAGGACAACCTTTTTGATAGACGTAGGTTTGAATCATGGTTTTTTTTTTTTCGAACTGACTACGCTATTGACCTAGCAAGGTCTTAACAGCTTCACCGGACTACTAAGGCGAGCGCTTAAGGCACTCAGCCGATTTTTGTATGGGCAACCAGCTCAAGGGTGCACGGCACACCTCGGCTTGGCTGTTGCCTGTTCCATGCAGTACGCGACCTAACTTTTTTTTTTTTTTTTTTAACGTGGGGAAATCCCTTATGGATACACCACCCTCTCGGGGGAGAGGGTGAGTTATGTCCGACTCGCACGGACTAAAACCCCACGGTGGTACGCGACCTAACTTTTTTTTTTTTTTTTTTTTTTAACGTGGGGAAATCCCTTATGGATACCCACCCTCCCGGGGGAGAGAGTGGGTTATGTCCGACTCGCACGGACTAAAACCCCACGGTGTACCGACAGACCGTTTTGTGGGGGCGGCAAGGGATCGTTCAAGCTAATCAACCTTGTAGAGCCGCCCCCACGGTCCGCCCGGCGGAAGGTGACCGCCGGGCTCCTACCTATAGAGGGACAGACCGGGTACACACCGGCTGCCCCCCCTCGTCCGCCGGACCTGTGCAATGAGGAGATGGGCCCCCCGGCCCATCCCCTCAGGTCCGGCTACGGTGGCAGGAGGAGTTGGGCAAAGCGCCGCCTCCTCCTGCCAATCCTCCGTTGGCGGAGACGGCCACTTAGCGGGTCTGCCTCGCGGGCCCTCTCCGCCGCCTCCTTCTGCGAGATGACGTCCTCGCAGAAGGAGGACATCGCTCGCCACGCCTGTTCGCTGCCGAGCATGGCCGAGACCACGCTCGGCAGCGATAAGTCCGTTCCCACCGCCGCCGCCAGGATGCGGCGCTGCTCCCCCCACGCAGCACACTCAGACAGAGTGTGCTGCGCGGTATCTTCGACAGCGCCGCACTCGTGACAGGCGGCGGTCGGCTTCCTGCGTGCGATCCGGTGCAGGTACCACCCGAAACAACCGTGTCCGGTGAGTACCTGCACCATTCGGAACGTCAGGGAGCCCCACTCCCTTGTCATCCACTCCCGCAGGACCGGGCGGACGGCGTCTACAGTGTACCGCCCGAACCGCTCGTCCGCCAGGTCCTGCTTCCATCTTTCGACGGCGTCTCCCCTGAGACGCCGTCTCTCCGCCTCTACCTCCCTGGGAGCCGGAGGCACCCCCCTTCGTTTCCTCGCCGCCGTGAACTCGTACACGGCGGCGAGAACGCCCGCCTCCAGCTCCCAGGGTAGGGAGCCGGCGAGCGTGAAGGCCGCCGCCGAGGACACCGTCCGGTACGCCCGGATCGCCCTCAGTGCCACCGTGCGCTGCGCATTGCGAAGCGCGCGCACGTTGGCGGCACCGAGGGCGTCGGCCCAGACCGGTGCCCCGTAGGCGGCCATCGCCCGCACGACTCCCATGTAGAGTCGGCGGCACCCGGCACCAGGCCCCCCTATGTTAGGGAGCAATCGGCCGAGTGCCGCCGCCGCCCCAGCAATTCGCGGTCCGAGCCCCGCAAAATGGGGCTCAAACCGCCAGCGGTACGCGACCTAACTGAGCTAACCTAAGTTAAGCTAAACTATTCATACATGTGTACATACTTGGTACATGTGTACCAAGCATATATATCTCAACAACTCTTATGTGTATTTTGTATCGGAAAATTTCTAAACTATTTCAGTTCGAAAAGGGAAAAAAAAAGTAAACCCTTCCACTTTTTTGTGTAAGCGTGTATACGTGCACGTGTGTGGAGGTGATATGTGTAGTGTTGTTGCAGTGATGTAAATTTGTTTCACTGTATTGCGCGAGCAGCGCACTCAAGTGCTCCACGCCGAGGGAACGGACCTAGGCTTGAGCCGCTGCCGAGGGGGGCCTACTCTGGTGTGCGGGAGCGAAATTTACCCCCAGACCACGGCGGCGTGATCTGTGGTTACGCGGGCGTGGGCGTGAACACGCTCTGTTTTGAGAGACAGGCTGGTACTGATCGTTTGAATCATGGAGTTATTTTTTTAATTTAAATTGTCCAGGTACATCTCGCGCAAATAAAATCATTTTGTTTTATTTCTGTAAGACTGTAGCGACCAATCAATTCCAGGAGAACGAGCAAAGTAACGTCCACTAGAGTATTTAATAACGAATTTCTTCAGCAAAGTAACGCCTTCTTCAATTAAAAATTATACACTAATTATACCGAGGAATTAATATCAGCTTCGTTGAATTTTTTTTTTTAACGAGTAAAATGTAATATACCTACATAGTTTCTATATTTCTATAATCAATAAAAGGCCTACTTAATTTATGGTAACTAACATTTTAAAGAACAAGCCTACATGACATGTAAGGAGTTAGTCGAAAAGCCGTAGAATTAAAATAACATAAATTGGTAACATTTCAATTGTCCGGGAACAGCTGGTCCGTCCGTTCGTCCTTTGATAAATATTCAAGGGACACGTCCAGGGACAGGAAACCGAGCCCGGGACGAATTTTGATTCGGTGACAGTGTGAAATGGTATACATTTTTCGTTCAATATGTATTAAACCGTAAATTCGGAACGACATTTTTTGCGTATATTTAGTCAAACGTGATTCGATATTGAAATGGAATAAATTATATATTGGTTCGGAAATTTTATAAAATACTGTCATATTGTCATGTAAAAAATAATAAACATTAGTAATGTTATATTGTAAGGAGACATAAAAAATATATATACAAAAATGGACCCAATAGCATTCTTAGAAGTATGTCCAACAAAATATTTGTTACCAATATCTATCTCTTAGTCTATATTAGCTGGGCCCGCGACTCCAGTCGCGTGGAACCGAATGTAAAAAGAACAGTGACTAAATAAGATAGTCTGAATATATTAAGCCCGTTTACTTATATATTTTACTCTCGTACTTAAGTCGCGTCGTCATTAAAATTACAATAACTTTTGTTAAAGTGAACCGATTTTATTGAAACCAAGACTAAATGTTACTCGAGGATAGGCTTTATGATTTCCTTGAGGTGAAGTTTTTTCGTGAACGCCGTACTTTAGCAGTGATGCGGGTTCATACAAACAGACAGATAGATAGACTTTTCTAAAAATGATTGAAATGTATTTTATTACTTTTTCATGTTATAGGGTGCAAACGAACAAGCGGGTCACACTAGCACCACCAGGGGAGTCGCAAGTACGTTGCCTGTGTTTTGGAGAAGGGAAGGGGGAGAGGGAAAGGGGAGGTGGGCCTCCGGCGCTCTCACTGACCGAACGAAACGCAACAATACAAGCACTGTTACTTCACGTCGGTTTTCTGTGGGTCGGATGGTAGTACCCCGAGCGAACCGACCCATTCATGCCGAAACCCGTAATGGCTTCACCTTACACATTATTCCAAGACACCAGCAACAATTCTTTTCACAAAACTCTAAAAAGTACAGACACGTTGGATTTACATACTTAAAGCAACTGTGATTTTTGTAAACACTACGCGTTTAGTGATTACTGCTCTCTTGTTGTGGTTAAGTTGGGTAAGCGGTATATTCCTATGACATGGGGTTCTTCAAGCGCAACGTGAAGAGATACTTACGCAGGCCGGCATGACAGCGTCGATCGGCGATGGATAGTATGTCTCTCGGTAGTCGTCATTGTTTTTGGATTGTACTGTGCTTACCATCAGGCACAGCACAGTCATTTTGCCGAGCTACGACAAAAAAAAAAAAAAATAGTGCTTAAATTGTTGTCCGGGTAAATAATCAAAGTGGCTGAACCGATTTTGACGACAGTTTTAAGCTACATATTGTTCGTATAGGTAAAGAACTTTCACTTTCTCCTCCTAGATATGATAACATCTTTATTTAAGATGGAACTATTAAACTTTTAAGGAACGATTACTTGTAAGTACTAATGCATACGCAAGCAGTAATATGTATTTTATTAGCGTAGAGAAGTGACAGTTGAAATTGCGGGTATCAGCTAACTTTAGTATAAAAATAAAGTAAACACAGAAAAAGGTTTTTTTTCTGAATAGAATGGGCTGTAATAACAGGCTTTCAATAATTTAACATACTTTTATCGCGAGGAAAAGACGGTTTATCTGACGCCATATGTATTTTAGTCATTTTATCACTGTGTTATTGAATACTCTTACTAATTGTCTAATGATTATATATATCAGAATATATATATATATATATATATATATATATATATATATATATATATATTGTAGGTGGTAGAGCTACGCTGAAGCTATTAATGGTTCCAGCATGAATGGGCCGGCTCGACCGGGGTAGTACTACCCTCTCACAGAAAACCGACGTGAAGTAACAGTGCTTGCATTGTTCCGTTTCATTCGGTTAGTGAGAGCGCCGGAGGCACACCTCCCGTCCCCTCCCCTCTTCTCTTACTCCCCCTCTCCCACAAGACAGGTTGGCAACACACTTGCGAGTCCCCTGGTGTTGCAAGTGTCTATGGACGTTGATGATCATTTACCATCAGGTGACCCACCTGTCCGTTTGCCTCCTATAATGTAAAATAAAAAAAATATCATCATTATTATTATTTTAATTAGTTATCCAAAAATGAAGATCTCTAACTAAAATATGTATCACGGAAAACTATGTTGTTGTTGTAAGCCTTATTCAATATTATCGTGTTCACTTGAAGTGAACTCTTCGAACGGTTATCTTGAACCTGGCCCAACTTTAGCTTAACAGGGAAACTATGATTTTGTTATTTACTCCCTGTGCGTTTGTTTTCTTAGACTACATTTATACCACACACATATACAGTTGATAAGTGTATAAAATGTAACGTCTCTCTATATGTTTGTAACCGTCTCTCAGCGCATTCATATACAGCAAGAAATATACTAGTTTGGATTTTAAAAAATAATACTAGGTACATTTAAAATGCGTAATAAAAAAAAATACTTTATACGAGCGGAGCCACGGACACAATAACTATTTATATAAACAAGTTTAGGTGTATTCTGACAGCTACTCTTGAGAGTCAACCCCATTTAGGCATCAAGTATATTACCCATGTTAGAACACATCGTTATTTAACATGCGATGAAATTATGACCGAACGCTAAAACCAGTACATATGAAAAGCAGTCATTTTTGGAGTTATACTTCTTATGGCGCGTTATGGAAAAATGATGAGAGTAAATTTTTATGATGCGTGCGCACACCGTCAAGAAAAACCGACACCCTGAAGTTATTACGATGCGCGCGCTCACCGTCACGAAAACCGACACCCTGAAGTTAACTATAGTAAACATTTTGTTTCTTTGTATTTGTTGTTTGTATTTCTTTGTATTAAAACTTTCAATGTATAAAATACCTTTTTTCTATTGTTAGTGTCGTTTTCTCTACAAACGTAGAATAAGGCGAAAGATTTTTGAAAAGATTTTTATCTTGTTACGCCAAAGAACTTCTAACGCGTAACGTAACGTAACGTAACGTAACGCGTGTACATGAGTACACACACACTTTTTATTCTAAACGATGACTTTTGGATTTAAACCTTGGAAAGTCGTGTAAGAATGATAACTCGTATTACATAGTTAAATCTAACTGTACATCCCGAGTGAACCGAATCATCGTCCGTATTTCACGTCTCAGGCCACGGCTATCACACAATACACAGTAAATTAATTTCACCACACACAATTTAATATGATTTACACACGATGAACTCCGACGTGTTGCTGTTAGTTGGCCCCAGATGATGTATAATGGCGTATAGTTTCTTTAGTTTATAGTGCAACATGTCCGAAAATTAAGTACCCTTTAACTTAATACACCAAGGATACTAAGTTTGTATATTAATGTATGTCAATATTTGTACACACTGATACCGCTAATTACTATACTATTCTTCATATGTAATATAAGGACAACGGTGCATGACATATGACGAATATCCATCATTAGGAGTTGCTCTTGAGATTTCCAAACATGAGTACTTCATTGGACATGTATTGCTTGAATTTGAAACGCCGCGCGCCAGTTATGAGTGATTGGGCATTTTCTGGTGATAGCTTGCGTCTCTGCAATTCTGTCGCTATTAAGCAAACAAGCACAAAAAACATCCTGTAAGTAGGTGTAGTTGGTAGAGCCACGCTGAAGCTATTATTGGTTTCAGCATGAATGGTTCGGCTCGCCCCCGGTACTACTACCACCCGACCCACAAAAACGACGTGAAGTAACATTGCTTGCATTATTGCGTCTCGTTAGGTCAGTAAGAGCGCTGGAGGCCCACCTCCCC
This sequence comes from Antheraea yamamai, assembly GCA_036509395.1. Taxonomy (NCBI): domain Eukaryota; kingdom Metazoa; phylum Arthropoda; class Insecta; order Lepidoptera; family Saturniidae; genus Antheraea; species Antheraea yamamai. The sequence goes on from AP028450.1 coordinate 10,611,330, forward strand.
TCTCCTCTCCTCTCACCCAAACACAGGCTGGCAACGCAATTTCGACTCCCCTGGTGTTGTTAGTGTTTATGCACGGTGGTGATCACTTAACATCAGGCGACCCACCTGTTCGTTTCCCTGCTATGACATAAAAAATAAGAAAAAGAGACCCAATGCATATACATAGATCTTTTCCCGAAGGAAACTACGGCCATAACCATTGTATTGCATATAAGCATTGTTATAATTAACAATAAAACAGTTGAAATCAAATCTTCCATTATATTTAATGCATAACCATCGTATTTCTTAAGAATAATAACAATTATAGGCAAGTTGAACCGCCACGGTATCCCACGCCGACAACTTTGTAAGGAACGTAGCTTACAGTTGTTTCTCATCGCGAATAAAGTTCATATTGTCTTAAGCCACTCGAACGGAGTGTTAACGTGCTCCGGTGGAGGTAAATAAAGTGAAGCCACAGATGAGCTATCGATCAACGTCCCGCCAACTCTGCCTTTCATTCGATCACATTGTTACTTTGTTTTAATATTAAATTAGTTTTAGTATTTTTAAATATTACAATCTCATTAATAACTTGTACGCGGTTCTGTATTTTGAAGTAAGCAATTAGAATAAAAGTTAAAAGGCGGTTTCAATTAAAATAACTATATGGCACTAATCTTCACTACATAGTATAAAACAAAGTCACTTTCTCTGTCCCTATATCCCTATGTATGCTTAAATCTTTAAACTACGCAACGGATTTTGATGCGGTTTTTTTTTAATAGAGAGAGTGATTGAAGAAGAAGGTTTATATCTATAATAACATCCATTAAATAGTGGAGAAATACTGTTATTTTTGAGGTTTCTAATGTGATGTTGTAAATAATTACATTTATTCCGCTTACATTGCAAGAAACGCAGGCGGGCCAAGGGCAGTAATGAATAAATCAAAACTACTGGATTGATTTTAATCATTTTTTCTGTGAATGACATAAGCTATATATTTTATACCCGTGCGAAGCCGGAGCGGGCCGCTAGTGTATAAATAAAAACTTTTTAACACAAAATTAAACCGCCGAAAAAACTGAAAAGCAAAAAATTATAAACCTTTTTTTTTATTAACCAAGTAATAACTAAGTTCCTAAACTAATGTAAGTATACCTAAGTGAGTTTAAAGTCGGACTACCTTGTAAAAAGTTATACGTGGTCATACATAAATATATATATATATATATATATATACGGGTCGACTTGAGAACCTCCTCCGTTTTTTTCGTCGGGTAATAAAGTGATAGAGATCTGCCATTATGTTCAAATTAGGATAAAAGTACTGGATAGATTTCAGTATATTTTTTAAATTCTAATTCTTAGACAGTTCTTCGTTATGTAAAAAAAAAATATCACGACAGCTTCATTTAACATAAAGTTTTAAGAGACCAAGATCTTTATAAGAACTACGCGTTCAGCTATGAGTTTTCTTGACGTGGAGAAATGGGGCAAACGGTGTCGTGCGTAATATTAAACTCAAGAGATTATTTATTCTTTTACTTTCAAGCACCACGTAAAGTGGGTTTTGTTGTCTAAAGGAATCATAGAATGGATCTATATGTGAACGATAGTAATGTCTGGAAATAAAACCCCTCTCTGTAGATTCGCCACAAACGACTGCAACTATAATGTATTCTAATAGAAATATATACTATAAAAAGATAAATCAAATCGAGTTTCTTGCCGATTCTTCTCTATGACTGGGTTGTTTACCAAATCCGTGGTAGTTTTGACGTTCACAAGCGCCTTATTAAAGCCTAAAATTAAATAAATTCGTTTTGATTCTGATTACATACTGCTTTCTTTTAGTGCAGTGAATGCCGAGATTGACGTCAATCTTAGAGTCCTGTTTATTCTCCCAAGTCTCCAAGGTCCCGCCTTTCAAAAAAACTGCCTGACGAATTGAATATTACTAATCATGTCTAGTACATACAATCTACCATAGAAATCAAACAAGCTGGTTTTCTGTTACAGTATTTATTTATTTATAGTGGCATTACGGAGAAGCATTAGGATTTTAATATCCCCAGTCAATGGTACAGTTAGCCGAGAATCCGTCCCGTGGCGACCGCCGCGTCCGATTTGGCACCTCACCAACTACATTTGGCACTGAACGTAAGCAAATTACTGTTTACACTGTACATACGTATGTACATATAACGTATGTCGTAGGAATAAATGAGATCCGGTTATGTTGCATATTCACCTACATATGTACTTTCAAAATACTTCTTGGGAGTAGTAGTACTGATTCCATTATTGGAAGAATTTACTACGTAACTAAAAGGTCACTTGAATCTGGGACAAAAAACTTTTTGCCCGGCTGTAATATGCTAAATAAACTTTATTGTTATTATCACTACATATTATAAAACAAAGTAAGTTAATTGTAATCATGCTAACGTACTTAGCAGAATATTAATTGCCCATTGGGGGCTGATATTACTCGCGTCCGCAGGAAGAGTACTTCTCATTCTTCTGCACGCGCTCCCCGGGTGGTGCTAAAGAGTTACAAATTTTCGGCCGCTCCACTGTTCCATATAAACTGAACCTCGCCGCGACAAATAGAGTAATCAATCAATTAACGATAAATTACATCAAAATGGTAAATAAACAAAACTGTATGGTGACTTTAATGTATATAATATTGGCAACGATACATAAATAGAAATAGTGCTTAAAACGTTAATTATATATTTGTACAAATATTTATGACTATGACACTGTAAAATAACTGTTAAAATCGACTCTAAAGTGGTCCCTCAAGGTGCAATTGATAGTGCTAAGATCGGTGTTTCTCTGCGTGATCGAATCAGAAATGAAAAAGATTTACAGCGCTATAACTCTCAGAATTGCTAGATTTAGTGACAGTAGATAGAGCTCATTGTTCGTAGAACGGGTGGTCATTAGAACTTCAGATTTCGAAGATTAAACATTGAAGACAGAAAATGGGCAGACTCGCAAGAAGGCGGACCCCATAACCTGATAGAGGTTGCCGTAACCCGCCGGACGTAATCAGCACAAAACTTATATCCCGCAATAGACTTCTTTTAGTTGAATTCCATACATTCAGCTGTATAAAAATATATGAGCTAAATTTTCCGTTTTTTTAACATAGCTCAAAAGGTCATTAATTATAGGCCGTAGATTAATATAATGATTCCCCGAACCTTATATTCATATATTTTTGTTCTGTCATGATAGAAAAAAAATAGTACAGAAAGCTATAATTTTTTGAACACATTACACATACATTCTAAAAATTATCTTCTGACCTATAACTATAAAAAATATTATAATATCATACTCCATTTAACGTGTATGAAGGTAAAAGGCGATCGTTAGTATTCAATAAAAATATATTCCAGATATTTTACATAAAACCTATCTGCGAGTGACAGCGACATGTACATTGTTATCCGCAGAGCCGACCGATATTGGAAAGGCCTAATGAATTCCCCTGACCACTAATTGTTCGCGTGTTTGTTGATATTAACAACCAGTATTAGAGACCAACACTACATTTTATATTAAATTAAATTTCCCATCACTTTATTGTCTGTCAACCTTCTTTATTACTGGCAATAACAGTAAACAAAAATGGCACCTAAATAAGGTTTGTTATCAGGAAAAAACACTTTAAAACTTAGTGGTAGTAAACCAAGTATATATTATTCAATAAATTCGTAAGCGTTATAATCTATACTAATATTATAAAGAGGTAAAGTTTGTGAGTTTGTGACATTGTAGGGGGTAGTCTCTGAATCAACTAAACCGAATTCTTATACCAATAGAAGGCCACGTTATTTGTGAGTGTCATAGGCTATATATTAACCTGAGAAATGAAAAGACTTTTTTTGTGGTAGTCGGATTTGCAAAGTCGGAGAAAAAATGGTTGAACGAAAACGATTCTTACAAACGCTGCTTTAACGATGAGAGATATATGATTGAGTTCTAGAGAAAAGTTGTAGAGCGTGATAATGCCTAAAAAGTTAACGACAGTTACAATATACAATTTAAAAACAATTGATGGCTCAGTTACGAATCCTGTAATGAGCCGGAGTTTTAGATGAAGCAAAACATTGTAATAAAAGCATATCACAGTGGTAGGAGATTTTCTATTGCCTGTTTGGAAAACTACATTACCCCTTTAAATGAAAATCCGTGGTCGTCCGTTATTATTATTAACAATGGGAATAGTCGGCTGATGTTATACCAACTAACGCGATTTTTGCAAAGTATCTCTTGAAGTCATGATACAAACAACAACTGTTCTTTTCATTAACGTGTTACAATTACGAATTGTAATACGGAACAAACAGCAGAATAACTGATAACATTTTATAACAACAATCGTTATAAAATAATAGCTTAATTCATTATTGATATATAGCTTTTATGCATATGTTGTAAATCTGTACATAAGCGTTAACTAGGTATAAGGTACAAAAATTTTCAAATATTCTGAAGGATTATTTTTTTATATTTTTGAATCGTACGAACGGAATATTTCCAGCAGTTTTGTATTTGAAATCGTGCCGCAGATCCGTTCGGGGCCGATAAAATCTTAATAGGTTCCCTGAGGAACGCTTGTCAACGTCTGGCGGTTTGCCAACCGCTCTGGCAATTACGGCCATTGTAAACGGGCCCTATTGTTTCAGTTTTCCGCAATATGTGTGAGCACATGATATACTCAAAGTAATGGCATCGAACGAAAATGGCATTATGAATTTTAATAAATTACACGAACTTTTTTGGAGGCAAATTCCTTTGGGCGCGGTAATACTAAAATTTTAATGCAACGTTACTTACCTAAGGTCAGCGAATAGACTTGAAAACAGAGAAAATTTAGGATTATGGATTTCTCGGAGTTTGAAATCGTCAATACGTAGTGGGCTGGCGTGGTGATTATGCCCATATCTTTCGTCGGGAAGAGGCCTATGTCCCTGCAGTGTATCTCTTACAGGTTGATGTGATAGATTATATCTGCCATTGCCATGTGCTTTTGATTTTTTCTATGAATTAATTACTAAAATTTCCCCATTATATCACCGTTCTCATCGTTTCAGAAGAAACAACAAAAGACAAACTTACAGTCCTACACAAAAAAAACTGGTTTGGATTTAAAGAAGACAAACGTGAAATACGAAGAACTGATTTAATTTTATATAAGTATAATCAGTCAAAGTTACAATTATCTCTTATACACTTTATTCAAAATATTTCCGGCAGAACAGTAGCAGATTCCTTTCAAACCATAAAGTATAGACCTATTTCAAATGTCTCTCCGACTGCTGACTCCTTAAGATCAGGTGAAATTGTAGATAATTAAGGAAACATTAACCTATTCCGTATAACTCACCATACCACAAGTAATACAGCCGAAAATGGTTGAAACACAAATATTCAAACAGTAATATTTCATCGAAGTACATAACGTATAATTACATGTCAGCGAAACGCAGAACACCGGGTCAGAAAGCTTCATTACTATATATTAACTTCGTCAAGATAAATACGTTCTGCCAATTTTTAAGATGCATACACATTTCATGGTGATTTTTTTATATTTACAAGACAAACTTGTTCTCAAGATAGCCCGTATATCAAGATAATGAGATATTAAAAAATACATTTACAAATTAGTAGTTAAAAAAAAACCGTTTTTGTCGATCGAAGATTTATTTTCGAAATGATTAATCACTGTTGACTTCAATAGCATTGACAACTCTACTGGATTCGATATTAATTGAAACAAATAGATAGATTAAATCAAATCGTATTAGTCAATCGGAGATTTATTTTCGAAATGACTAATCACTGTTGACTTCAAGGCATTGACAACTTTAGTCGGTGCGACGTTAACTAACACAAATAAGTAGTTTAAAATCAAATCGTTTTAGTCAATCGGAGGTTTATTTTCGAAATGACTAATCACTGTTTGACTTCAAGAGCAATGACTATATACTAGGTGCGACGTTAGCTCACTCAAATAAGAAGTTTAAAATCAAATTGATTTAGTCAATCAGAGATTTATTTATGACTAATCACTGTTGACTTCAACAGCATGGACAACTTACTTGATGCGACGTTAACTGACAAATCAGATAGAAGAAAATCAAATACAGCCTAAATATTTCACCCACACACATACATTTTACCCTCAGAAATTGAGCCAAGGCTTTCGTAACACGACACTTAATAACTTCGCAAATTACCGCCTTAATTAATGACGGTAAGATAATAAGTGACCTTCGGAAATTTCGGATTTAATTAACAAGTCTGAATATTGTTTTTGTATTCTGCGTTGACTTAGAACGCTATTTATTATTATGACATGTTCTAATTACTGTAGGCAGACATAATGGAGCATTATCTGCTCTAGGTCTGCCAAACAAATTTTCTTGTTTTTATTGGAGCATATCGATTATACTTCGATTTATTTATGCTTGGTTATTTCTTAACTTGATATTAAAAAATCAACAATCATCATTTATATCTACTACGATGTAACATAGGCATTAGACAATCTACACTTATCTAGTCCTTCCACAATAAATAAGTGAAGACAAAACAGTTCGTCCTGGGCGTCCCATGTTTCAGACTTTTTTTTATATCATAGGAAGCAAACGAACAGTTGGGTCACGCCGACCCATTCATGCTGAAACCAGTAATAGCTTAAGCGTGGCTCTGCCACCTATAAAGTAAGTTAGTAAGTAGTTGGTAACTTGGTAAGACTAGTAACAGTTTTTTTGGGTAATAGTGTTACTTTTTATAACAAAGTCCTAAAACATATTATTACCGATGTACCGACCTGTATCTTTAAGCGCCATGTCAAGCAAGTTTTGGTTTCAAAAGGCTACATAGGGGCGATCAAAATGTGAACGATGAACGTCTTGAAATAACATCTCTCTTCATTGTATGCATGTTAAAAAGATAAACACGATCGAGTTTCTTGCCGGTTCTTCTTGATAACTGGGTTTTTTTTCCGAAGCGATGATAGTTTTGACGTTCTTAAGCTCCTTCTTAGAATCTAAATTGAATAAAAAATTTTGAATTTTGATATTAGAGGTCCATTACAATGGTTCTTTCGCTAAAATCTTTCTGCCGTAAAGTAATAAATTTTAAACTGCTCAATTCTGCTCCGAATAATATAAGCACTATACATTAGCAGGTTCAAGTATAATTCTTATGAGTAAGGACCTTTTTTGATTGAAAGGTAGGTATGGTTTCTAGACCCGTCTGGCAAGCTACTACCCTCAAGCTTAAAATCTGTAGCCAAGCACCTACAGCTGTATTTCGGAGCTGCACTTGAGAGTAAGTCCCCCTTTAGATTTAGCATGTTCATCATCTAAGACCACGTTGTCATTTAAGAACAGGCGAGATTATGGTCAAAAGCTATAATGTATAAAAAAGACCTCACGTAAAACTGTATACTATCTTCAAATTGGGTATGTCTTCGGCAAAAAAAAGTTTCCCAAAGAATCAACTTCATTTTTAGTTAATCTGGTATGGATGATATGTCATACATTTATCTCTTACTAGCGGGCCCGGCAGACGTTCTCCCGCTCTGGTTATAAAAGAATCCTTGACAAATTATATACCAAAAGCTTCTTCATGAATCACTTTATCTGCTGGTTAAGACCGCATGAAATCCGTTCAGTAGTTTTTGAGTTTATCGCGAACAGACAGACAGACAGACGCGGTAGGGGACTTTATTTTATACTATGTAATGATGTTAATACGAGTAATTTAGCAATATGCATAAACGGCAAATGATACCGAGCAATACTTCAATCAAAAGATGCCAAGTTATATGTCATAAACTGAGACCAGCAGATTTTTCAATTTACGATACACGTCATGATACAAAAGGGTTAAAAAAAGAATACATTATTCAGGAGTAAAATGAAAATTGATTCTCCATTCGTAATAAGTCAAAAAAAAAACAGAATTGCAACGAGATGTAAGCAAATAAATTGTAAACTTATTTTGTTTGAACCCGAGAATTGAATCCGGACTCGCGTGCACTGAAATAATAATTCAACCGTCAGTCTGTTTAATTGACAGAGTCCTGAGGAGACAGCAGTATAGGAAACGTCCAGTAGCGAAACTTGGTTATTCTTTCTCGATGACATAACAGTACAAACTCGAAATTAAAATCACTTACTGAGGCGTCTTAAGCATTAAAAAATTAAATTAAAAAAAATTAGTAGAAAAAGTAAGAAACATTTACAATCGTCGTGGTAATTATGTCTGCATTAATACTGCACACCCTATCCGGGATATATAATAGCTTAGTACCACATAGATAATCTATACATATTATAAGAATACAAATCTAACGTGTCTGTACTTTTAAGATTTTTGTAAAAATAAATGTTGCAGATGTCTAGGAATAAGTAATAATATATATTTCAATCATGTGCAGGAATTTTTGTCTGTTTGTTTGTTTGAACACACATCATTTAGTCTTTGTTTCATTAAAATCGGTTCGGTCTATCAAAAGTTATTGTAATTTTAATGACAACTCGACTTCAGTACGAGAGAAAAGTAGATAGTAGAAGTAGAAGATTTTTTTTTCGATCTGACTACGCTATTGACCTAGCAAGGTCTTAACAGCTTCACCGGACAACAAGTACAGAAGACTTAATACATTCAAATAACTTTATTAGTCACTGTTTTGTACATCAGGCTCCACGCGCACGAAGACGCGCGAGCACAGCTAGTTAGATTAATAAAACACATTACTAACATCAATCTTTCCTAAAAGGTAGAATTTTTCTGTTTCACTAAGCGTCATCATTTATTAACCTTGACATGGCGATATACGATACTTATATGATCGCTCTAGAACTTTCCATTCGACTGTATATATAATCGGCTATTTACTGAATATCACTTGAGCTTATTATTTAATTGGTCGCCAATGAATATAAGTTTATTAGGTAAGTCTAAAGTTTCGTATCGAGTATTTAGTATACTGTGTTGTTAACGTCGGGCGGCGCGCGCGCATGCTGACAAGCCACTGACGGGCCCTCTTTTGTTTTATGGTAACATTTTACGTCCATAAATGGGAGACGTATAAGTCATGTCGTAAACTCGTTTTTACATATGTTAATTTATGTTGATTAACCACCTTTTTATATTGCCTCAATCTTTGTGATCGGTAAAATATAATTATGTAAAAAAAAAGTTACATTTAATGTTATAATAATTTTATTTGATGTTTCATATAAATTACTTGCATTATACTTTTCGATAATCGGTTTATTTGATGATATTGTTAACATTTTTTTATCCGAAGTGACTACGCTATTTTCCTGAATGGCCTTACACAGCCTCACCTCAGACTACTATAAAATTCAATAACACGGTTACACGTAATGATCTCAATTTAAGTACATACATATTATCTCAAATAATTTTTATGTATACTACGATTTGACACTGGAACTACTTCACCATTCTGTTTTAATCCGAAACTACCACCCATAATTCATAACGGTGCTAGGTGGTAGACATGACGCGAACCCATAAGTTCTCCTAGCGTAAACAGCGGTAAAGAGGTTTTCAGTTCAAAAACCCCAAAAAGAATTAAAAAACCCCGACTACAGATACTCGCAACTGATCAGTTAATACAGGCCACGGCATGAACCGTATTTATTTGATCGTTTTCATTATACAAATTACATTATAGCAAAATTCGTTTCAGAGTTACGATCGTAATATTTTTATGACTTCACAAAGTGTGGATTTTTAAAAAATATTTATAATAAAAAGGAGTCAATCGCCCGTAAATATAAAGAGCACCGACAGTGAGTTCAGTTTACGTCATAAAATGAGACTCGAGGGGCGGCCACACGCGACGCTAACACAAACCGCTGTTACAGAGAGGCATTTAGAGTATAGGAGGGGGCTTCCTGCGCATCGAATTATTATTATATATCAATCTATACTAATACTATAAAGATGAAGAGATTGTTTGCTTGAACGCGCTAAATCCATGAACTACTGGACCGAAAAAACGAATAAATTCTTTCAGTGTTAGATAGCTCATTTATCGAGGAAGGCTACGGACTATATATCATCACGCTAAGACCAATAAGAGCGGAGCATCAATGAAGAATGTTTTAATAGCGGGATTAATGTACATAGTATGTAAAAATATTTGCACTTGCTACGTAAACGAAGTCGCGAGTTAAAGTTAGCATTAGGCCAAAGTAACTATTCCATGCGGATGAAGTAGCGGGAAAAAGCTAGTATATGATATAAGTGAAACTGAAGTGGCCTATTGTTCGACCACACTAATCTCCGAAAGGGCCCAATCGATTGTGAAAAAATATTCAATGTCAAACAGAGACAGAGAATTAATATTAACATTTACAAAAATTTAACAAATCCAAATAATACGCGTAATTGTTATGAAATAGAAAGTTATAAACAACAATGAAGTTTCGGACATCAACTACACTATTATATGTTTGAATTAACATCATACAAGTTGTTTTATTATAATATCTCTTCAACTCCTATAAGATTATAATCTAAAAGAAACTATAAAACCGATCAAACCGTGTCTCATCTTGTGATGCTTGGAAAGCTGATTGGCCATTCACTTTAGTTTCTTCTCAAATAATGATGTTAAATTATGAAAAAAATACCTATATTATAATAATATTAGAAAAAAAAACCAACAATATTCAAAGTTCTAAACTATTTCACCTTCTAAAAAATTTTTTGTACCCCACAAAAGTACCAAAGTATGTTCCTGTGTTGACTGCCTTATTGAGCCTCCTGTCGACTTTACGACAAACTTAAAAATCCACATCCGTTGTATGATTTCCATTCTATTTTAATGTGTTTGTATAGACCGAAAACAAAAAGTTTAAGCATTAAGTAACTTTCTTAATATCACCAAATTAATCTAAAATGTTTATTAAAAATTGCGTTTGAATCTCATTTGATAATTTAATAATCACAGAAAGTTGTAGAAATATCTAAAAACTGTTATATTTTCTACGTAAATTATTTTCAAAGTATAACATTTATACAAAACTATATCTAAGTGAAAATAAATAATAGTTTAAAAAAACTAAAAAAACACGCTTTCATAAAAAATCCAACTAAAAAACAGAAAATAAAATTTAATAAATTTGGATTAAGAAAGTGAAATTAGAAATAAAAATATTTTGAATGGCAAAAAAATGAAAAAACTGACTGGAGGCTAATAACAGTCGCACGCACCTTTTAGTAAATTTTTTTTAACTTTTTTTCATTCATTGTCATCGACCTTTAAGTGTGCAAAGTTTGAATTAAATCTATCTTCAAAGACAAAATCGACCAAAGGGGCGGACAAACAAACAACATACAAACAACAGGAAGCAAAAAAGTGATAAAAAAGACAATCTTCTAATTATGCAATACTGTACAAACGTCGTGTCTGTGCATTGAAAATATTAATTAGTTAATAACCGATTCCAGCTGACAGTGAACGTAACGGGATACAATATATCTATTTGTTTTTAAATTTCTGAATACGTTAATTTCAGAAACTAATGAACGATTTTTTTCACGATGTTTTTAGCGAAGCTTGGAGTTAAAATATGGACTTTGTTTCATCAGAAACGATTCACAAAAATAATATACATTTTAAGCACTAATATACAAAAACATGCACACTTAACGTCTCACAGCCGGTACACAAAAATGAGTGCATAATTTTGGATTATGCACTAATTTCAAATAGTCTAGAGTCGCTTGCGTCCTTGTAAAAACAACTTTAAATCATTCAGATAAGGTTTAATTTGCAAAATCATAAGTTTATCGCATAACTATAATCACGTATGTATATCGGGGAGCTTTTGCAGCACGGTTCTGAGCGCTACTTTTATTCGAGACTGTGTGGCTTGGGTTTTTATATGTCGATGATTTTAAGTTAAAGTTTTATTAGTTGATATTCAACGCTTCGTGTTGTGAATGTAGAACTCAGTTTCAATTGATTTTTGCATTATTAACGCTACGTGTTTTCTTGTACTATTTAAGCAAGTAAGCTCTTTATTCATTTCGTTAATTATACTTCAAACAACGAAGCAGAATAAACCAAAAAACCGAACAAAGTCACGGACACAGCTATATAATCTAAAAAGATACTTCCTTACAACTCACTTTACACATAATTGACACGATAAAACCAAACCTTCTAACTAAAATGAATCGTACATTATTTTCACAGTCGTAACTCTTATATTACCATAAATCTGTCACCGTGCTTAATAAGGCGGTACTATTGGCTCCATAGTTTTAAAATACGATCTAAAATTGTGTGACGAACGCAGCGAAGAATAAACGTTGGACGACATTGTCAGTGTCGATGACAAGAGGATTTATTATTCAAACTGGAAAATAATAATTTATCTACAGCCGCCTTAGTCATAATATGCAGTGTATACTGCGCTTAACAAGTCATAGTAATTAATCTGTAGTTTATTTTTTAATTCTTTAAGTTATACAGTCTGAATACAGACAACTTTCGCCTGTTCGCTACATAAACTTGAAATAAAATTCATATCATTATTCGAAATTGTAATGTTATTTTTCGATTTTCAATCAAGTAGATGGTGGTGGAATGGATTTATATCATACTAGCTTTCGGTCGAAGGTTTGCTCATGCTCATGTAGATTTGATACGAATCTATTTAATACGAATATGCCAAAAAAGATTCACTTCATCCGCGTGTACACAGTGATACACTCAATGTTTTTTTTTAAATTAAATTTAATACAATTCTAAGCGGACGGGATGAAACTAGTTTTATACTTCTGCAACAATTATAAATTAGAGAATTGAGACAGTTCCAATTTGCAATTCGCCGTGAACTGAAATGAGTGTTTTAATATGTTTCGTACATATTAGAGTTGATATCGGTTCACAGTGAGATTTCGTAGTTTGGGCGTTACCCATTCTCTATGACGCATTGCTTCCCGAGCGCCATCAAAGAGGCGACGCGTCGCGACGCTCAACAACTCATTGAGTGTGTAAATCATGATTTATGCTGCACAAATATTTGTTATCCTTTACTTAATTTATAGTAATATACTAATTTTATACAGCAATACAAGTTTTATTTCTTTTCTTGTACGAATCGACAGATGAATGGTCCTCTTATCTATTACATTTAAGAAATTAATACATACATAGAACTAAAGACTGATGTGTAACCAGCTTCTGCTCGCCACTTTTATTAGATGGTAGAGTCACGCTGAAGCTATTACTGGTTTCAGCATGAATGGGTCGGCTCGCCCGGGGTACTACCATCCGACCAACAGAAAGTCGACGTGAAGTAACAGTGCTTGCATTGTTGCGTTTCCTTCGGTTAGTGAGAGCGCCGGAGGCCTACCTCTCCTCCCCTTACTCTCTCCCCTCCTCCCCCTCCCTCCAAACACAGGCTGGCAACGCGCTTGCGACTCCCCTGGTGTTGCAAGTGTCTATGGACGGTGGTGATCACTTAACATCAGGTGACCCGCCGGCTCGTTTGCCTCCTATGATATAAAAAAAAACTTCGACTCGTGTTAATGTACATTTGATCTATCCGTCGGTAACAGTATATTTTTTCGGGGCGATAAGTACTCATACTGGTGGCGCCGCGGCGATGACGACGTCACCGTAGGGTGCGATGCGGGGATTTCTATGCTAAATTTAAGTGGACTGTATATGCGGGGGTGCTATATTTGATATTCAACTATTGCGATCAGCTACGAAGAGGGAGACAAGGGTAGGAAGGAAACTTGGCACATACCTCGCGGCGCTGCAGTCTCCACGTGGCTAGCCGGCTAGGTGATTCTCGTTTCTCTCCACTGAGTTCTCTCTCACACAACACTTATTGTTTATAATATATGTCGGCACGTATGTAGCGATGCGTTTATTTCTGACTCGACCATGCGAAAACTCAAAATGTTAGCATGCGGCGCGGCTCGGCGCGGATACAACAACACTGACGATAGCGAACGAACTAGCAATGGTGGTGGCAGCACGGACGCGCTACCTTATATAAGCATGTGCCATAGTTAAAGGGAAGCGGGGCGGGTGGCGTAACCTGATCGCAATTAATTGGTCGGGCTTCAAAGTGGCGTGATTTAATCCATAATGCGGGAATTTTCAAATATACATAAAGCGGCGCAACCACATACCCTTTCCTATAGTCCCGAGAACGTGTACGCAAAATGTCTTAATGATCGATTAAGTATTTCAGGCGTGAAAGAGTTTTTTTTTACTGCAGCACGACAGCTTGACGGTATATACTTTGTGACAAGAACAGTGCATTTCGAAATGTCGGTGGACACTGACATACTTATAGTCAACTATAGACAATGCAACAGACCACAAAATCAGCGTAACGGGTAAATGGCGGCGATTCTATTATATGAAGCATGGTGGTATGGCTTTTTCTAAGTCCGCCTGGCTAGCTACCATCCCCAAATTTAAAATCTGTCACCAAGCACTAGATCGTATGTTGCAGCAGTTGCACTTGAGAATCAGTCTCGCTCTATGTTTAACGCGTTTACCGTCTTAAACCAACTTAATCATGTGCCATCAAATGTGACTGTGCTCAAACGTCCGCAAATAAAGTGTAAAAATAAAACAAAAAAATAAGGAAATTAAACGTAACGTTATAAATGAAAATATAAAACGAGAATGGATCACTTTAAAACTGAAAGTATATTTATTTTCAGTGGAGCTGTTAAACACGCTTTACATCACCTGCGTGATAACGTACGAGCTGTTGGTGCATATATTATTTTTATGTCAAAACAATCTCACCTCATGCCAAACATCGATTAACCCAAATTATCGCTTTCGTTTCCCGTGAAAGAAGAACGCGCGCGTTCGGGCCCGTTGGAACGGCCGAATCGTCCCGGATTTATTTTCGAATATGGGCCGCCACATTACGACGAGCGGTTAATCTGTCGTTCGTGTCATAAAAGAATATTTAAATAAAAAATAATTTATAATGTACTATAACTATCTTTAATAACCAAATAAATATATAATAGTTTATATATAACATAGAAAACACGTAAGGCACATAGAGTTGCTAAATACGGGTTGATAATTCATTTTAGTAAAAATCTTATTATACTGCCAACCATGGGAAACTTTGTATCGGTTTTACTCTGCTATTTATTCTGATGTTACTCGCGTCCGCAGGAAGTGCACGTCTCATTCACCTGCAGGTGTTCCACGGGTGGTGCTAAAAAGTTAAACATTTTTGGTCGCTGTACTGTTCCACATAAATTGAACCTCGCAACGACAAATAGAGTAATCAGGCAATCGACGATAATAAAATATGCATACTCTATTTAACGGTCGATGAAATAAATAAAGAACTCATTCAAAATCAATTATACTTTATTTTTTATTTTATTTAGGCCCGGTTATTATCACCGATTCAGAAAACAACCCAGTCGTCGATAAGAACCGGCAAGAAACTCTATCTGGTTTAAAAATGTTATTAACATATATTTAAAATACATTAACGTTACATTCGTTTTACTGAATGCACATAGAGAGTTGACATTTACAGATATCACCATTATTTTAATTTCATTGGCATTTATTATCAGCTTGCTACGGGGCTTTAACTTAGATTCCAGGAATCGGTAATATACTTTTGGACTTTGTTGTAAAACTTAACATTATTATCTAAAAAAACTGGTACTGGTCTAGCTGAGTCTGAAACGTGGGTTTGCCAGTTTGTCACAGTGTCTCTAGTATTTAATATTACTCACTTTATCAGTCTCCCCTATACACAAGCAAGTAAGTAACGGTTGTTATAAAAAGTTATCAATTATTCTGCTGTCGGATAATTTAGTGTTTTGTATCGTACTGCAATATCATTGACGTCATAATAAAATTAATATTCGTTACTCGTATCATTACTCTGAGTATGAGCAACGTTAAGTTTTCTCCCTTTTACACACATTGGTAGTGGCATTTCTTGTAGCATTATCTTTGTCTATCGCTGCAATTGCGCTGGATGATAGGTAGAAAACGCTTTACAAACAAATAATAATATAATACCAAAGCAAGTCAATCTTAGACGGACGTCTCACTCTATTCGTCGACGTGCCATGTCAAATGCCGGGTACCTACATCTAGATCTCAAGAGGACAAGTACTTACTGGCAGTCATTCTTATGATAAACAGACATAGGTATCAGACACTATATTAAATGTTTAACACTACACAGCCATGATTATGCAGTGTAGTGCCAATAAATATTGAAATATTGTACCAATTAATTTTTGACATTATCTATCCTCTTATGTTTATGATTCTTCTGTACGTGTGTATGTGACTTAACTCCTGTTAAACGTCTGGATCGCTTTTGCTGAAATTTTTTGCGTGTGTTCAGGTATATTCAAGAACGGTTTAGATTCACAACTAGACGCGGTAGGTGGCGCTGCAATGGGATACCAGGATTTTTTTATTATTTTCAGGGCAGGAGAATGTCTGCTGGGCCAGCCTAAACTAGCGAGTTTACAAATAAAATGATAGAGGTCTGCTGTTGTGCGCGAACCACTCAAAAACCACTGGATCGATCATGATTAATTTCTTTAGCTCACTTCTTAAAAACTTGACCCTTAGAGCCTGTCCAGATGAGGCGTTTTACTCGCGAGTCGACTAGCGCGTAGACACTAGCGCCTCGAGATACTCAGGCCCCATTGCTGCGTCCAGTACTACGCGCGAGTCAGTGGCGAGTCGACATAATCGTCAGTCGTCTATCTGTACGACGTATGCGACGTTTCCTAGGGTAGAAACGCGCGTAAAACGCGGTATCTGGACGCAATATATTTTGAAGCGCGCGAGTCGTCTCTTAGAAAAAAGACTTATCAGGATAGCTTCATTTAATTCAAAGTTATTAAAGTTATAAGAAACTACGATTCTTATAAGCGATACGTGCTCATGGATCTGTTTTCTTGTCGTAGTCAATTGGGGCAAGCGGTGTAGTGCTTATGTTTTTCCTATGGTAATAAACGACGCAGATGAAGTCGCCGTTTATCAGCTAGTACTTAATATTACAAACCTTAAGAGATTATATATACATTTTAATACGCCATCATAATTACTACCACTCTGATTTCGAATAAAATGCATACTAAATAAAAATAGTAAATAAATTATCGAGGAACACTGTGTCACGTTACGCTGCGACTGTACTGGAACTTAACAAATGCCATACAAAGTGTAGGTCAGAGAGTAAGTTAAGTGAGAATGATGAGATAGCGCTGGCGAGCCGAATGGTGCGGCGGGGGATGTCAGGCACAGAGGTCGCGAAAAATTAAACGTGACTGAAACCGCGGGGCACAGCTAGTTCAGGAATTACACTATAATTAACATTTAAGTTTGAAATAAAGAAGTAACACAATATTACAATTTCATTATCTTTAAAAAATGTTATAAAATACGTGTGGGGGTCGTTGCGGAGCGACTGAGGCTCCGGGTAAAACCGAACTCGCACGAAGCGCGACGCGGATCGCAGCTGACCGGTTCCGAACAGTCGCGAGTCCCGCTAAATACGTATAGTCAGCCGGTCGATGAGGGATGCTAATTAACACTCTGTAGGCACTGTGACTATTTATCCGGACAGAGCTTCGTCTTACAATAACTTTCACATAGAATTGTGTGTAGATCAACATGCCATTGCCTTTTATATGCCGAACTGTGAAGTCACAGCAATTACTATTTACTCACATTTCCCCAAAAATAACTTAATAACAAAAATAGTATTAGGGTCCAATTATTGTTATTTAAGTGATACGTCAATTCTATATAATCGTTCTTATATATGTATAGAATTTATATATCTCTAACCGTTCGAGTAATGTTCCGGTGGAGTTGTAGTCTCGCCTCTCGGGTGTGTCGTAGCGGTACCGGACGTAGTCATTACCAAAAACTACCAACGTAAAACCAAATTATTTATTGTCAAAAAACTAATATTTTTAGTTAAAATAATAAAAAAGACGAGTATATAAAGAAACCATTTTATCTCAACTATAAATTTATATTAAAATACTTGAACAGTATAAAATATACCGAACATGATTCATGTCGAATATTTCCATACCTGCTAAACTTCAAATTAAATCAACTAATTTCAAACAAAACTAAAACTAACAAACATTCAAACCGTCTATTATTATTTTGAAACTTCACATAACACTCAACTCCTGTACTGCATTTAAAATTAGGGTTGCGCTGTATCGATATTGAAAACACTATGACGACACAAGAGAGGCGCGGGGCGGTGGTCTACGAGTAGATCGCTCGGGTACATTTTACAGTGAAGGTGAATCGTAATTATCAATCAAGTTAATGCAGGAAGATATTTAGCGATGTCTATAAATCAGTTGTGGGTGGTAAAACACTATAATTTTATCTAACTGGATCGCGATCAACATACACAAGTGTCTACGCTCGACATAACGGCACGATTCTGTTTTTCCGGCATTAAATAGGTAACTAAGCGAGCGGGTGGCAGAAATCTGCACTTTAGCACAAGTTCAGTTTTATGAGTATCATTGAATGCAAAAAAAAAAGCCGAGCAAGACTACCGACAGAACTGAAAACTCAAAACCATGGAAATCAAACTGTGTTTCTCTTTTGAATTTTTAATTTCATAACTTGTAAATTTTAGTTATTATCATTAGCCTATCTTTCACATGTATTAGCACTACGAATAATAATTATATACTGTTTTATACAGTTTATTAATTCATCGAACTTATGTATAACGGGTTGCATAATCCCAATACAAAATATTGATATTAGATGTACACAGACTCTTATACTACGCGTCGCTAGTCTGACGCAAGCCGAGGAAGCGCAATACGTTCGGTCACGCTTACTAGCATGTTATGACGCGAAATTATATAAAAATACGCGCCTAAGGAAGTTTTCATTTCAAAAATATTTCATTTATATATATGTCATTATACTCGTACCATGCAAATGGGTTGCGGCTACATGAATTTTTTTCTTATCTCTTGTATGCATTCGGATATGTTTACTACGCGATAAAAGTAATTGGGGATAATATCAAGTATTTTCGTTGTCTCCTTATTTTATAAATTACTAACTTTTGTCCGCAACGTCACTCGCGATAATCTTTCACTCAGGAATATTAAATTTTTTCTCGATGATAGGAGATCCTATTCTGTAATCTTTACAATGTATATGTAAAATAAACTAATAAATAAACAAACTCACATCCCCTTTTATAATAATAGTAACGATACACGAAATATACAAAAAAAACAATTTACTTTAATGTTAACAGTTTCGGATTGGGTGAGATTGCAATATATAAGCTCAATGTAATATTAAGAGTGATTCAAGTATTGCGGTCTTGGTTTATACCCTATATTATGTTTTGTATTATTATTTAATATAACTATTGAAAAATATGACATCAACGGCGGAAAGCTAATTAGCTCATGAGTCTGTGACTGTCATTGCTGGTTAGTGAATTAGTCATTCCACTGTTGATTACTTGGTCACAACATATCAAACACCTTTAAAGAGTTTGAAACGACTATGAGATATACTTACTCGATTGTCATCCAGTTATCGATAAAAATGTATTATGGTACACCACTAAAATAAAAGCAACATCACGGCTGCAGACGGAGAGCGCTTTTTACTTTATTTTCGATTCGGTCGGGTTAAACAAGAACAACCACGCATTAAAACGAAACCCGGCATTGAGTTTAGATAATGGTAGTTTATTCTCTGCTCAGTATTAAAGGTTATATTAAAATGAATTCCAAGGATATTACTCGGGCTTCTCAACGTTTGTTATTGTTATTAGACTTTATTTAACTACTGTTATAATACAGAGTATACAGTTATTTTTTTGAATGAAAAGCACCATATGCCGTTTTCTGTACCCCTGGCACGTGCATGCAAATTTTTAACGTGGATACTTCTTTAGTCGCGTTGAACGGTATTTTTAAAAGGAGATGAATTTATATTTTCGCGTCATGATATGCTAGTAAGCGTGTACGGCCGTATTGCGCTTCCGCGGCTTACGTCAGAATAGCGACGCGTAGTAAAGGGGCCTGTGTACATGGAATATTGATATTTTGCATCTCATCATACGTTTGATTGATTAATAGACTTTATAAAAATGTATATAATTATTACCCCGAGTGCCCATAGATATTAAAACCACACTAATGTTAAGAATTTCAATAAACAAATTCTATAATTTAAATATTGTAATTCACACTGTAATTAATTTAAGAATTCAAAAGAGAACACGGTTATATGAAACTGATTATATGAAAATGAATGGTTATATGAACTGATATATGAAATCTAGAGGAGGACTCGTCTCACGCATCGTTGTCGCAACACACCTATAGATGCTCGGCGACAAATTTCAACTCGAGCACGGGTCTAGTGTTAGACAGGCATTAAAAATGCTCTACCACCATGGTATGATATCATCATCATGTTCTCTTTTATCGTAGACTCCAACCCATTGCTGCCTGCATTCGATCATACGTCATTCAAAGCGGTGCCCATAAAAACGAACACTATACCGTTATAACTTCATTATATCATCTTTCTCCATCGTCTTGTTCCATTTATTAAGATCCCACTATAATAGCGACACACTATGATGGCCGTTTTGACACATTACAATAGGGACGTGAAATGTCGACTTATTTTCGACAAAATTATAATCAAATGCGACTTTATTTTGCATTAACAGCATTGACGCGAGTTTGCCGGACATAGTGTTAGTGCTGACCAGCGATTCTATATATATAATCATACATTTTGTAGGTGGTAGAGCCACGTTGAAACTATTACTGGTTTCAGCATGAATGGGTCGGCTCGTCCGGGGTAGTACCACCCTCTCACAGAAAACCGACGTGAAGTAACAGTGCTTGCATTGTTGCGTTTCGTTTGGTCAGTGAGAGCGCCGGATACCCACCTCCTCTCCCCTTCCCCGTTCTTCCCCTCCCCATCCCCCACTTCCCCACTCCCCTCTCCCCCAAACACAGGTTGGCAACGCACTTGCGACTCCCTTGGTGTTGCAAGTGTCTATGGACGGTGGTGATCACTTACCATCAGGTGACCCACATGTTCATTTGCCTCCAATAACATAAAAAAAAAAAAATACATATAATATAAACATATAATATCGAATTATGAAAAACATAAGCGCTGAGTTGTGTTATAAATAAACACATTAAGGATTCTGTTAAACCGCGTTTTCTTATGAGTAAAACGTGAAAAGATTTGTTCCCGGGATACTATTATATAGTATCGCAGTAGTTAAATAGATATAGTATGGGATTATACATATACTATAGAATGTAGAAATCAGTGTACTTATTAAATTAATTTTGTGTCCTAAAATTCAATCAATTTTAGGACGAATTACACATCATTACTGACAATCGAGAACAGCTATTTGCTCTTTCAAACGTAGTTATTAATGTATACGAAACTTCATGAGCAGAAAAACGTCAAAACGGCCAATATAGCGTGCCGCTATTATAACTGACGCAATACGTTCAGCTGCAACTCACTAAGGTCAAAAACAGATTTTTAGATAACAAAGGTGTTAGGTTTTATAACAAAGTCCCAAAGCACATTACCGGTTTAGCGGATAGTGAGTTCGAGCACCATGTCTAGCGGGTTTTAATGCCTATAGGGTGGATCAATATGTGAACGATGGTGACGTTTGGAAATAACGCCCCTCTCTGTGCATCCACTAAAAACAAATGTAACGACCTTGGTTTAAAAATAATATATGTCATGAAAAGATAAACCGGATCGAGTTTCTTGTCGATTCTTCTCGATGACTGGATTGTTTTCCCAACCGGTGGTAGCTTTGACGTTCATAAGCGCCTTCTCAGGGCTTAAATTGAATAAAGTACTTTTGATTTTGAACTGATAAGTATATAAGCATTAAAACTTGCACCGGACACAACGTATACATACAGGATTCATCCCGAAAGCGGGTTAAAAGTATTGCGAAAGGAAAATATTTCCATAAGTTGCAGGGTAGCTCAAATTCTTCCTATGGGAAATCCCATCCGATATACGAGGACTGTTACATAAATAACAAACTGTTTTTACATATATTATATCTAAATATGAATTACGCACTAAATGTTTTTACCCACTTCCGTAACATATAAATTAGATTTACTGGCTCGAAACACTTTTTGTAATTAAATTAAAATTGCACTTAGTAATATTTAGACAGGGCAAACAATTTTTAACCGAACATTACACTAACTTTATATATAGAACTCTGGTGTACGTACGTATGTTGATAATTCAGCTTTACCAATTATGATACTTTTTTGCACTTATGGGGGCATCTGGATCCTTGTTATCCATAATTAGACCCTATATATGGTGATGTTACGGAGTTCCCTTTTTTTAATATCTTTTAATCTCTCAAATAAAAAAATGTCAGTATATCTTAAATATATAATCTTTTATATTTAAGACTTATTCATTTCTGTTGCAAGACAACTTGCACTAGCATAACTATAGAAAACGAATAGATTTGAGTTAAACAAAATTCTGTTTATTAGAATGTTAGATTGGAGAGAAGCATCTATCGAATAGCTCTGGACGAAAAAAAAGTAAAATTTAATATCTTAGACAGTGCTTGTCGAGATTATTTATAAGGTTTATTAAGCCACTAGCTATGCCGTGAGGTTGCACTACTCTAATTCGAAATCCCGAGTAGTGTCACACGCCTCCCTGCTCGTCTTAGTCGGCTCGGTAGAGATGCAGGCTCGGCCTAGTTCAGTCGCTAAGATACATAGATATGTAACAATACTGTATATCATAATATAAACCTTTTGTATTATAGTGTATCTTGTTGGTGAATAAAAAAACTTATTATTATTATTGGTTCACGCTAAGAATATTTTACATCCTACACTTTGCTTGCATCCTTTTTACTATTCCTCTCTTTATCTATGGTTCATAACGTGACGTTTTATAGCATACAAACCTTTTTCACTTAACAAAGTAAAAAATACAAAATTTTAGTAATGATTTCACACATTAGCAAACACAACATTAAAACAAACAAAACAATCTATTGAGCTTTACACTACAAAACCGACGTATGTGTTAATATATTATCGGTATAATAATATGGGATTATAAAGTCTCTATGAAGCCCATATTATAAGATATAAGTTATTAGCAAACAATAATGTGTTAGTCAGCCGCTAGAGAAACATAACATTATCGTCAAATCTATAACATTATTAGGTCTACAAACAAGCCGCGAGCTAAACATTTGGAAAGTAACGTAGTGAAGGAATGTTTCTCTAATTATTCGACTCGGCGTTAATTTCACGGGTGGCTTCAATCAATTACGACAAAGTTTAATTAGCAATTGTGTAAATATATATAGTCTAAGAGTTGTCGCGTTTCCTGCTGTACTATGTACGTACGTTTCAATGTGTAAAAGAGATTTACTGATAATTATCTTGTTACTTTGAAGTAAAATCGTTTTTGTAATCAAGTATGGTAAAATACTAGGCATATTATTTGTTACAGGTGTAAATTATACGTTAGTAATACAAAGTAGTATGTATCCTATTTCAAGATATAATATATTTCTATGCAAAGTATTATTATTGCTCCAGCCGTTTGAAGATGCAAAAACATTCAAACAACTATGTCTTCACTTGTATAATGTTACACTAGCTGCATACCTTGACTTCGCGCGGATGTACTAAAGAAAATGAGACCACATCTTTACTCTACAATATAACTGTATAATGAAATATAGTATCGACTGAACCTTAATCTGTCAATTGTGTCAATATTTTTGAAGACGTCTCTACTATGTTCTCTCTTACTTACTTTTAAAATGGAGACTTTTGTATCCAAATTTTTCACTTCTCCGTAACAATTTTCAAATAATTTCTTTCATAGACCTTATTTTGACAATTAAAAACACGACAAAAGAGAAATAGCCAAATGGATGCAGTCGTTCGGAAATGATGTGCTTACATACTTTCGATTACTGATTTTTCTTTATATAGGTGTGATGATAGATTCATATCATATGTGACGTTTTATATATTACGTTATATGAATTCCAAAATGATTTAAATAAACTTGTAATCGTTCATATAACAAATTTAGTTTTTTTTAGATTTCCGGTTTTTATACACCGAGAACGAAGTTCAAATTTTGCAGTTCATAAGATTTTTAGTTTTTTTTTATGATCTTCTTATTTTACATGTACAAAATTTAAGGATCTTGAAAAAAAAAAAACGTAAAATATTAGGAACGGCTAAAATTAAATTTTGCTCATTTTGAAATGACAACTTACGCGATTCAGATATGCATTTCCATAATAAAGCTAATAAATAATTATAACCATTTTACAGTATTCGAGTAGTTCTAATGAGAAAAATAATAATAATCATACGTATTTCTCTTTGTATACAAATCCTTGAAACGCATAACAATCGTTCATAAGCCTCATACATTTGCCAAGTAAACACTGAACAAAGCGTTTCTCTCAAACAGTGGGGTGCGAACATGCAAAGTCGTGTTCTGTCTGAGGCAAGTTCGCGTTACGTGTTACCCTATATCACACCGACGCGTAACGATTTGGATTTGCTAACTTTATTCGGGTTAACGTGTTTTCAATCTGGCACTCGAGAAATATATATAACACAACATAAAAAAGACTTAAAAATAGGTGATTTTCTGTGGAAAAACCAAGATTATATCATTTGATGTTACTTTTGTAACACAGCTCATGGTCATCTGAGGCCAAATTTAAGCAAACGCAGTACCTACCAGAGAACAATTTATAAATGCCCTATAATTATAGTTTTTATAAAACTGCAATAAGGATAAGTAATAACTCCAATTGTGAATAAATAATTTAAAAAAATACATAACAAAAAAATCCTACCAAGTTTCTCAACCAACAATATGAGTATTTCGGGATTTGAAAGCCAATGATTCTGGAGATCAATAAATTATAGGAATATGGAGCAGTCACTTTTAGGAATCACTGCAACGAGTTAATAAATTAACTACATTCAAATCGTGTTATACTATTTCGGCAAAAGACGTTACTCAAATAGTGAGGAGATGTTTGTTGTTATCTGTTTGTTGTTTCGTATTCGATTCGCCTTTGAACAGTTTTATTATAGCCGTATCTCACACCGACGCGCAATCCTACCAATATGACTTTAGACAAAATAACATACTCGCTTTAATGAATGTCATGTTTCGGAAACAACCGGTGTGTGAACGAATGATTAAGACCTCTATATTGTTGATCCTGTGTCAGTAGGTTTGAGTCTCAGAATACACAAATAAAATATTCGAAATTCATGTATTTTAACTACCAGTTTTAATTTATTTGTCAACTATTGGGTGATGGTACACGAAAACGTTGGGAGAAAACTGAAACGCTTGAGAAAAGTTCTTTAAGCACTATAATGGTAAAATACAGTACTGTAGATGTCTCGGTGTTTGAAATCTTTAATGTGTGGGGAATCGCATACTGACGTGATTTATCGCATAAATCTCATTTTATCATCTTAAGCTTAATTCATTTAATACCAGATAAGATTGTGGTCAAACGCTAAAATCAATGAATTGTATATAATACAAATACGTATATAATTACCGACCAGACAGATTTCTTCTATAACCGTTTACACGCAAGAATAGTTACACGATATTCAAAATACGTACGTGTTACAGTACGGTGTAAATGTTCTTACAATAATGTTTCCCCGCAATATTCATGTCGGCGTTAAGCTTCCCGCAAACCGAACACTCTGCGAACGATCTGGCTTGCAGATGACTGTTACTTGCAACACTGTGTACTCTATACCTACCTTCACAAACAATACTAAATGCTGATCAATTTAGTTAATTATAACTGATTTGATACCGGTTCATACGTTCGATTATTCTGTGTGGTTTTATGAAACAACGTTGCAAGTGAAACTTTTTTTCGAATCGTAGGGATTAAACTGAAAATATTCGATAAATTATTATATTTACGGTATTAAAATCCCGTTTTTAACCGTAACTTAATAATTGGAAAATGTGAAATTAATAGTAGACAAGATATCCAACTATAAATTTTAATTTCAGTCTGCGTATAGCGTACGGGATACATAATAAATAAAATCATTCAGATGATAAAGTATATTGGCCTTGGCTGCTGTGCCGAGAGCCTTTCACTTTACACCTACCTACTCCGCGGTTAGCTGTAATGCGAGATACGATAGATGGAAGGAAAAAAATTGAGGCGAGATAAAAAGGTTCACTTTAATAAGTATTAATTGTTGGAAAAACTCTATTTTCAATATACACGATAAATGGGACGACTTATCGGATTGTTTGTGCATTGACAGATAACGTAGTAAGTTGGCAGTGAGCTACACTGAGTGTGTAGTCCGGTGAAGCTGTTAAGACCTTGCTAGGTCAATAGCGTAGTCAGTTCGAGAAAAAAAAATACACTGAGCCGAGAATTGAGCATGATTGTAAGGCTTATGGCTGAACATGAGCAATAAGCATTGAATATTGTATATATTAACAATTTATTTGCTATAAGCATAAGCTATTGGTATTAATTAGTTTGGATTCAAAATGCCGTAAGCAGTTTACCCTCTCGAATGAAGAAAACAATCTTCAACGTAAAATTCCTATGTAAACCGTCGGATAATATACTTTAATTACCTATATATCTTTTTTACGTATCTTGATAGTTACTATAAGTGCATAATGTACAATGTGATCCACAACTTCGTATTCAGAACTCCCGACTCTTAATGTATGTATGTATCAGAGCCCCTTGATCTTCACAGATTGACTCATGTCATGAGCAAACGTATCCGAGAATTCGGTCTGTCACATTGACATAAAAAACAATAAACGTCAAAAGAGAATGCGTGAGTCACTAAGTGTTGAACATAACTTGAGATTCCACTATCATTAATGTGCGATTTTCAGATGAAGGAGTGTTTTGTGTTTACAGTGTTTTAATGTCTTTTCTTTGTTGTAAACTTAGTCACTGGTAATCGTAAGAATCTGTCTGTTTATTTATTCATCGTATTTCTCAGTGTGTGTGTTACATGATTCGACCGTTGGAATATCAAATCAATGACTGCAGGTTCTAACTCCGGTAGGTACCAACGAGTTTTTCGGTATTCGCGTAAACTATTTACTAATTTCAATTGGTAATACTACCTGCTGACGGTGATGGAGAACATCGTAAGGGATCCTGAACCTGGGAAATATTCTTGTAACTACCACTTTATGTGAGAAAAGTTAGAACTGTGCACTTCTACGAGTTTGAAATCGCCAACACGTCGTGGGCTTGTGTGGTGATTATGTACATACCTTCCATCGGGAAGAGACCTATAGCCCTGCAGTGTACTCTTACATGCTGATTTGATGATGTTTTTTAGATCATGTACGAGTTTATATATGGTTTAATTAAGTTATCTCATCAGCAACTGCACGGATGCTGTAGTAGTTTAAGCTGTTGCCTGACGGCTGTAGCCTCCTTGAGCGTTGTTGGTTTGAACTCCATGAAGGACAATTATTTGTGTAATTGTATTCTCGGCCACCAGTATAGTGCTAGAAAGTGCAGTGCCGAAAAAAAATGGTAATTACTTATAGCAGCTTCGCTTACTTGGAAATGGTGCTAGTTCTTCAAATGTAATTCTAAAAACTGTCCGGTTTCTACATAATTATTACATTACAAGCCGAGTGTTCGATGGAATTTCCGATCGTCTCAAATAGTTCTAATCACAAGAAACATCATGAATTTAACTTTTCTAAAAGAAGAAGAAAGTTTAAAAAATTCTTCTTCAATGCTCGTCTAAGTTACATAAGAAACTAGTCAGCAAAATCTAATGCTTCCAGAATTATCGGTTATAGTTCTTCTATCTTCAATCAGTCTTAAGAATTTTTTGAAATTGATATACATTTATATGAATTTTATAGCGTCGAATATTTAGTGTAGGTTATGAATTCTTAAACCGTTATAAAAATAAAATATACCTATTATTTTATTACCGTGAAGCGGTGACCTATGAAAGAGTACTAAAACACGAGATTGCCAATAAAACTACCGTGCAAAGGTTCGCCGCCCACTAAAGCAAGATTCCATAGCTGTGCAGGGTTCAACGTGTTGTTGCATATATCTAGAATATCGGAGATTACTATTGTCACACGTTCCTGCGCAACTAACAAAAGTGGGAATTATTATTTAAATTTTCGTTGGTTAATTAATTTCAGCGTACATTATTTTCAGTTTAACATTATATTAAACCGCAATATAAAATGATACAAAAACAAATATACTTACGTGTCGTTACATTTCAAAATGAGGTAAATACAATTTCAAATTTTGTACGTGGGAAATTTAAAAATCACAAAAAATACAAAACTAAAAACCTTATGGACAACGATACATACTCGTATATTGCTTTAGTGAAGATAAAACTTTCTTTGTATTATATGCAGAACCTGTATAGCTTGTAATTACTCCGCTTCCCCAATCCCCAACCTTCCCCAATAATTAAGACCGTAAAATTAATACTATAATTTTTCAAATCTAAATAAACGTGCCAGATATATACTTCAAAGTATCTCTTGAACTTTACAACTGTTCACTCGAACTAACATAACTGCATCGCGAGTGTATTTTGAATGGTTAAATCTGAAAATGTAACGTATTTTAAACGCCAATATCATTGTCAATGGTCATATATTTTACAGGCAACACGCTTAATGAAAATATTATTTATTTTCACCTACAGCAAGGCTATACTCGCACGTTTCAAACAAAACAACAGCATTAGTATGAATAATATAGCTAATTTCTGGCATACGATCGTAGGTGGCTAGCGAACCAGAACTTTGTCATTAAACTTTGGTCACACGACGCGCACTGAAGTTGACCGGTCCTATTACATATAATGCATATTTGTGTGAAACTTTGGGGTGACACATCTGCACCTGCAGTTCAGATGTCACACTGTGATAAGTCAACGTTGTAGAAGAGTCCTTAGGTTCGTCGACACGCGATTGCCTCTTCGTCCTTTGTTAAGCGAACTCTTTTCGACTGTCAAAAAGTATATTAGACGCTTATACGTGACGTCACAGGACAACTTTGTAACGCGAGTACCTACTAGCTCTCCGTGCTACTTTTTGTCCACTTGTGAAAGATACGATTTTTAAGTTACATCTATCTTGTTTTGAAGTGAATACTTCTTTAAGCGCTTTGAGCGGTATTTTTGGCAGGAGATTAATTTATAATTTCGCGTCATGACATGCTACGTAAGCATAGCGACGATAGATAAGCACAGAGAGAGTAAGCGACGCGTAGAATAAGAGCCTGTGTACAAGTAATGTTAAAATTTTGCATCTCATCATACGTTTGATTGAATAATAGACTTTATAAAAATGTATATAAGTATTGCTCCGAGTGCCAATGGATATGAAAACCACACTAATGTTAATAATTACAATAAACCAAATTCTGAAATTGAATTGCTGTCATTCACATTACAATTAATATGAAAATTCAGAAGAGAACACATTTCATCGTTTTGAGTTTTCAGTTCTGTCGGCAGTCTTTATGACATAAGGCCTAGAATGACTCTAGAGTGCAGCTGCCGGAACACGCCAACTGCTGTTTGGCGACATATTCTAAACTTGATGGTGGTAGCTAACCAAGAGGACTTAGAAAAAACGTTGCCACCATGCTATGGTTTCATCACCATATTTACCTTCATCGGAAGCTCCGACTCAGATG
Organism: Antheraea yamamai; assembly: GCA_036509395.1. Lineage (NCBI taxonomy): Eukaryota > Metazoa > Arthropoda > Insecta > Lepidoptera > Saturniidae > Antheraea > Antheraea yamamai. The sequence goes on from AP028450.1 coordinate 10,641,230, forward strand.
CAAGGATCCGAACTCACGTCCACTGACGCTGTACCCGTACACGCCATCAACTATGTTGTAATCGCTTCGGTTTCTCAATGTCTCGTTTATGGCTTGTACTATCAGTACAGTCGTGATTCGGCGAATCAGACCTCTGTGCTTTCGATACCAGAGCGATGCAACACCTAAATATTAGAAGGACAATTTCGTAAATATACAGGATTATTCAACTTGTAAGCAGACAGTGAAGCTATGTTTCGTCCACAATGGACGCAAAACCTTAAAGGACGATATTTCAACACGGCGACGATGAAGAAATACCCTCTTAAAACATACGTTCAACTTTTATTAGGTGCGATCTCAACTATTTGTGTATTATTTTTTTAAACATACTTGTTGTCTGATAGACTAACTGATACTAAATAAATAATAGTATGCCTCAAATTTGTAAAATTAATTATATACAGCACTGTGAAATGCCAAAAAAATTGTTAGACCACAACTTTGATATGAAGTCACTATGTAATACAAGTTAGTAGCAGGCATCATCGCTCGCTCACATTACTGATAGTTGTATTCTGTAAGAAATTCCTTGAGATAAATACCTGAATTGTCGCAAATTACACAGTTAACCTATCATTACGCTTCTCGTCGCGGTGTTCACACTTCACAGATATATCACATATAATGATCATTATGGCTAATTGGAGGTTAAACGTATATTCTCACATTATACATCTCACTGTTTATGACTATTTTAGCGAGCGTTCCACGAGAGAATTTTAAATAACTGCACGTTTTTTCGATTTATCTACTGTAAGCTAAATTACTGATATAATTCTTACAGTACTCGGTATTCGATTTGATAGGACAGGGAAAAGAGTAAAGATATCTAAGGTAATATCGGTTAAATAAAACTCTATCTCTATTGCATAGCGTAATTACTGCGTACATAGCGTGAGAGAAAGATAACGTTATACCAAAATCAAACTTAGCCTACCATCTCCGTCTTCTCCGCGACGTGCCAAATCAAAAACCGGGTACTGCATTATAGCTTAAGTGTTATTTCAAAAACTGAGAAACATAACCCAATTTTTAAATCATTCCATAATCAAATTAAAATAATCAGCAATCCTAATTCAATGAGTTCTATTACCATCAATGACATGCATTCCAATATTAAACAAGAAAAGTACTTTGAACAACGCAGGTTTTGAAAATATAGTAAATATTTTTGTACGAGATTAAATAATAAGAACATTTCGCTAAATACTGAACATATGGCGGTGTTGCATAATTTGTAATACTTTGAAAATAAATACAATTTTATTGTGGTCCTCAACATTTTGTATCAAAATAATTATAGGGAATTAATCCAGATCCTCAAATATGAATACGACACATTATAAATCTACACTTTGAGCAGTTTCTAATAAGGTTAAAATACCTTATTGAATTATTTATTATATCTTACCTGATACTCGTTTGGCTCGTTTTACCTAGGAATATTATAAAAATGTATTTATATTAGGCAATTATATAATACAACCTACCCCTTTACGCCCACACGTCGAATCTTACTTACAAAAATAAACTCGGAACGTGTAACATAATACCTGTTATTTGTTATCAAGACTCAGGGCTCCCACGATAGGGACGATCAAAATAGAACGGTGAACGTTTTGTAACAAATGAACGCTCTATTCTGTACCCACCCTTATACGGTATAAACAATAACGGTAAATCTGCTGATTGTTCGAATGTATGCTTAAAAAAGATCTAGTTCATATCTAGACACCGCTTTACTCATACGTGACTTGATTCTCATTACTCAACTCAACATATAGAAAATATAGAACTATGTACACAACATATTATACAGCCCAAATAATCTAAGCACGTATGCCCGTTTAAGCGAGCAACAACAGTTTAACAATCTCGATACAATAACTAAGCTTTTATAGTATAAAAAAGTTATTGGCAGACTCATCAAACATTGCGCAATGCAGACGGAATAAAAAAACGAAGTGTTCGGAGAGCATTAATTGCCGCATCCGCGGTTCTAAAATTGATTTACAGCTGCACTGTGAACCACACATCTACGCATATTCATACAGACGTATATATCACAAGCTTTTGCAAACGTGTATGCAGGATTTCGTGATTATCGGTTCAATAGTGAAATAGTTTGGTCGGGGCCTGGGATAAATAGAAAAATACTAGGGAACGATTCCAAACAATAACAGAAGCGCCGTGAAGCGAACGACCCGAGTAATAACTGAACGAATAAAACGACACAAACACGGCTCTCTCGTAATTGCCACATCCCGGTGTTAGGTTTCAAATATAGTTATGAAACTTAGTAGATACATTTTTAAACAATATCTCTCCGGAGTATTATTACAGTCTACTTTTCTAATTTCGCAGAAAATTATTTTGAATCGAATATAAAGTACAATCATTACATAGTATAACTAGCGGGCCCGGCAGACGTTGTCCCGCCCTGACTATAAAAAAATCCTTTACAAATTATATACGAAACCGTTCCTCATGAATCACTTTATCCACTGGTGAAAACCGCATGAAAATCATTACATATCATTATCATTATCAATCATTACAAATAAATCATACACAATACAAATCATTACATAGTGAAACAAAGTCCCCTACCGCGTCTGTCTGTCTGTCTGTTCGCGATAAACTCAAAAACCACTGAATGAATATTCATGCGGATTTCACCAGTGGATGAAGTGATTCGTGAGGAAAGTTTTAATATATAATTTGTGAATGATTTCTTTATAATCAGGGCGAGACAACGTCTGCCGGGCCCGCTAGTTATTCTATAAATCTAAACAAGGTTTATTTAGAGAAAATTGAAATAATTTCTCCAACTAGTTACGATTCGGATATTTATTACAATTGGTTAAAAGAGAACATTATTTTATTGATGAAACAGCTGTTACCCCCGAAATCAGTACCGCGGCGGAGGACTTTATAATATGTAGTGATATTCATGATGAAACGATGGAATGGAGATCTGTTAATGGTATATTGACTGCAACATTTATTAGCATTTATGAAACAATAATCCCTCAGTATATTAATACTAATTAAGAAGTCGTGTTTATCGAATGGTTTGACCGGTGGAATATCAATCCGAACTGATAACACTATCGGCTGACGGTGAAGGAAAACATCGTGAGGAAACCTGAACCTGAGAAATGTTCTTGTACCAGCTGTTAAAGTTCAAATGATACAAATCTTATACTTCTATACTAATATTATAAAGCTAAAGAGTTTGCTTCAACGCGCTAATCTCAGGAACCACTGTTACGATTTCAAAAATTCTTACAGTGTTAGATAGCTCATTTATCGAGCAAGGCTATTATACGCTATATTATATCGTCACGCTAAGACCGATAGGAGCGGAGCACCAATGAATAATGTGTCAAAATCGGGGTTAGCGTACGCATTATTTAGAAATATATATATAATATAATAATTTATTCGATTCAGATATTACATCCATTTTCACCTTCAATATTTTCACCTTCTACGTAAACAAAGTTGCGACTTAAAGTTAGCGTTAGCCCAAAGTAACTATTCCGCGCTGACGAAGTCGCGGGTAGAAGCTATCTATACATATAATAAAAATGAAGTGTCTGTATGTAATATCACAATAACACTTTTTTACTAATTGGGTGTGAAAGTATACACACAACTGATAACAAAAATGATTTTTTTTCAATTTTTGTCGATCTGTCTGTCTGTCTGTTTGTTCCGGGTAATCTCCGAAACGGCTGGACCAATTTTGACAGGAATTTCACTGACAGATAGAAAAAAATACAGCGGGTTAATTAGGCTACTCTAAATTAAACTAGCTGTTAACCGCGGCTTCGCCTGCAATGCTATCTTCAAAATAATTGGACCGATTTCCACGGGACTTTCACTGGCAGATAGCTGACCTTATAAAAAGTAATTTAGGTAATGTTAATTTATACTAGCTGTTAAACGTGGCTTCGCCCGCAATACTATCTCTAAAACGGTTCCACCGTTTTTTATGGGACTTCCACCGACAGATAGCGGACATTATAAAAACTCATTTAGTCTATTTTAATTGAGACAAGCTGTTAACCGTGACTTCGCCCGCAGTGCTATGTCTAAAACGGTTTGACCAATTTTTACGAGACTTTCACTGGTAAATAGCTGACCTTATAGGAATTAATTTAAGTAATTCTATTTTAGCCTCATTCATTGTATACAATTCAACATTATAATTATTAATAGGAAATTTGAAGATAGAAGGGGTCTTTCTAAAAAGATAAGATAAAAAGACCATAAACGTATTACTTACTGACAATATGGGCATGTTATATCATCATAATAACATCTTTAAGTCGTTGTTTCATTAGTTCCTTATACAGTGTAAGTGAGTACTGAGGTAGTTACATGGTGGGTTAAGGTTCCAAATATGTTGCTGATGATAAATCTCATTTGACACACTATTAGTATTTAGATATCTAATGTATACGTAACATGTCACTGTAGGTGGTGTGCGTGTCGTACTTACAATTGTTTTTAAAGAGCATTTCTATAATTGTACATGGTCTCACAATTTTATATTTCTTTAATACAATTTAAAAAAACGCGTGCGGTGCTACGGGTACAGCTAGTATTAAATAATTGTTTTTGAAGTGAAAGGCTCCTTAGGTGTTCTGGTCGGTGACAATGAATCAGGTTTACTCTTTCTAGGTAACTGCAACTCGTTACAACGAGTGCATCATCATAATTTCACTTTCATCGTGTGGTCATAAGCACACAGCCACTTTTTGTTCTAAAAATTGTCATTTAAATTTCTTTATATATTTTAATACCAAATTTCGCCATATGTACAAACATAATTAAAAAACTGTACTCGGAAAAGGGTAAAAACCTTCCATAACCCCTTAATACGTAATTACTAATATTTCTATAGCCACAGAACAATGGTAAAGATCCCTTATATTTTTCGGATATCATATTTTTATGACATCCCTTATGGGGTCCGATTAATCATTGTGCTCAGATATAAAGTTTCTCTGATAACTTATTTCAGTATAACACAAACTATTTTCAACCTTATTTTCATGACACACAAACTCATAATGAAATGCATATTTTGAGTTCGTTTTTGGGGTGAAATGCGAGAACAGTCTATTCGTTGAAACGATTATTTTACGGCTTAATAATCCCTCTATTAGTTTAAGCCTTGAGTACATTATTTATTGACACAGATGTTAAAATTAAATAACAATTAAAAATCGGCACTCGCTTATACATTATATTGGTGAGGCATTTTCATTACTAGTTAGCTTCGTTTAACCTAGCAAAGAAATTGTCAAAATAAAATCGTCTGAGTGCCTTAAGCGCTTGCCTTCGTAGTCCAGTGAAGTTGTTAAGGACTCGCTAGGTCAATAGCGTAGTCAGTTCGAGAAAAAAAAAGTATTAGGTATTGTCAACACGAGTGAGTTAGCTAGCCAGGCGGGTTTAGAAAAGACCCAATCATCATGCTATAGTTTTAACCACGATCTATTTTTTAAACGAAAACTTTGACTCCTTCGCTGGAATTCTAACCTAAGTCTATCGACGCGTTGTCCAAAATCGCAAACAACTGAGTCATTTTTTTTTCGAACTGACTATTCTATTGTCCTGACAGGCCTTGCAGCTTCACCGGACTACTAAGGCAAGCGCTTAAGGCACTCAGCCGACGACGGGGCCAGCATCTCCTCAAAATGTTTGTCAGTTCAGTACAGTTTCTATGATAACAGCCCCGCTCCGAAACGTTAGAGCATGACTTTAGACAAGCTGTAACATTTTTCAGTAAGTAGACTATAAGATACAAAATTTCTTTTAATCTGACTACTACTTCCAAAACTTAATGTGTCAAAGAAACAAACAATCTTTTGAGTTTTATAGCGGGCCCGGCGTACGTTGCCCTGATAATAAAAAAAAACGTTCACAAATTATATACCTAAACCTTCCACATGAATCACTGTATATACTGGTGAGAGCCGCATGAAAAACGGTTCAGTAGTTTTTGAGTTTATCGCGAACAGACAGACAGATAGACGTGACAGGGAACTTTGTTAATATGAAGTGATATTAGTATAAATTAACTTGCAATAATTTTACACGATTTTGATCCATACTGGCAACATAACAGTGCTGAAGTACATGAAAATTGATGCACCAGTTTTACCACTTGAAACTTTTTTTTTAATGAAATAGGAGGCAAACGAACAGTTGTTTCACCTGATGTTAAGTGATCACGATCGTCCATAGACACTAACAGCACCAGGAGAGTCGCAAGTGCGTTGTCAGTCTGTGTTTGGGGGGAGGTGAGGGGAGGTGGGCGTCGGGCGCTCTCACTGACCGAACGAAACGCAACAAAGCAGGAACTGTTACTTCACGTCAGTGTTTCTATGGGTCGGGTGGTAGTACCCCGAGCGAGCCGACCTATTCAAGCTGAAACCGGTAAGAGTTTCAGCGTGGCTCTACTACCTACACAAATTAGTTTTCTATTAAAAAATACAACGCTAGATAGAGAATGTGCTTAATTTAATTATCCCAGACGCTAAAACGATACAGTAATATTAAATAATAACGGAAAAGTTAATTGAAACACAACATCGGGGGACCAATAAAACACGTTGGAATATACGTTGTAGGCACTCGCTCAAATTAGTTTTATAAAAAAGTGTCCCAGAGAGCAAGCAGTTCCCAATTAATTTTTGTGTGTACTCTTGAATTACTACCGGCGCGAAATTTAAGAGCCTCCAGAGGTAATTGCGTAATGAGATCCTTATATTATATAAAAAAAATATATGGAATAAAAAAAATTAGGATAAAAATTTAATCGCTACCTTATACCATATATACTTACCCTGGCCATAAATACTGTTACAATTAAAAATAAACAAAATATTACATTTGAATTTGGAATCTGTCATTTTTATATGATTATTCATTGAGTTTTCTCATTTTGGCTCCAATACATCGTACAATATTTTGCGATATTATAATGGAGCGGGGTGATAAAGAGAACCGAATCGATGTGATTGCATTACATAAAGTAGGAATGGAGCCAAATGCAATATTTAAAACTCTCCATACGCTTGGTATTAGTAAAATGTTTGTGTACCGGGCTATTAATAGGTACAATGAGACCTCCTCTGTTTGTGACAGAAAAAAATCTGGCCGTCCACGTAGTGTTCGTACGAAAAAGGTGGCCAAAGCAGTAAGGGAAAGAATTCGAAGAAATCTTGTCCGAAAGCAAAAGATTTTATCTCGGGAGATGAAGATAACACCTAGGACCATGTCACGTATTTTAAAATATGACTTAGGACTTGCAACCTACAAGAGACGTACTGGTCATTTCTTAATTGATAATTTAAGAAAGAATAGGGTGGTAAAATCGAAACAACTACTAAAGCGGTACGCAAAGTGAGGCCACAGAAAAGTTTTGTTTACGGATGAGAAAATTTTTACAATTGAGCAACATTTTAACAAACAAAATGACCGTATTTATGCTCAAAGCTCTAAGGAAGCTTCCCAATTAGTCGATAGAGTGCAACGTGGGCACTATACGACTTCAGTGATGGTTTGGTGGGGTATTAGGTATTAAGGAGTGACTGAGCCATACTTTTGTGAGAACGGTATCAAAACATCGGCACAAGTGTATTAAGATACCATTCTTAAGAAGGTAGTGAAGCCCCTTAACAACACCATGTTCAATAACCAAGAATGGTCCTTCCAGCAAGACTCGATGTCGGGTCATAAAGCTCGGTCTACGCAGTCTTGGTTGGAAACGAACGTTTCGGACTTCATTTTATATTTATGTATTAAAATAACACACTGCAAAAGTAATAAATGTTATTTGCAATAGAATTTTTTTTTCTTTGTTTCAGTATTTATGGCAAGACTAGGTATATATTAGGGTGTGCCAAAAAAGGTCGATATGTTTTTTTTTCGCTCTCACCCCAAAATTCCATAGTATATATCCAAAAAGAAATTATGTCCAAAGGACAGCTCTTCATTTCAGTTTTAAGAGGTCCTCCAACAAACTTTAAATTTTCCCACACAAATAATATAGGGTTATAAAATCTTTGAACATTTTTGTCACTTGCGAACTGTGAACAAATTTTATTTTGTAAAAATGAATGGATAGGTCCCATTAAGCGATAAATTATCAACAAACAATTCATAGAGTCAAATTTCTATCTTTAATATTTAAATTTCTACGGATCTTTCAAATTTGAATTTTGAATAATTTTGCGATTTTTATCTTCTGCGGCTAAACTATAAAGGTAGAATAAAAACTTAAATGGCAATTTTGTAGTTCTTTTGACGTTCTATACAAATGTTCTTAACGAATTTTCCGTATCATTAATAACACATATCACTGAACGCGTACGGTGTTATTACAAAAAAGTTAAATACGTTTTGAATACTTGCTTTAAAAAGGTTTCGAATTAAATGCACCACGGTCGCTGAATGTTCGCCATCTTGCTCTGTTGTCTCGCTTTGGTTACGTTAGATTAGACTTGCGAAAAAGGATAACGCGTACTCGCCCCGGGCGAGCGCAGTGCATTTAATTCGTAACCTTTTTAAACCAAGTGTTTAACTTTTTTGTAATAACACCGGCAGTGTTTATATAAACTGTAGTTTGTAAAAAAAATTATAACAATATATTTAATGTAGCTATCGGGTTAATTTCTCTTTAAGATGAAGACCAAGAGCCTAAGTGTACGACCAGAGTGGACGCTACAGTCGAGCGTCGAGCGTAGCGTCGCGTCCGGCGTTCGTTTCCAGGTTTCATTTCAGGTTTCAAACCTGAGAGGCCCGCGAGCGTCGCTCTTGGACGCTGCACGCCCCGCTGAACGCAGATGCACTCAGGCCGTACACTAAGACGTAAAATAAAAAAAAATATCAGAATCTATCACGTAATCTTTAAGCAATGCTAGGATGTTGAATTAAAATTATGAAAATTAAAACGCCATCCATGAGATATCTGTAATAATCGGTCCTACAGTTTTCTGTCAACCATAATTTAAAGCGTCATCTGTCCGACACTGATGAAGCTTCAATTAATAACAATAATCAACATTGAAAATAATTTAATTTATAATTAAAAAAATATCGAGGTCATTAATCGAAATATATATTATCTTATCTCTCATGTTGGACCAAATTATACACAAATGTCAACTTTCATGAAGATCAGTTAAATAGTTTCGGAGTTTATCGTGGACAAACATAACACTGGATATTTATATATTCAGATATAGCTTATATGGAAAACTTAAATAACGATAATCGGACAACCTTCCACCGTATTTTTTAAATATAAAATAGGAATTGTAGAGAATGCATTCAATGCTAACTAAAGTTTTCTTATTATTACGACACACTTACAGCACTGTGTCTGGTATTAAGCGTAGTAAAATTCAAACACGGAGCTTAGAAGCTTCTCAACTGCTTAGTATATACTGGTTGATAACGAAACGCGGAAAACTATAAAGGAGTCACTGTGACGGAATTCTTGCCATGTGTATGGTGATCGCAATATTGTCGAGTATAGATAGATTCCTACCACTTTTGGTCACAGAAAATACACCGAACGACACTGGAACGCGATACGGCTTCGCATTTCACTGTTGCGAGTTTTACACGAGTTGTATGGACAATTCTGTCATCCAACCATCCAGCGTAGTGTATGCACAGACGTGTAAAGATATAATTCTACATATATACGATATATATCATATAGAAATATCGGAATTCCACGACTTCATAAATAAAGATTCACAGTGAAACGTCGAATCAAATTTCAGGGAGTCATATATATAAAATGTTCTCAAATAAACGGGCTTTGAACGAAACGAATAGTAGGTTAGGGCTGTCACAAACTTCACTTGTAAATTGCATGTGAAGTAATAAGGTTCCCGCTTAGTAACGCACGTGTTCTGCCTTAGAATGAGCACAATCTGAACTGTAGTTATGGTTAGGTTGCAGTCATGAGAGATAGCGTATTAAATCGAATCAGTATTATTAATAAGTACGAATGGCACCCGACGCACGTAGGATTATTTATGAAATTAGTAATCAAACACAGTTATTCCTGATTTTATGGAACGATTTGGACTAAAATACTTATACTAAAGTGTAAAGGAGTATTGACTCTCAAATGAAGCTTTTTTTTATGTCATAGGAGGCAAACGGACAGGTGGGTCACCTGATGTTAAGTGATCACCACCGTCCATAGACACTTACACCAGGGGAGTCGCAAGTGCGTTGCCAGCCTGTGTTGGGGGAGGGAGGAAGGGAAGAGGGAAAGCAGAGGAGGAAGGGGAAGGTAGTTGGGCCTCCGGCGCTCTCACTGACCGAACGAAACGCAACAATGCAAGCACTGTTACTTCACGTCGGTTTTCTGTGAGAGGGTGATACTACCCGGAGCGAGCCGACCCATTCATGCTGAAACCAGTAATAGCTTCAGCGTGGCTCTACCACCTACAAACCTATCAGAATATACTTTTGACAATATGAACGTAATTAGACTAGTCGTCGGGCATCACGAATAGCCTTACCATCAATCTTTAAACTTTCCTTTTTGAGTACACCTAGCCTTACTTCTAATGAAAATACTTCAAGCTTAACTCTACAATACACTTGTGCAGAATGACATCACATCTGTATTCGATAGTGCTCATAGTGCAGTCACTGTAATACACACATCAAAAAAGTCTAAGCAACATGCGTAATATTACAAATTTTACCATTTATATTAATTAATTTCTAAGTATTTACTCAAACAAAGTGCGTAGGTAAGTAAACTTTTTTGTTATTGATGACATACTGGCTGGTTGTAAAAAAAAAAATTTGATTATGTTTTGTTTTTTCATAAAATTCAAATGACTGCGAATTTGTTTGAATTTAAGTGCGTTTTAATTGCTACGTCTAGTCTTGATTTTATAATTTTATCAACCATTTAAATAAAGTTAGCGACAAAATTGAATTGTTAGATATTCTTTACGTCATGAAGCGACGTCATTTGATGGCAGATGAAATGCAAAGAGCTGTAGGGATGTTGCAAGCGGGGAGTAATCAATCTCAGGTATCTCGAGATTTTGGCATTCATAGAAGTGTTATTTGTCGTCTTTGGCAGCGCTACAATAATACAGGAGAAGCCGCTGAACAGCATCCAGTTCCCTAAAAGGCGTACAACCACTGGGCAAGCCCGGTTACATACAACTGACTGCAAGACGCCAGCCGATGTTAACCGCTCGAGAGATAAGTTTGAGGCTACAAATTTCAAGTGGTGTTGATGTAAGTCCTCAAACTGTGCGAAATCGACTGCATGAGTACGGCCTACGAGCTCGACGCCCAATCAGGTGCCCACCGATACGTCACGGGAATCGCGCTCGTCGATATGAATGGTGTAGAGAACGCATAACATGGACCCAGGAACAATGGGATAAAATTATGTTTTCCGATGAGTCGCGATTCGGGTTTAAGCCTGATACAAGAAGGGTGCGAGTGTATCGTCGGCCCGGAAATCCTGAAAGGCTCAGGTGCGTTCAGGAAGTTCATCCATAAAGCGGCTCAACAGTTATGTTATGGGCGGGTATTATGAAGAACAGGCGAACTGAGCTCGTTTTTGTAAATGGAAACATGAATGCTGAAAATTACATTGAGGATATTCTCAGACCTTATGTCTACCCATTTGCACAAACCTTTGGCTCCGATTTTAGGTTAATGCATGACAATGCGCGTTCACATACAGCTCGGCGAACCAGTGAATACTTTGCAACGGAGAACATCCGGGTATTGCCCTGGCCTGCACAATCGCCAGATCTCAACCCCATCGAGCACGCATGGGACATGCTCCACAAGTACGTAGTTTTGAAGGACTTGGACGGAGCGACAACAACCCAACAGCTGAAGGATTTGCTACAATTCCATTGGGAGCGAATACCGCAAGATGACATAAACAGTCTCATTAATTCAATGAATAATCGTTGCCGACAAGTTCTGAATAGCAGAGGAGCCCATACTTTGTATTAAATTGTTCTATTCTTTCACAATAAATACATTTTTTTTAGAAATTTCATTTTGTAAGAAAAAAGTTTAGTTTCTTATGTATCTTAGTTTCTACAGTATATTCTAATATTGTTCATTTCTGTTATTAAAAGAACTTATAAAGACAACAACTGTTATTTTTACATCATAGAACCCTAAAGATATTATTTTAAAAATAAAATACAACGTTATAATGTGAAGAACCATCCTAAAATTTAAATTAGTACATGTTGCTTAGACTTTTTTGATGAGTGTATTAATAAAAATACGCCTTTTTTACACTATATAGGTTTTGTGACGTGATTTTTGACCTTTGTGGCTGTGGTAGTTGCCACCCCAGAGACATCATCGCTAAACTCCAGAATGACACGTGATATATTAAGATAAAGTTTTTATTGTTGAAAAACATTACGTCCACTAGATAAATTAAAAAAAACATATATATAGTAATTTAAATATATCCAACTATAACACCACCATTCGGTTACATGCTGCAGTACAACTGAGCGGTACTACAGCTCTGATTTTCAATGGGGGACGATAGCAATGTACTGACGTGTAGTCGCTGACTTAATAAAAACATTACATCAAATATACAATAATGTAATACAGGTGAGCAACAAACGAAATAATAGCAAATAAAAAGAGACAAACTTGAATTACGTAAAGTTTATATACTGGAACGAATGCTATATCCTTAAAAATAATACGCTATCCGCTGAACACGAGGTCCGCAACATAAACTAAGCGAATTTGCTCCACGCAGAGGACGTATGTCATCGTATCCAGAATTCATGCTTAAAAGGATTTTCTACTAATGCTATTGAAGGATGTAACATATGCTTCTATCGCTTTCAGGCACGGCGACATTTTTCACGTACAACGTTCAAACAGGACTGAACAAATATGAATCGTGTATGCGTCTATTCGTAACAGAAACCGTTCTGCATATTCTGAACATCACACAAATAATACACAAAACTGAGCACAAATTACTAAAGTTACTCTCATTTAGAATTAATTATATATAGTGTTTCAAAACAAAAAAAAAAATTTTTTTTTTTAGTGAAAATTTCTTTAGGCGTGTTGAACGATTTTATTTTGGTAGCAGACTCCTACAACCTACCGTGTTGCAATTACGCGGCTTGCGTTAGACCAGTGACGGGTAGTATAAGAGCGTGTGTATATCTAATATTTATATTATTTATCGAGATTGCTAAAGCATATGTTCGATTAATTAATAAACCGTTTAAAAAAAGTATATAATTATTATTCGGAGTACCAATAGACATCAAAGAGAGATTAAAGATAATAACTTTAAAATTATGAAATTTAAATATTATTTACACCATGATTGATTTAAAAATTCAAAAAGGAACACTATTATTTTATTGTTTTGAGTTTTCACTTCGATCAGCAGTCCTTATGACCGCTTCGACTTTTAATCGCAAAACAAATTCATCGAATTAAACTGAATTAGACGTATAAAATCGATGACTGTACACATCACTAGTGGAGTAATAAAAAACGGAATCGATGATGCGTCATTAAAAACGGGAATCAATTAAATTCCACTGCGAGATATAAAACCACGTACGAAACGAAACATCTTTTTAAATGTTTATTGTCAATACTCGTTAGTGATGAGTAAGCCATGTCGGTATATCGACAGTTCATAATAAAAAAGTTTATGATATTTTTTATAAATAAATACAGTTTATATTTTTGTATTTAGTGTTTCTCTATCATTTCTTCAAATTTACATATTTTATGTATACATAATAAGTGATGATCGAAAATTTAAGGTGTAGTTGTAATAACTGAGTAACTGGGGATATTTGAATCAGTAGCAGGTTACTTAAGATAGGTATGTATTTATTTCAATATAAAGTAAGATAAGACGAGAACAATGCATCTTTTAATAATTGAAAGATTTTTTTGTAAAGAAATTAATAATTCCAGTAATTTACATCAACAAACATATGCATAAATTTTATTACCTCTTTATGCTCATATAGAAGTATATATAACTAACTGTACTTTATTGATTTTTATTTTCATATATATATTGAAGTAAAACTTCTTTAGGCGCGACTAGGAGGTAACTGGACAGCAATGCAACGGAGGTTCATTACGGCAATATGGCGTTACGTTTCTGTACCATCTGGTTTTTAAATATTTTTGATTTTGTCAATAAATAGTTTATAAAAAAATCAATCAATAATTTAGAAAAAAAAAATATAAAAAAATATTAAATTGAATAATAAAAATCATACAATAGAATTAATTACATACATACGGGCGCTCGACCGTGCTGCCATCTGGATTTAATGTAAGTAAGTAACAAATTAAATCAAAGCTTCATTATTTATGGTCAGCGTCTATCTATCTATCAGCTAAATTGGAACTTAAATAACAAGTTTTACTTCAATCGCCTGTGACTGTTACACAAACTCATTTTTTTTTAATTGCACTAGATATAATGTCTGTTATTCTTAAATTACCGCCGGTTACTTTGAACAAAATGTGTTGTGACATTAAGCTCGCCAGTATAGGAATTTAAATGAATTTGATTTAAACAAATCATTCCATTGTGAAGCGTACCTTACAATAATTTTGTAAAAAAGACGATTTAAAACCATACTAATAAATAAAACACGACACTGAATAACAGTTACCGTACTTAAAAAAAAATAAAAACAAGAAATTTTACGGATACGAAAAACAGTAGAATTACGACTTAAAAGACTTTTCGACTTAACCGGATTGCGAGCGTAGGTTGTTTCGTATGCACTCCTGTCGAGACACCTCGGCGCAGTTACCGCCGGGTATAACGTTACACGTACAACTATATAAATAACGTGAGGAATTTAAGACGGAGCGTCGTAAAATGTAAAAAGCGTTGAATTTATTGTGCGCATCGGTGTTCGTTTGCTTTAGGACAAGACTAATTGACGCTTCTTTAGAATAATACGTGTATCTTTTATTGATTTGATATATACGTAGTGTTTTTTTTATATATTTATAAAGTAGGATTCACATACAATTGAATGGTAATTAAAGTCGGATTCACTTTTTACATTAAAATTTTTCCTAAGTATGAATTATACAACGAGTCCGAGCTTTCGGTGAAGGACGACAAGGTATCTTGAATTATTTTTTTATGCCATAGGAGGCAAACGTACAGGTGGGTCACCTGACGTTAAGTGATCACCACCGTCCATACACACTAACAACACCAGGGGAGTCGCAAGTGCGTTGCCAGCCTGTATTTGGGGGAAGGGGGGAGTGAAGAGGGGGAGAGGAGAGAGCAAGGAAGGGAAGGTGGGCTACCGGCGCTCTCACTGACCAAACGAAATGCAACAATGCAAGCACTGTTACTTCATGTCGGTTTTCTGTAAGAGGGTGGTACTACCCCGGACGAGCCGACCCATTCATGCTGAAATCAGTAATAGCTTCAGCGTTGCTCTACCACCTACAAATTGCTTATTTTACTAGAATATCATTCTCTAGACCAGTGGTAATCGACCTTCTTTTTAACGGGCCACGAACACGTTTCGCTCATGGTGTCGCGGGCCGCAAACTACAAATATTTAGGTATTAAATAAAAAAAAACGTAATTTCAAATTAACAACAACGTATTAACGTAGTGAAAAATGGTTGTCCGATAAAACAAGCTCGGTATAACCCTTATATCATAAGGAACGCATTGCGGTCGAGTTATCGAGGATCTATTTAAATTACTCGGCGTGTTCGTAGTTTTTCTGATGGACGCGAAATTTAAAATAATTGAAAATAAAGCATAATTGGTTGGGCTAACGACAAAGATTTGGCTGTAGGTTGAGTGTGGCTGCTCTAGACACCTACATCAGTGTGTACCGAGAGTTGTACATTACATTCATCTCTTTCGGTTAACTCATCGCTTAAAATAAATTATTCAGAAGCACTAACTCATAATACCTACGACAAAGGTTAAACTCTATTTCGGTGAGAACTTGACTGTTGCTTATTAAATTTCCAATAATAAATGATAATACAACAAATTCTCTTTTTGTGTACGTCTCTGCTGTCGCTTCGTCCTAACAATTTACGTACTGGATTTTCATACAGATTTAAACTATAATTTCTTGGGGATGATTTATACATACAATATTATATTTGCCGACAATCAATTTTTGGGTTTCCTTACTTTGCACTTGAGTCATATCTAAATGATATTATAAGGAAATCTGTTTTTAAAAATCGCTTCAAATAATTATGTGATGCGATGGTTATATCCTAGAAATAAGGCGTAATGTTCATTCTTACCTTTCATATGTTTTAAAAAGTAATTGATTATTTGCGAAACAATTTTGGCCAATATAGTTTAAGCCCTGTCCGATTCAATACTTTAGTTATGTTGGATACTTAATGTGGATTAAAATCGACCTGTAAAGCACATCATACAATAGAACATCTTAGAAGATAACACAATGTTATACTTACTCGTAACAAAAAAGAAATTGTTTGAGTGACGAAACTTACGAAGCCTCTTTGACTTTTATGAACTGTCATTCTCAAAAAAAATGTCTTTAATAATATGAGTATACACAGGTTAGTTACTTATGACGTCATATAAGTAAACTGCATCCGTTCGAATCTGAGACACACAGTTAGATAAATATAAATCGCACCACATGATCATATCTATATATGAACTCGCATGTGTGTTATGAGATGAGTAAATCAATTGAAATTTTACTCCTTTTACTGTACTTCAAAACCATCGAAATCGTCAGAAGCGTCGAAAATTCAACATTTTAAGTAACTGTAGTACAATTAATCCTCTGATTAATTTATCGTTACATATACAAACAGGAAATACAATATAAATAGATAAACAAGAGCGATATACGTTATCATATCAAGTTAAATCCTCGCTTCCCTCCATTGTTATCTAATACAGGAGAATAGGTTTACACAATAAGCTGCTGATCAGCGAC
The DNA here is from genome assembly GCA_036509395.1 of Antheraea yamamai. Classification (NCBI taxonomy): domain Eukaryota; kingdom Metazoa; phylum Arthropoda; class Insecta; order Lepidoptera; family Saturniidae; genus Antheraea; species Antheraea yamamai. The sequence continues at coordinate 10,658,311 of AP028450.1, forward strand.
GGTATTCCGGTAAAAATATCATATAACCCGAAACCCCATATGAACGGAAACTATACGATTACTCAGTCGAAACCATTGGAACTCATGTCGTTCTCGCGCCAAACTTATAAACAGTAACGTTAAATCATACAAAAATGGGTGAAGAAAAATAATCACAAAATAATTCGATTTAGTAATTAAGTAATTCGTTTTTGTCTATACCAACAACAAATCGAAACTTTTAATTATAAGTTTCAATTCGTTATTTCCTTCACTCTGTTTACGTCTCTACAATCTACAACATTTGCACAATTACTCAATACAGCATTAACAATAATATCTATATATAAACACGTCAAGAAAATACTTTGTGCCGCTTACTTTGGTTTAATTTCGACTACTGGTCGACGATTAATAAACTGAGATGCTTTTCATATAAGAAAATTCATTTAAAGACACAATGTTTGTAAAAAAAACCTACACAAATGTATACAGAGAGTATATTAATTCTAAAATTAATGATCTATTATAACTATCAGTAGTACTTGAAGTATATGAACAGGACCATTTTTTTAATACTTTTTTAAGTTTTAACGATTGACCACACTCTCGTTTTATGTTAAAAAACGATGTGGTATAAGATTGTTAACACGCTAAACCTAGAGCGGTGCTGGCTCTTCGCTGAAGCTGCATATAAAAAGAAAATCCTTACCACCATGCTATGATTTTATGTTATCTATTCTATGTTATCCTTCACCGAAAGCTTCCACTTAGTTTTAAGGATTCGAGCCGACGTCGGTCGACGCGTTGTCCGAATACGCTATTAGTTAAGACATCAATTAATGACGCAATAAACGCGTACGATCACTGTAAAATCTATACTAATATTATGAAGAGGTAAAGTTTGTGAATTTGTGACGTTGTGAATTTGTGATGTTGTAGGGGGTAATCTCAAGAACTACTGGTCCAATTTGAAAAATTCTTTCAGTGTTATATAGCTCATTTATTTAGGAGGTTATAGGCTATATATCATCACGCTAAGGTAAATAGGAGCGGAGCAACAATGAAGAATGTTCCAAAATCGTTTTTTTCTTTTCTTTTTGAGAGCTTCCGCTGTGGGTTAGCGTTAGCCCAAAGTAACTATTCCACGAGGACGAAGTCGCGGGCAGAGGCTAGTACTTTATAAATAGTCAAATACAGTAGTCACTCATATATAAAAATAATAATTTGCTAGTAAAATTTTACCGAACCCTTAATAAATCCTATCTATAATAGAATAAAATAATACGACCAGAACCGATAGTAGGGGCAAGAATGGAAATGTTAGTATTATCTGTACATTGGTATTATGCGAGCCCTGCCGGTACCCCGTATAAAGTATTATCAAGTTATGAGCAATTGAATCGGATAGGATTATTGTTTAGGCCCTTTTTGGGTTCCTTCACGATATCGCGTCGAAAATTGTTTAAATAATTTGATATTCATTCGATAGTATCTATCTGCTCTACTTATAGACATACATTCATATATAAATGATTGTTGGTATGTACATATGTATATCTTATTTTTTTTATTTTTATTTTTGAATTCTTAGGGAAACTTACAGCTAGACAAAAGAAAATACATTACATGTTTAAACATAAATGATGGCCATTTACAAGTTTCCGCATCTATAAGAAAACTTTCATTTTCCTTAAGAAAGTATGATCCGAATAAGGAAATTAATAATCAAAAAAGCTGGAATTAAGAGCGCATTTAAGTTTCTGAACACTTGTATTAAACAGATCTACGTTCAGATCACTAACTAATTTGTTAACACTGTTACCAACTCTAATTATGTACGAATTTTGCCTGTAGGTCGCCTTAACAACCGGGTTATAAAGTATATTATGGCTTCTGCTAGGCACAGCTGGTACACGCAAGTTAATCTTACTCAGTAGTTCCGGACAATCAATTTTACCAGTGATAATACAAAGAAGATATACTAAATCAGCTATTTTTCTGCGCTCATATAATGGAAGTATATGAAATTTTTTACAGCGTAATGTGTAATTTGATAAATATGTTTTAGATTTAAACTGTAGGTGACGAAGAAATCTTTTTTGAATTTGTTCAATGCGAGCATTATATATGCTGTAAGAGGGATTCCAAATTTGAGATGCATATTCCAGCTGAGATCGTACAAAAGAGCAGTAGATTATTTTATTATCTTAGTCTCACAAACTCCAACACCGTTTTTACCATGATGTTTTATGATATGATCTACCATGTTTACGATCTTATATAGTAATTTAAGCTGAAAATGAATATCATAAAGATAATGTTAATGTAAATTAATGTTACGTAGTACTTCATATGTTGTTAGATAACTTTTCTTAGTATTTTTGTATGTATATATAACCAATACCGGATTTTAATGTACGATATAGGATGCAGGTCTAATAATGGTATGGGAAATATGTTTTATTTTACGAAATAGAAAGGTATCATCAACACGCGGTTCGATCTAAATATTTTATTTATTAAATTAAGCAATTCATCGCAAATAAATGGAACTTTACATACAATTGACAGCTATTTTTCTCTCGGTTACCCGTTTAAACATGTCTTGTGGCTGTGAAAAATAAATTTACTCAAAACAAGAAGATATGTTCCTTTATTTATATACAAGACGTCAGCCAGAGAACTGCAGATTTAACAGAAAAATGCACTTTGAGATCATTTAAAAGTAGCAAGCAGTACACTCTTCGAAATCTTGATTACGAAAAACACATGTGAAAAGTTATAAAAGAACTAACACTCTACAATGGAGAATACAGAATAATCTGAGAGTTTGGTTGAGTTTACACGCAAGATTGAGCTCTAACTATTCATTCTCTATGTCTATTCTAAGCCAACGTAAATGTTTTTTTTTTCTAAAATTAAATAATATTCTACAGAACCCATACACTTTATAGTTCCAGTCTTTACATTGTATTGTTTTCAACATTTCCCTTTTGGATAGATGGTAATCGAGTCTGTAAACGGATTTTGGAATCATACATTTATACTATATATTTTTATCGTTTTCCTTCCATATAAATAATTTTGAAAGTTGAATAAACATATGTATATAGAGTGAAAGGATTCAGTATGGTATATATGGGATAAGCAGATAACTATACGCACTAAAAATTAATGTGACACAGAAAAAAATAATCAGGATTTTTCTACTCGCATATTTTGCTCAAGTGAGTCCAATATTAGACGACACATTTTATATAGATATTTAAACAAAATTCAGTAAATTATATTTCAATATTCTTCATTATATTTGTCAAATTGTGTATTTACCATAGCTTAATTTTAGTTTTTATAGATGAATTCATTTTCACATTTTCATTTATTCTTGTTCTACTTTCTTTTCTTATTTATTAATTTCATTTCTTAATATTATTAACAGTGTAAATTGTATCGATGTGATAAAGTGTTGTAGGTTTTCAGATTAGTATGTTCCTTCTTAGTATTGTTATTATGTTATGCATTGGACTGTTCCTGTGTTGCATTATCCACAATGATATGTTCGCGAGAAACTCAAAAACTACTGAACGGATTTTTATGTGTTCACCAGTAGATAAAGTGATTCATGAGGAAGGCTTAGGTATATAATTTGTCAAGACTTTTTGTATATTGGTAACGATAAATGTTGGAAGTATTGGAAAAAGTCAAGCTGCCTGGGAACTTCCGTCGGAAATGCTGCCTAATTCCTTTAAGATATAACAAAACAACTGAGATGATAAACAACGCAGAGGAAGTCGAGGGAATCAGCGAGCTGTAAATAAATAAGTAAACCTGGTGATTTCTTCATGAAGATGAAATAGTGATAAAACACAGCGTAAAACACATCAACAGTACAGTTTAAAACAATTTTTTATATTCATCCGCATTATATTTCAGCGTCGAGTCACATATATCCGGCTAAACTGTCCCGGGTGCTGTATTATACGCTGGGGCACTTTGTGGGTATTTAGAAATATAACCGTCGCAATATATATGAAGTTTCAACGTTGTTTTTACAAATTATTTTAAGGAGCACTCAATTGTATAGGCTTTTTGAGAAGAACGTACCTATGTCATAATATTCCAAAACCAGCTTTAAATTTTCAATCACTCACAGTTTAACTCAAGATCTGTTCTTAGATAATATATTAACTATTAATATTGGAGACTGACATGCTTCCAGTGTGCATAATTTCTTTACACACTTAAAACAATTGCATAAATTTAAAACTAAAAAATGGATATCTTGTAATATATGTATCTTTGAAGGTGGTAGAGCTACGCTGTAACTGGTTTCAGCATGAATAGGTCGGCTCATCCGGGGTAGTACCACCCTCACACAGAAAACCGGCGTGAAGTAACAGTGCTTGCATTGTTGCGTTTCGTTCGGTCAGTGAGAGCGCCGGAGACCCACCTCCCTTCTCTCCCATTACCCACCAACACAGGCTGCCAACGCACTTACTACTTCTCTGGTGTTGCTGGTGTCTATGGACGGTGGTAGTCACTTTTAACATCAGGTGACCCACCTGTTCGTTTGCCTTCCTATGATATAAAATATATATATATGTATATATATATATATAAACAGCTATTTATACTTCCTTCTATACTACTGATAGTATAAATAAAAACACCACTCTAATAACAAAATAGCAAACATTTTTACCAACAATGGCTTTTACATTGTAACGTATAGAGTCGTTTAAATAAAAAAAAATCGCAGGCGTCGTTGTACTACATCACTTGATAATGACAATATTTTTTACAGCTCGTATGTTTATCATATCGGGTACACTTGCCGTAAAAACCGCAACATATTTACCTAAAAGGGTGCCGAACGATTAAGGTGGAGTTTCATAAAAAAATTCTATACAAAAGAAAAACTTGGATTATATATTAATTATATAACAAAAAGTTGAATGTACTTTATACAAATACAAAATACATTTTAAATAGCTCAGTTATATTATAATTATCACTTAAAAGTCAAATATTTATGTTGTTTAGGTTCCATAGTAAATATTCATCGATATTTTGAAATTTTTTTTTTGTAAACAGGATAAAAATCACATCTCAATAAATTGGGAAAAGTAACTCCAAGTTTAGAATAAAAACATATGCTTTTTACATTGAACCTCAATTCAATTTTCCAAGTAATTGATAATTTACAGACCGGTAATATTATTATTTACTATGAGTTTCTAGAAAATCTTTATGAAAACGGCACCCGAATCTCGTAACACACGTAACCCATAAAATTTTACTTAAGGCACCGACATGAAACAGTAAACATAAAATATAACTCGGCATTACATACAAATGACGTCTCGTTATAACGCCGTTGTATGAAGATAAGGTCACACTTCGCTCACACCATGTAACGCTACATCAATACGTCTATATATTTCTTTGTTAATACCTGAAATATATCAGTCGCTATTTATCATTATTTCATCTGATTTATAGTGAACTAGTTGTGCCTGCGCCTTCGCTTGCTTGCTGTATAGGATTATTGTTATGATGTTTTTTTTTTAAAAAAGATCCTTCTGTTAACATTATACGCCTTATTTAATGTCTAAATATTTATTATTATTAGAGCTAATTTGTACACAGTATTTATTTACTAAACAATGCGAACAAACTGAATGCCGTAAAAGGCTTACATATTTATTTACGTTAGTGAAATCAATTGAATTACGATTAAGATTAATGTTTTGCATTTCAAATATTGCACCTATATATACTGGTATGTCAATTAAATTTACTATTAACTTCATAACTTATCCTATATATTACTAATATTACAAAATATACACTTATTTCTAGCTGCAGAATACAATTACGGTTTAAAATAAGAATCATGTATATCAGTTCAATATTTTTGATTTATAAAAACATTAACGGCAGACATATTTACGGCCAGACAGAAGTACTATTTGTAACGTAACGCTTTTTATAAGGAAACACATGACAAATATACACATATTTTTTTTGTTTTAAGAGAAGATATCAATATTGGCATAATATTCGTATTTAACACTACATTAATACCTACTTATATTCCCGTAGATTCTCTACATATGCCTAAACTAAGATAAGCTTGCCTAGCGTTCCCCGTACGGGATGTAAGATAAACACTAGGTCAGCATTTGTAACATGATTATAATAAGAAATTAGGATGGAAGTCTTGAATCGACTCTCGTAGGATACACACGTAGGATAGGAATTCTAAAATCGACTGTAATAGTATTAAGTTATATAATTAATGTCTAAAATCGACGCTATTATAATAAATTGTCTAACATCGACTTGTAGTCTTTTTAAAAAGTCAACCGAAGTGCTCCCGAAGTTAACTACCTTCTAAATCACTCGACATATTAAAAGTTAACTTTTTTCTTTCTTTAACGTATTTATTGTTAATTCAAAGATACGTGACTTTCGACAAGTATCTATTTGTGTGTAGATGTTGCGTTGGATCATGTTAGCATATTTTGCCCGCACTAATAATAAAGGTAAAACAAAAATATAGCACGAAATATGAGACGGCCGAGTTGTTGTAGAATAGATTTCATCGTG
>AP028450.1:10665404-10723116 GCA_036509395.1 Antheraea yamamai
CCACATGTAAATAAATAAATAAATAAGTTGCCATATTTATCCGATTACGAGCAAAGTCGTAATATATTAGTGTAAATATAGATCGGTGATATCGGAAGGAGAAAAAAAAATCAAGTTTGGCTTACATGAACTTCTGTGTTGCATTGTTGAATATAATTACTAAGTTTCAAATATAGCTATGAAAACGATTAAAGTTAGCATCGTAATGATCAAAAGGATTTATCCGTAGAATATCGGTCTGATGCCAGTAACTTTTAGCCCATACGTCTATAATACTAACTGATATTGGTAACGCTACTGACTGACGGTAAAGAATAACATCATGGGGAAACATGAACCTGAGAAATAATTTTACGTAATCACAGTGTTTTTCGTGCGGAAGGTTTAAAATTCTTATTCAAACTTATTGAAATTACTGTAAGTCTAAACTAGTCAACATACTGGCTGCTATCAATAATGAAACGAAACGAAACGAGACATTAGGCCAAAAATATTTATACTTTACCGAAAACCGAAAAATCAATAAATTATATTGAGTTCAAATGAGTCCTTTTAAGCAACGTTAATTCAATTGATATTAAAGGGATACATACACAACTCTTAATAGTAAACAATATTAGTAACGTCTGAATTTGTTTCACTTTAATTTTAAACATACTAGTCATGCTAGAAGTAGAGATCGTCAAGCAAGAACATGGGAGGATGATTACAAAATGACCTTAGAACCTCTTTGGATAAGAGTGGTGGCAGATAAAAAGCAGTGGAAAAAGTTGGAGGAGAAAAAGAGATATATTGTAATTTGTTTTTGTATTACTGCGACACAAATGTAAAATTCGGGAAATAAAGGCTTTGCTATTAGTAATCATGATATACGGACTCGAACGTGAATTTATTGTAAACTTATGTAACATTAGTGACCGCTTGCAATTTCTTCACACAGTAATATTCTTATTCTCTCTCAGATTCAGCATGAACATAAAGAATGAATGTTATTCTTTATTTAAAGTCTTTGTGACAAATACATAAATATATTCGGGTGTGTGAACGAAGAAGCGTACGAATTAGTTTCTCCAACGTCTCTATTCCACAGTTGGTTTGTGCTGTAACGAGTTTGTTTTTTCGTCTGTCTGCCAAATTGCATGTTAACCGCAATGTAATAAAGTTGTCTTTTAAAATTACAGTCGTCGAAGAGACAGAACATTGACTTTTGCTTTTGTTATTATTAATTCAAATCAGAATAGATTTTGCATTCAACAAACATCACAATAAATCTTGGAACATTGTTTGGAACAAATAAATATATTTTAATATTTGTCCAGTAAGTATTCAACTTCAAAATTGTTTTTCAGATATTTTAGAGTCTTTTTCGCAGTAAAACAGTTTCAAGTATCGTGCTAACAGTATACGCAATGTGAAATCTCTATAAAAAAGTGATAAACAAACTTTGTTATTTATGGTTGTGAATTTACTATCATAAACTTGATTAATACTGAAACCGTCATAATTCAATGTAAATGCTCTTTACATATTTTTTACTTCTTAGTGTAAAAATCTAATCAGTTAGCGATTTTGATTGAGAGCTTAAAATTATAAATACTTTAACCAATTTAGGCCCCGAGAAGACGCTTGTGAATGTCAAAACTACCACCGGTTCGGACAAACACCCTAGTCATCGAGAGGAACCGGTAGGAAACTCGATTTGGTTTATCTTTTCATTACAATTATATATTCATTATATTATATTTTTACAAACATAGTTGTAGCGTTAGTTATTAGTTTTTGGTGGATGCACACAGCAGAGCGTCATTTCCAGACTTGACCATCATTCACATACATACATATAATAAGCCATTAGATATAAAAATCCGTTTGAATACGACGGTTATAGGATCAACTTCATAATATTTTAAGATTAATCTAGAATCTAAATTTACTATTTATGCAATCGACGCTTTAGAAACATAATTGTAATTAAAAATTCATTAGAGACTGAAAGACGCCATGCTTGCTTGCCGGTGGTGGGGGTGACACAAAAGCCCGCGTAATGCATGTTTCATTAGCACTATTGTGTCTGCTGCAACGGTGTTCAGACGTCTCGAGGAGGAGCAACTTTCTATTCGATAATTTATAGTACCTTGGAAGGAGGCAGAGTGAATGATGTAGTTGGGTGACTATCAGTAATGCATATACTATAACGTTTTAGTCCTGTAGTACGACGAACAATTATATAAATGCATATATATGAAACACAAATTTTATACTATAATATTACGGAAATATCTTCCAATATCTCCAATATCACAGTTTCTATTCCTTTTACTCGCCACTGAAGCATACACTTTCAAGAAATACTCGTATACGGTAAAGTTCAATATCATATTTTGCGATACAGATGAGCACAAGGATTCACTAGTGCAATTTCTCGATCAACTACACACACAGCGTCAGTGGTAATATAACACCCAGAGCGCTTTATTCCCTTCGACATTTTTATATAACAAAATTCGTCACATGAAAAAGTGTAATATAGAGCCTTCGACGTGGGAGAAATTAGCAGCTAAGCGTCCAGAATGGAGAGCTTATGTAGTAACTAGAGCCCAGACTTACGAAGAACATCGACGTGCTGTACTTGATATTAGACGTGATGAGTTGAAAGCCCGACTACCAGCGGCTATCAACTCTACTTACGAGAATGGTGTACTCACTTGTGCACATTGTGCACGCACCTTCCGGAAAAAAAAATGGTTAAAACAGCCATATGAAAGCACAGGAGCATCGGAGTTGAAGCAATCGGTGTGACCGAAAACGGCTAGGAGCATAAATACATACCCAAAATTAGTACTTGTGTATTGCATTTAAAGTCGAAATATAAGTAGTAAATTATATAACAACGACAAAAAGTCAAATGATGCGGCTAATGTATACAATATTTAATTCATAACAGCCTCCGTCGGCGTCTCGTAATAAATGAACAGAACTGGCTCTTAAAGTTTTTTGTGTGGTCGATGAAAATTTCCTACTTATTCCAAATAAAGCAAGGGTGACATAAACAAAAGGGTCGCTCGGATACCCGATGGGAGTCGGCCGGGTTTTGTTTGAGGGATCGCTAAAAACTTAAGATGTATATAATAATAATTTTTAGGTCCGTCATCCAGTGAAGAATATGTCTATAATACGATACGATATAATTTATTTTATACACAGCATTAAAGTTTAAAATATACTAAATCCATGATTACATATAGGAAATAACACCTTTATATTGAACATTTGTTATAGAATCTGTTCCCAGTACTTGTGGAAGTGTTCCGGCAGCTGCACTTGATACACAGTTTTTCTAGGTTTACCGTGTTTAACATCTTGTACCACTCGCCATTTAACATTGGGCAAGACTGTGGTCAAACGCTAATACCTATAAAATGTAAGAAAGTAGAATTGAAAATAAAAAGAATAGATAATAAAATTACGAGAATTACGAAATATCTAGACAAATACTATATGCTAAGGAAAAATAACAGACTAATACTGAAAACAGACAGGACAAAAAGAGTCGAGTTTCTTTTTAATATATGTCGTCTCACAATGGGATAGAATGAAACATGTTCCGTGTATATGTATTACAAAAAAGTTAAATACGTATTAAATACTTGGTTTAAAAAAGTTTCCTAATAAATTCACCGCGCTCGCCCGAGGCAAGTTCGTGTTATCCTTTTTCACAAGTCTAACCTAACGTAACCAAAGCGAGACAAAAGAACAAGATGGCGAACAATCAGTGACCGCGGTGCATTTAATATGAGACCTTTTTAAAGCCAGGGTTCAATACGTATTTAACTTTTTTGTAATAACACCGGTTAAGTTTGGCTTTTCTACCTTACCTGATATTGCAGTTACTATTATTTGAATCAACTAATAAATGAATGTTCAATTGAGTACATAGCACATTTATATTTTAGTAAGTCTTATATTGACATTTTAATTTTAAATTAGATTTGAGAGACATATTGTATTTTTCTTTTCAATATCTTTAAGAATATATTGGTGTGCCCTATAAAAGTATGACAATTATAATTATTCATTTGTTATTTAAAATTGATCGATAAATTTGTCATAATAGTGTTATTTTTTTCTAAATGATAAAAGCTGTATTGAATATTCTACAAATATTGTAAATTGTAGACGTAAGGAGCGTGAAGTATCACGATAGAGATGTATAGATAAGGTATGACTTGTCAAAGGTAGGAAAAAAACGAACTGATATCCATATTTTGGATGTGAAACATCTATAGGCGAGGGTAAACCTGATTTTTGGCGTGGTTAAACGTGGCGACGCGATGCCCTGCGCAAGCGATTGCGCGCCATGTCTCTTGCCGCACTGAACTCGCATACCTATAGTGTATACAGTGTTGTTTACTACGTTACTCATGTGTTTTACATCTGCCAGGGGTCCCGGGACGACTCAATTGTTTTATTGATAACAATTCCTGGTCAACGCATATTAAACAAAAAAAAAGAAAGTCGGTTAAAAACAGAAGAGAATAATGTTTTTCTTTCGCCTATTCATATATAGATTTTTAAAGGATCAATTGCTGTTTACATTTATACAAGTATCTCGCTTAGCGTGTAGCTTGCAGTGGACGCGAATTGTATACACACGTTGTCCTTACAACCGCTCGTTCAAGGGTAAAGATTTGGTTTTGATGTCTGATGCAACCTTATAAAATATAGAGGAATTAATTAATACAATATCATGGCGGCACGTTTTGATGGTTATAAATTAAAAATTTAATATCGAACCTTTTCGGGACTGCTTCTGATATTTATCTATCGGTCTGTAACTTTTTTTTCTTTTCGCTTGTTGAATATGTATAATGATGTATGTATGTATATGTGATATTTCCAATTATTTAGATATTCATCTAAATTAAATATATATTTATTTCTACTTTATATATAAAAAGTGGCATGACTGATTTTGACGGGACTTTCAATGGCAAATACTGATGTTATAGGATGTAATAAGAATAGTTTCATTTTAGACAGCAGAAAATAGATATTATTTTATTATAAATAGATTAGTTAGACAAAAATGACTTTTTGAAGTGAAAATTTCTTTAGACGCGTTGAGCGATTTAAAAAAATATACATTTGGTAGGGAAAACCTTGCGGATTCGCGTCACCGATGACCTCGACATGCTGGTGACGTATTGCGCTTGCGTCAGACTAGCGACGCGTAGTATAGCGGCCTCTGTACACGTGATATTGATATTGTGTACTGAGCTTATGCAGCCTATCATATGTTTGATTAATAAAAATGTATATAATTTTTTCCCGGAGTGCCAATAGATGTGAAGTGACTACAAGATGCTAGATTGGTGTTACCAATTTCAATTTACAATATATGAAACTTAAATAATTCAGACTACACTTGATTTAAAAATTCAAATAAAAACCGTTATTCTATTGTTTTGTGTTTTCACTTATCACTGCCTCGATTTCTTTTTGTACTCATAAATATTACTCATAAATTGCAATATAATGTTCATATAAGAAGCAAACGCGGGCTGACTTTTTAATTTGCAAATTAGTCAATTAAAATCTTCACAATATAAGCTATTTTTTCTCCCTCTCCGCACTTTGAGCCAAATTTGCCGCCCTGGGCACTAGTTCCGAATGGCCTTTGAATGAATTACAATGCTCTGGCAGTTAACTCAAAATAATAAAACTTAAAATGATGACTCTGCAATGCATTTTAATTAATTGGATGCATCACAGATCCCCAACGAGATCAATTTCCCACTGGCACAATGCGCTTTGTGACATACACATGGACCACCAAGGCATGTCACTTCAAAATAAATCCCTACTAGCACGTAATTACTGCGACCGGTTTCTATAGTTACATAGTCTCTATGTTATTATACGTTCCGATGAACCTGCTCATATATCATCACGCCTTATATTATCGAGGCGGAATAAAAATACTAAACTATAATTATTTTAGAGAAGAAAAATTCGCAAAGTCACGACCAGTTGTCAAAGTGTCAATTGTTCGTAAAAATCTATTGATAACCTACGTTAAAATAAGTGGTCATCACTGGTGATTGATATTAGGTACATTTCGAAACGAATACTGAGATATTGTCAATCTCTTTGGAGTAGAAATACTGGAAGAGATTTTTTCGTATCGATTTTATATCTTTTTTCTGTTTAGTAGCTAGCAGCTAACTAGACAAACTTTATTATTATCAATTAAAAAAATTAAATGGTTCTTTTCTTTCTTTAAAATAAAAATATTAATGAATTATGGTAGAATTTTGACCACATATAAGCATGTATGGATAGATGTAGATAAAACGTTCCGTACCCTTTTCTCCCCTGTATCATTGCAATTTTATTTTTGTTTAGTAGCTATTGATGAGCTGTGATGTTACTAAGGCAATTTTTTTTTCAATGCCATCGACGATTCAGTTCCTTTATGTATTTATAGGTATCTATTCGTCATACTTTTTACTTACTACAATTTACAATATTTGCACAATAACAAACGAAGTTTTTACAAATAAAAGAAATACTTATAGGAGATACATACATATAACAAATAATACTACCTGCTAATATATTAACACTTCAATAAAACATTTAAAAAATGTACGCTTTATTATAGTCAATATTTACGATTTTAAAAATACAAAAACAGGCTATTATTAAATAACTATTGTAAATGGGAAATCCTTTGTGCATATTGAACGATAAACAAATATTCAGTGCCGATAAATCCGACAATATGGAAAAGTAAAAACCCAATATAAATTCGGGACGAACGATAAATGAAATTGAAGATGGCTTTTCATAATTTCCAAACGAATATATCGATTCACCATTAAATTTTTCAAAAATCTAAACGACACATCATGTGAATATCCATTGAGGCCGCCCGATATTTGGACTCCACCGCGGGGCGTAACCGGTATGAGACATAACTGAACCTACAGACCGTCATTTGCAATTACAATGGATAGTTGAATTTACTGCCGATAGTCGACATTGTGATACATAAATTGTATATGAAATAGATGCAGAATTAATTTTCATCATAACACATTCTTTTATGTTACAAAGTTTCAAGTATTCAGCAAGTTGGGTGTGAACATAAACAATCTATTCACGAGTTTACACTAAAACATATTATGTTGTATACAAAACATTTTTACCACAAAACGAAACTAACAACAACAGTACAACAATAAAATCATTTTCTAAGAAGTCACAACGACAGTCCAAAAGTGCATGGAGACGTTAACATTCCCCTTTGTTTAAATAACAAAACGGTAATAATTACTTCGTAAATGGAACTCCTTTCTGTCAATGCCATTATAGACAACAACAGCGAAATAGGATTTATTACTTTTCAAATTTCGAACGACTCTATGGAACGCGTTCGTGTATTTATTCTTTTGACGTATACATTTTTTTTTAGCTAAACAATAACGCGACTTTAAGGATAGAATGTGTACGGATGTTAGGGCAAATTACGACTTGATTTATTAAGTAAGGGCGGCGGGTAACAGGCGAAAAAGTAAATAAAATATGTTTCGTTTATTAAGCTCGGTGAAATGAATGTCTCAATTTTCGATGTAGGCCGTAACGTCCTCGGTTCTAATTTCGACGATTGTTCGTATCGTGTACTCTGTATGATTATAGCGATTCATTCATATTATTCTTAGTTTAGATACAATTTATAATATAAATACTTTTGTTCTATAGTTAGAACTACATTTATATATACAGAGTCTCGGCAACGACAGCTCCTTATGGTGATCCTATTTTATAACACGTAAATAATGGTATACAATATGCACAATTTATTCCTACAATAATGGGATATATACAAAAAGCAATTAAGCAGAAATAATTCAAATAAACACGGAGACAATCAGACAAACGGTACATGTATACAGACTGCTTTCAATTCAAACCTATTTGCTTGTAAATTCTGTTCAACACGCATATTATTGAAAAAAAAAAGTATTGACCGAAAATTAAAACTTTAATTAAAAACAATCTAGTCCTCATATCACGTAGATTCTGAATACTTTCGAAGATGCAACAGTACAACGAGGAATCATTATGAACTCTCCGATAAACATTATGCAAATATTGTCCATTCCGTTGCTTGCGAGTTGAGTCCCTGCCGCGGACGGCGCGCTGCCTGCATAATCATCCGACTTAACAAGATCGGGCGATGAGAATCTCATTAACTCTATATTTCTGCAACTATTGTCTATTCCACCGAGTTGAAAATAAAAAGAATTATGCAAGATTCAATAGAACTCAAACGTATCTAATAGTTATATCTTCGGGGATTGTTCTGAACAATTAAGTTCCAATTTTCGGAGGCTGACGTGTAAAGCTGATTAAAACTTAAGATAGTTATAGATCACGCCACCATGGTTTGACTGACGGCCACTTTCGCTCCAGAACACTCGTCGCGGCCTCCTTGGCCGCGGTTCAAGGTTAGGTCCGATCGAGCCCTAAACCATGGCGATAGATTGATACAGTGATATTGCGATCTTTAACTAGTTTGCAAATGAGAATGTATCCCACACAAGTGCACACCCACCGTAGGTTCGCATATAATGAAAGTGTTTTTTGCCGTAATTTCTTCGATTTTGACCAGAATGTCTTGGCGAAATTGTCACTTTTAAAATATATGTATGTATATTGGTATACAAGTGTGTCTTATTAATTTATGCGTGTATGATTAGTTAGCTAGCTTGGTTACCTCAGATCGATTCACGATGTTGCTTTCAAGGCTGAACAGCCCAAGTGAGGTTTGGTCACATTGAAGACCTTGAGCTTCTTGCAATAATATTGAGTATCTTAAGCGCTCGCTGTAAAAGCCTGTTAGGCCAAAAGACGAAAAAGGTAATTCGAACAAAAAACCTAATATTGCTGATAGAGGATTGAACAACAGATGCAACGTTACTGTTGATATATCTTCTTATTTAATATAAACTGTGGTCCAATCATATTAACACTAGACCATGTGTCCGAACCGTTCGTTTCCGACGCCCCTAAATTCTACCACTTCCCAAATTCTTATTTATAGCGGCGAAGACAGATTTTTTTCTATTAAACAAAAATCGTGGGTACGTTTTGAAATATCAACCCACTATGAAGCATCGAAACCTACGGAAGGGAACGCTTTTGTACACTAAAAGTATCATCAATATATAACAAAAAACCTTATCTGCTACGAATAAAGTTTAAAATTGTACGAGTTCTAACTACAGGTGGTTTTAAGTGGATGGATTCTACGGATTATGGAGTTTTTATTGGTGATATAAAACAGTTTTGAAACGATAAATGTGTCTTTTTTAAATATCATTTCGAGTGAAGTTTTACGTGGAATTATAATGTTAGCTACCATTTAGTCGGTTTTGGTCATTACGGTTTTATATAGCCACCGTAATAGGTTCAATTTTATTCGTACCTACTATTTGATGAATTAATAAACATCACAACGGAAATCCAACAGCACGGTATAATAGAAATTGTTAAATTATAAAGCCCAATGTAAGTAAAAGCATACAATTTAAAATAATTTCTGAAGCTTCGTCTAATCTATATGAATAAAATTATATAGACATGTGCTGTTGTGCGTACATTATGCAAATTACTATTGGATAGATTTCGATCAATTTTTTTTAGGTTTACTTTTTAGGCACATAAAGCTAATAAACTTTAAAAAAACCTACGCTTTCTAAGCGTAAGCAGTACGTGTTCGGCGATAATGTTCTTTTGCTTTGGAGAAGTGGGGCAAACGGTGTGGGCGTATGGAGAGGGAAAGTAAATGAATAACTTTTTTACACAAATGTATAAACAAAGTATATTTTCATTAAAATATATCGTTAACAAAACAAAAAGGATTGTGTGGTTTTATGAAACCACGGCAAAAGTGAAACTTTTTTTCACACTATAGACATTAATACTAATAATAATCTATACACTACACGGTCAGCTGCTGCGAACTATAGGCGCCGCCATATTGGCCCTGGCTGCTCTGACGAGCGCCTTTCACTTTATCCCTACTCCGCGGCCGACCATCACGCGACATGCAACACACAGACGAAAAAGTTTGAGACGATGTAATAAAAGTTTCACAGAGAGAGTCGCGGGTATCAAGCTAGTATTGAAATATTTATGCTTAGAATATGACTAATATTATTTTGGTCATAAAATTGTAACATGACAATAAATCGACAGAGTGCCAATATTTAATTGAAGAAGGCGTTACTTTGCGGAAATCCATCATTAAATATTATAGTCAACGTTACTTTGCACATCCGCCTTGAATTGATTGGCCGCTACCACGTCTTAGTGCAACAAAAAACCGTTTTATTTTATTTGTGCCACGTGTACTTGAAAAATATAATCGGAAACTAGTAATAGGACGCGTTTTTAATTACTTTTTATTGTTTTAGTTACTAATATTTCGCTCTTTCTATTAATATCCTCAGAATTCACTTTTGATGTCATAACGTCTTATAAACCGGTGAACGTCGGCTGCACGTACGAAAAAGCATGACTCATTGTCACGTTCCGCCTGAGCCGAGCGTGCAAGCGACAGCGCGGAACAAGCGATAGAGAGACGCGATCGGCCTAAGCGTTCGGCATGTGACGCATCTATCTCTCGTCTACTACATCGGCCGATGCGTCCGAGTAGTTACCACGTAAAATTATCGTCCGTAAACCGATTTTACAGACAACCAATTTTTCAGTTACAACTCACCCATATAAAATCAAACGGTTTTTGTTGCTTTATAATATTGAAGTGAAACTTCTTTATCGGCGTTGGAAAAAATTTACCGTCACATTTTTCCGTTACGCGCCATCTTTTTTGTATTCATGTCTATGATAATAAAATCCTTTTGTTTAAACTTTATCTAATTTTACTTTATTTTTTAATATATTAATGAAATTGTTTGCCATAAAGAAAGAAAGGGTTTTTTTTTTTTTTTTTGTTTTTTTTTTTTTTTTTTTTTTTTTTAACCAATTTCTGGAAAGTTGCATATAGATCATTTTGCGAAAAATAAGGCCTTAAACAAGTTTCACTTCTTACGTCTGTACACTAGTACACGCACACATTTTTTTTATAGAGTACCAATAATATGTACGCTTACTTAGGTACTATAGATTCATTATATTATGTGAACGTGCAATGCTAATAGTTGCATTGACGTCACAAGTCACAACAAGTCGGGTCGCAGAATCGCATACCCCGTGTGAAGTCACGCGTGCGAGGCGAGACGTCAGGTTTAAGTCGATGCCTTTGTAGGCCATTGTAATAAAATATGTTTTGACATATCAACACTGCATTTAATTTCTATATACCTGCTTTTATAACTCTCTTACATGTGATAAATTCACTATACGTAATAATATTTTTACCTAAAATCCGACCTAAATGCGATATATACGAACAAATGCGAATGATACAGTGTTGGTTTTTTTGTTATGCTCCATAAAAAAGACATAACCTATCTTTTATACAGACAAAAGTACAGTTCCTGAGGTATAAGTCAAACGTTCAAAACGCGAGCAAAGTCGTAGACAACAGCTAGTTATCACGGATTATCTACGTTACATTCATAATTAGCCTGTGAGAGACCTACTGTACAATCACCACACGCCAGCCCACGACGTATTGGCGATTGCAAACTCTGAGAAATCCACAGTGTTTCCCCACATACAGTAGTACTACAAGAACATTTCTCAGGTTCAGGTTTCCTCACGATGTTTTCCTTCACCGTCAGCCGATAGTGTTACCAATTTAAATTAGTAAATGTAAGCGAATTCCGGAATATTCGTCGGTACATGCCGGGGCTCGAACCCGCGGACATCGGATTGATATTCCACCGGTCAAACCCAAGACCAGGGGTTCTTAAACTTTAAAGATAACGGAACACAAACCAAATACCTTTTATTTTATGGAACCCCATATCAAATGATTACAAATCAACATTGAAATGTATATAAGATCATTTTTTTTTCTAAATGTGTAATATAATTGTAACACATTATTCGTGCATTGTCTCTGGCTACGTGCGCTGCTGGGCCATACGTAGTCCGGGCTGAATGCTTGCTAACTACCTACCTATTTACATAAAAGTAATGAGTCCTTCTCATCACATATTCTGCGCTATTTCAAAATAATATTTGTAACCGTGGTATTATTTAATAGCTAATAACAAATTATTTAGTCGGAATCCTGATGACTATTCTACGGAATCTTTAGGTTCCGCGGAACACAGTTTGGGAATCCCTGCACTAGACCATCACGACTAAAGTCTTACTTTACATTGTTAACTAATAAAGAATAAAATATCTATCTATCTATCTATACTAATACTAACATTATAAAGAGGTAAAGTTTGTGAATTTGTGAGTTTGTGACGTTGTTGGGGGTACTCTCAGGAACTATTGGTCCGATTTGAAAAATTCTTTCAGTGTTATATATCTCATTTATCGAGGAAGGTTATAGACTATACATCATCACGCTAAGACCAAGAGGAGCGAAGCACGAATGAAGAATGTTTAAAAATCGGGGTTTTTTTCCTCTTGAGAGATTCCGCTGCGTGTTAGCGTTAGCCCAAAGTAACTATTCCACGCGGACGAAGTCGCGGGCAGAGGCTAGTATGCTATAATATGGTTGTATATTTTTTATTACCATTTATTTGCCTGTACTTTCGCTCGCTTTAGTGTAATTTGGAGCTATACCGCGGGAACAGTTATCTCTTGTATCTGTATGGAAAGTACCCTTTGTCCTCTTTTGTACTACGATGTACAAGCAAAATTTGATGATAATATGATTGAATAGTTAGGACTTTGTAAACGTACTAAACAAACTCAGATTCAGATTTATGATGTTAGTTAAAATTTATAATAAGTATTATTTTCCAATTATATCATATTAAAAATTAACTTCCAAAATTATGTAGAACATTACATAGTATAAAACAAAGTCCCCTACCGCGTCTGTCTGTCTGTCTGTTCGCGATAAACTCAAAAACTTCTGAACGGATCTTCATGCGGTTTTCATCAGTGGATAAAGTAATTCATGAGGAACGTTTTGGTATATAATTTGTCAAGGTTTTTTTTATTATTAGGGCGGGACACCGTCCGCCGGACCCGTTAGAAATAAATAAAATAGAAATGTTGATATAGTCATTTTTTTAACCTTCATACTAACCCTTATGGATTTTGAAGGTGGTAGAGCCACGCTGTAGCTATTACTAGTATCAGCATGAATAGGTCGGTTCCACCCGGGGTAGTACCACCCTCTCACAGAACACCGACGTGAAGTAACAGTGCTTGCATTGTTGTGTTTCGTTCGGTCAGTGAGAGCGCCGGAGGCCCACCTCCTTTCCCCCTTTCTCTTCCCCTTTCTCCTTTACCTACCCCTCCCACATACACAGGCTGGCAACGCACTTGCGACTCCCCTGGTGTTGCTAGTGTCTATGGACGGTGGTGATCACTTAACATCAGGTGACCCACCTGTTCGTTTGCCTCCTTATGACATAAAAAAAAACTGTTTAGCATAACTACCACGTTGCTACTTTCAGAAAGTTGGCTGTGTCACAGTATAAATATAAGAGACAGTACGGAAACTACCTACAAACGCTCGAAAACGGCACATTTTCGCAATATTCGCATCGACGAGAGGTTTCAAAAGGTACGAGTAAAAGGTACGAAAAAAAACAAAACGTGTAAGCGTGTGGGCGTGCAGGTGTGTGTAGGTGATATGTGTAGTGTTTTTGCAGTGATGTAAGGTTTTGTGTCACTGTATCGCGCGAGCAACGTACACAAGGGCTCCACGCCGAGAGATCGCACCTCTGTGGACAGCACCGCGACAACCGCTTTGTAGGGGTCTCGTCGATGCGCATGTTTGTGTGAGTGTGCCGGTAAGATCGTTTGTAAGTAGTTTCCGTACTGTCTCTTATACAATGTGGCTGTGTATTGCTACAGTTGGTAAGATTATTCACATACGACGTCATGTCACCCGTGCGGAAAGCCACGCCGCGTTGCCACCAGACGGCACCGAAGACCCTCAATCGCAAGTAATATAACCCGTGAAGCCCCTAAAAACAGGTGTACATCGCGTGCAAGTTTACGCTCCGTTCCATTGCCGATGTTAACTAAAACTTTTACTTAGCCTTGAGTTTCATTAGTTAACTACTAACATTAACTTACTAACATTAGTTACTACTTATCGTCAATATAAGTCTATGTATCTGCTCACCGCTTGGTATTAATGAAATTGTATACTGCACATTTTTGAACTGAAACATTTTTTGGAATTGTGTGACTTGGATTTTTTTAAATGAAAAAGGGATAGCTATAAATGTATATATAGACTTTAAGGTGTGAGAGAATGAGATAGAATGCTTTTCTATATAGTTTCTCTATCCTCGAAGTATATACAAAAAGAAAGAGAGAGAAGCGTTGAAATCTATAGCACATTATTGACATCGTTAATATATATTAAAATATTACAAAATAATGTCGAAAACTAATGTCTACCATCTCCATAGTGTATTCATCTCATTTTCATAAAAATTAATCAGTACCGTTTGACTTCTACCGGGTATGAACTGCACGTGTTTTTTTTTTATAGAATAAATTCTTATACCCGCATCGTTCATCCGATTGAACTGCATCTTTATTGACGCTTGTGTGATAATTTCTAATTTAGTGTAATCAACGTATAGTAGATGGCGCGCGAGTCTGATAACTTTTCTTATAGTACCACTGCAAAGTGACTGCACTATACGTGTACTCGTCCTTACTGCACAGTACAATCCAAAAAGAAAAGCGATCATCGAGAGGTAGACAATCAATAAGTAGTTGCCACTGTTTTGGCAGCATGTACTGTTGTAGCGTCAATTAGATAATTCATCTATGTTTCGGGAAGAGTACATTTCTGAAGAAATTGTATCTCATAACCTTTTCGGTACCCTTGACAACGTGTAAGTGAAATTCCACAATGATCTCTTGACTAGTTAAGGTGTGAAAGCGTAATAAACAAACACACTGACCCTCGCATTTATAACATTAGCTACGATATCGTTTTTTTAGTTTAATTTTGGCAACCAATATTCTAGATTATTACTGCCATTATCGAGTAGGTAATAAATAATATTACAAATGTCTTGTGATCATTTCAATGTTCTAACGAGATGGCGGCTCCCTTGTTAGAACTTTCCAGGGAGATTTTATAGCATCTCGGAATTCATATTCCGTGGTATTATTTCTCATCCACTAGCGCACTATGTTCGAACTACATTACGGAAAACACCAGCAATATTACAGAATATAGACTCAAATAACACAAAATTATAAATCTATACCAATATTATAAAACTGGAGGGTTTGTTTGTTTGGTTGAATGCGATAATCTCAGGAACTACCGGTCCGATTTGAAAAATTATTTCAGTGTTCGATAGCTCTTTTATCGAGGAAGGATATAGGCTATAACATCTATATATAATCACGACGAATAGGATCGGAGCACCAATGAAGAATGTTTCAAAATCGGGCATTTTTTTCCTTTCGAGAGCTTCGACTGTATGTTAGTTAGCCCAAAGGAACTCCACGCGGACGAAGTCGCGGGCAGAAGCTAGTAAAATATAAAGCCCACTACATGACAGACGAAGTTCCCACAAAAACTCCGATATCAAAATTTACACATATCGTTCGCCAAAGATTCACACCTAGAACACAATCAGTGTCTCGTAAGTTAACGAACCGAACGGCCGTGATAACTGCACCGTAACCTAACCTCGGCAGCCTAACCGGGTTAAATCGTACACCCCAGGAGACCTAAACTAAATACAGGCTACGACGTCGTCTCACGAATAGCTTTATTACCGTCGAAGCCCGCCCGCGCTGCTGTGATTTAATTAATTCGAACTCGATCCTTCTTGCATCGAACGGGTACACCTCCATGATTGAAGTAATTTTAACCACGTTACTATTAGATTCAATGGCTGAGCGTTGATTAATTTATATACAGTACACGACTTCATTAGGACTTCATTCTAAGGAAAAATATTAGAGACTACATATTTGCTCGAGGTTTCGCACGCGTTAATATTGATTTGATTTATCGAACTGATTTATATAGTAACATCTATCTATATTAAAATTATAAAGCTGGACGGTTTGTTTGTTTGGTTGAACGCGCTAATCTAAGGGACTACTGTTCCGATTTGAAAAATTCTTTCAGTGTAAGATAGCTCATTTATCGAGGTAGGCTATAGGCTATATATCATCACGTTAAGACTAATAGGAGCGGAGCACCAATGAAGAATGTTTCAAAATCGTTTTTTAGAGCGTTCGCTGCGTGTTAGCGTTAGCCCAAAGTAACTAATCCACGCCGGCGAAGTCGCGGAAACAGCCAGTTTTACACATGCATATGTATAGAGATAAAATATATACCAACAATAGATAAACAAATGATTTTCACTCGTCTGAAGGCATTTTTAATATTAAAGTAGAAATGATTAGCCGCTGACGTTTAAAAGTATCATATTAAGACTAGGAGAGTTTTTGTGAGACTTTGGAGTGTCATGTAGTGGATTTTACTCTATATTGTGTAATATTCATGATGGAGTTATTACATAATATAGTTAGATTATTTCGCACAAGTGGATGGGAAACCACATACCACAGAGCATGGATTCTGACTTGCCACAAAAATTCCCCGGAAAGTTCTAACAAAGAGGGCCACCATCTTGTTAGAACATGAAATGATCGCAAGAATCTTGTAATATCATTACTACAATGGCAGTAATAATCGACTAGAAGATTGCTTGCTAAATATATATAAAAAAAGACTAAGGCAATAAACTATAAGATACTGGCAAATGTTCCTGCAGCACTGTTGAATTAAATAAAAACTTAAACGCAAACAGCTGTCAGTGACAATACCGACAGATCGGTCTCCAGTATGCGAATTAATCTTGTAAGTGCGTACAAAAGTTATTGAAAAGAAGCAACGGCAATGGAAAGCGACGCGACGGTGCAAGGTCACAGCGACTAGATCCATCACTACGGGACTCTGTGGTTTTTGTGACACACCGATCATTTTTTCCTTAAATTAATAACTAGGTCATACCATCAACTTTACTTACTTTTTAAACTTAATTTAGGTAGTTTATTTCAATACCTTTTTGCACCACTAATAAGGAATATTTGTGAAATTCGGTTGCTTTTTGGTAGATATAATTGTCTAAACATAATAATAATGGTCACATATCGGAATCAACCGATAGATTATATCATGTGTATTAACACATTTTTTATTTTAAAAAAATCGTTTTGTAACAAATGTAATTTTCAGGGTAGCTTAAGTACTCTCGCCATGGTAAGTCCAAACCTGTATTGAATTTACAACTTCTCTAACAGCCAATTGGCTGTAAACGGTCGACGTTGTTTATCTACTGTTCTGTACTTACTATTGGGTTGCGTGCGATCTTTTTGAAGACGCAAAAATTGACTGTCACGCTAATCTTATTAAGCACATGATTAAGGTTATAATCTCACTGTTTGTAGAACATATATAATATACATTTTGATGAATACGACCAAACGTTTCCCTTTCTATTTTATTAAGTTTTGTTAGATCGCGTTTCCGATAGAGGCGTTTACAATAAATTGTCAATTATAGTTACAGACTAAATTTAATGAACACTATAATTAACCCCTCGGGTTCCGAATAAGGATATAAATCTCAAAATGGCGGATGCTATGTTTTTAAATATCTAGGAAATATTTTAAAATATAATTTTACATTACATAATTTCTTATAGTTCAATTTTTTCAAATGTTGTAATAAATACGGTATTTTTCCCTCGAGATTCGAGGGATTAAAAAGAATTGAAATCAGATGCTGGCAACTTTCCATAGAACGATTTATGGATAGAGAGCTGCTTTTTGCACATGGAAACCCTATACTGGAGACTCACCCAATACCGGACAGCAGAGACCAGGTTATATCGGATACGTAACCTCTAAAACTCCACGCTGTTTCTCAACACCTTTTCGGTCGAGAAGCGAGGAAGAACCGTCTAATTTTAACGCAGCTTCCGTAATAAACGTGGGAATACTATTTTCTACTATTTCAGAATCATACAAAAACACGTACAACTGACAGTAATCATATATTTCCATCTAAGTTAAAATGGAACCCTGAATTATTTTTCCAATCTCCGTCGCCGTCTTGTGAAGGCACCTCTTCCTCAGATTCCATCGTGAGGAACGGTATCCACCTTTTGAGCATGTCGTAATGTGGACTCATCCAACGCGGCAGATCCATCATTTCGCTATCCTCTGTCACCAGGAACGTTGAAATTCTCTCTGCATTCTTTCTCTGAAATACATTAGTGTCAGTCACTCTGTTGAACTGCAGACCGCGTAAGGAGTATCAAATGACTCGAACATACGAGGCGTATTCTAAGACCACCTCCATCATTATAAAGGTCATTGGCTCAGCAGCACACAGTACAGTAAACAACTTTCGCAACTGCATCTATCTTTTGCTATGAAAATTTCTTTCGACGCATAGAACAGCGAACGAAAGTGATAACGTCATGTTCGGGTTGGGAATGCTGATTCTGTTTCACTCGGCTCCACTCGACAACAACAACGTTTACTCTCTGACAACTAGTGGATCGTTCCAATAATTACGTCTTTATTGTTACATAATATCTGTTTACTTATAACTAGTCTAGTATTTCAAGTGTATATATTGTACTTATTTATTTAACTACTAGATGTACCCGCGACTCCGTCCGTATGGAACCTAATGTAATAAAACAGTGACTACGAAAATCGTCTGAATGTATTAAGTTGGTTTTATCATGAATGCAATACTTTAGCAGTGATGCGTGTTGAAACAAACAGTCAAACAGATAAACAGACACACATTTCTAATAACAATGATTGAAATGTATTTTATTACTTACTAGCCGTGCCTGCGACTCCGTCCGCATGCAACTTAATATAAAAAACAGCGACTAATAAAATCATCTGAATATAATCTACCTTTCTCTCGTACTTAACTCGAGCCGTCATTCAAATTACAATAACTTTTGATATAATGGACCGATTTTAATGAAACAAAGACTAAGTCGCTCTCGAAGATATGGTCTATCTATTATCTATTATCTGAGTTTTTATTATGAACCCAGAACTTTAGTAGTGATGCGTGTTCATACAAACAGACAGACAGACAGACATGTCTAAAAATGATTGAAATGTATTTCATTACTTATTCCTACAACACCTGCAACAATTTTTTTTACGAAAATCGAAAAAGTGCAGACACGTCAGATTTAGATTCTTATTATATTTAAAGACACACATTGACCAGTCTATATGTACTTTAAGTTAATTCAGTTTTATATATATATATATCGTATCGTATCGTGTAATCATAAGCACATACATACTTCCTCTTTGATAATTTAGCGTTAGCGCATGACTACAATCTCATCTAATGCTAAATGAACATATAGCGAAAGATGGCAAAATTTTAAGCTTAGGGAAACTGACCCAATAGTATTGCCCAAACACACCTATATGTGTTGGCGATAGATTTTTAACACTACGGTAATACTATGGAACAAATTCCTTGCTAATTCGTCCTTCCCTCTTTCATATGACATAAATTCATTTTAAGTGTTAGATACATTTATGCAGGCGTGCATGATAGCGACTCAGGAAGAATTGTCAACCTCTCTGTAGTCGTTGCTGTTAGTAAACTATTTACTTTGTTTACCATCAGGCATAGTGGTGACACTTTTTCATGTTACGATATACATAAACCGTCTTAAAGTAGAAACAAATAAAACAGTACTTTACCATGGCTTTTATTTTTTTCTTCGCTGATGAACCGGATCCTTTATTTTTCTTTGGTTTAAAACTGAACGGATATGAAACTGTCGACACTATGAGCATCAATATAAGTAGAAACACGAGCTTCTTCATTATAGCGACTGACGTAGGATTTTCAAATGAATCAGTTATAATATTTTAATCCGCATAATAATGGCTGTATTCTCGAGTCGTCGACTTTTATTCGACTTAAGTCATGTACGTTATGTTGGTACGAAATAATTCTTCTCAGAACTATTAATAGTTGCAAGTCTCAGTATATTTTTCTTATTTACGTTAATAGAATATGTATTGTTTACATCGTTACATTTAATAAAAATCATTTTTACACGGAAAGCAAACCATGGTACTAAAACGCGTCTGACCTCAAACTGTTATGACGACAAATATGTCGAAATTAAAATTTATACCTCGAAGATTCCTCATAGCATAAAATTATAGTATATAAAATCTTTTATTATAGTTTTAGTTTATTGTATGTATCTCATACTAATAAACACTTGAAAGTGTATTCAGATTTAACTATATGATTGAAATACATATATTAAATTACATGCATCTATGCATCTTGGATCGGATTAAGTTTAAACTTTGCACACTTATTGTTGGAAGTTATATAACGTATATAATTTCTGATAATGAATTGTCAATATATGTAATGACTGTAATGATAGAAGGTGCCGCAAGTCGTTTCAGCAAATTTGCCTATTACGTATATCTTTGCGGCGATTCCTATATACTCGAATTAATATAACACTGAAGCTGAGGAAGGATCTAGGTTTTCTGTAGGAGTTGGTTTCACTCTTAATCCAGATATTACGACTGTTTGTGTAGAAAGTATTTTCATGTGAACGAAGTCGCGAACATCAGCTAGTTATATTATATAACAGAAACGTAGTAACGTGCAATAATATTAAAAAAAATGTATTGCACAGTGTATTAATTAAAAAAGAAAGAAAAAATATCATTTTATCTATTTTGATTTTATTATCGCACAGTTTTGTCGAACAAGCCTTATTAGGGACCTTATTTATAATAACATTAGATTATTACGTGTTTTTGTTTAGTTCATTCCTTCACTTTAAGGAAATATATATCAAAAATACGCAATAACATATCCTATGTGCCTATTTCTGTTATATTGTAATATTAATTCGCAATTAAATAGTTTATTATTACTACAAAAGTAGTCATATTTGACGTGTTAATATTTTTTTTTCTATATTTATCCCCGGGTCCATCTGACTATAGGTGACTATAACAGACATCATAAACTATAATAGGCGAAAATCAAACACCTAGGCTTACGTTTAACAACGGAGTTTTTGAATGATCACCGTGGTACCCCACATATATCACCAATTACGCTTCTGAGCCGTGTGGCATGATACCCAAAGTGACATGGACATTCACAGTTCTACCTTTCTTGGCAATGCTCATTTCAAATCGTGCGGCCAGTAGATTCTTGGTCCTCGGACTTCTCATGTCACAGCACACGGTCCACCTGCATTAATACCTCGTTTGTATTTAGTGTATTTTCAAAATGTATTATGCATCTAATGGCCTAATGGATTTGCTCCTAATGGTCGTAGCGTGAGGTTAGATGGATTATAACTTTCCTTGGAAAATCTATACTAATATTATAAAACTGTTTCTGCTAAAAGAGTTTGTTTGCTTGAACGCGCTAATCTCATGAACCACTGGTCCGATTTGAAAAATTCTTAGTAGTGTTAGATAGCTTATCTATCGAGGAAGGCTAGCCTATCATCACGCTAAGGCCAATAGGGGCGGAGCAACAATGAAGAATGTTTCAAAATCGGATTTTTTTCCACCTTTATTAATATAAGCGACATGTAGGTACCTAAAACAGTTCCTTAACGTGCGTATTATTTAAAAAAATATTTTCATTTTTTTTTTACGTAAAAGAAGTCGCGGCTTAAAATTAACCTTAGTGCAAAGTGACTATTTCCACGCGGACAAAGTCGTGGGCAGAGGCAAGTAGTCTATAAAACGCAAAAATAACATTTCAAACCTGAGTCCTAATCCTAGATATTAGCCGGTTCAAACAACAAAAAAACAATACATATAATTGAAGTTTTAATGTTATATGTGACTCATCAAATTCCATTAAAACATTCAGATTCAGTACCGCATTTTAATATCCATATTAAGTTACAATAAAAGTTAAAGCAAACAAATCCGAGCAGACAACTAATAGGTACGAGACCCCATAAACGAAGAAAGGAATATACGTTCAAACGTTAAACGGTAATAAATGAAATAGGAATAAATATAAAAAAACCTCATAACGAGAGTCAACGGTCATAAATAGCAATAAGCTTACGATAACCGCTTTAGTAACCGATAACATTTGAGACGTTACAAAACAAACACGGCGTAATGTAAATTTTGTAAATACAACAATCTAAACGCTCGCTTATTACGTATGAGAAGGAAAAAAAAGAACACCAACAACCAATAAATATATAGTTTCGTAATCCGACAAATGGAAAAAGATGTTAATAAAATAGTAACGTATGATAATGGTGGACGGTGAGCGGTCTCTCTTACCCCCCGTGGTTATCTTTAACTTAAGTGAACTACGTTAAATACAGGTATGTATTTTATACATTTCTTATTATTGAAGTAATACTTCTGAAGCTGGTGAATGCGTGACGAGAGTGTTACGAAAACGTGTGATCGGGCGAGGCGAACGCAAGTTGACATATATAAAACAGCGAAGATAGAAAGAGAGAGAGTTGCGTTTCATATTATCAATGAATAAATATAATAAACTTATATATTTGTAGAAAATTTATATATGTATATGTTATACATGCATGGACATATATATCATTACATAGTATAAAACAAAGTACCCTACCGCGTCAGTCTGTCTGTCTGTTCGCGATAAACTCAAAAACTACCAAACGGATTTTCATGCGGTTTTCACTAGTGGATAGAGACATTGATGAGGAACATTTTTAGTATATAATTTGTCAAGGATTTTTTCATAATCAGGGCGGGACAACGTCTGCCGGGCCCGCTAGTATATATATATATATATATATATAGATGGAGCTACAGAAGTTTTACTTCAGTCGTGCGGTCTAAAGCACACTCGTTTTATTAAAGTGAATACTTCTTTAAGACTGTATTTTTAGGTAGGTAGGTAGGAAATATAATTCCGCGTCGTGATATGCTAGTAAGCGTGACCCATATCGCTTACGCGGCTTACGTCAGACTAGCGACGCGCCGTATAGCGGCCTGTCTACATTATTGTTCGGAGTGTCAATAGATGTGAAAACTGGAATAATGTTAATAATTCAGTATATAAATTTAATAATTCAGTGTATAATTAATTTAACAATTCAAAAAAGAACACAGTTATTCCATTGTTTTGAGGTTTCCCTTCTGCCGGCAGTCCTTATCGACTGCTTTAACTGTTTTTTTTTAAGTTTTCATTTTCGTTCTTAATGAATATAAACGTTTATTACACAAACAATCATCCTTTTCTTGAAAAAAATCTTAATAATACATTTTATGCTTGATTATGCCATATTAATTTCCTATCCCTTTACGCATATTACCCATAGAATTA
Source organism: Antheraea yamamai (assembly GCA_036509395.1). Classification (NCBI taxonomy): domain Eukaryota; kingdom Metazoa; phylum Arthropoda; class Insecta; order Lepidoptera; family Saturniidae; genus Antheraea; species Antheraea yamamai. Next base: position 10,688,965 of record AP028450.1, read on the forward strand.
TAAAACTGCTTGCATTTAGAGACTGATCGCAGCTTTGTTACTCTATGATACCTTTACAAAATAATTTTGATGTTTCACATGTGCCAGTCGTCTCGCGACTGCTCACAATTGTTTTGTTGTTGCATACTTCATATCATTTGATCACAAAGTAACCCGATGTTAAAAATTACGATGAGGTCTAAGATGGTAAACACGCTAGACCTAAATAGAGACTGACTCTCAAATACAGCTGCCGGAGCACACATATAGGGCTTAGAAAGATCCCTAACCCCATACTATAGTTTTATCACATTTTCCTTCACGAAAAGTTCCAGTTCATTCGCAAAGAGTCAAACCTATATAAATCGATGCGGTGTTCTAAGACGCTAATCACTGAGCTATCATCGCTTCAAATATTGTACATAAATAATACAGATATATAGAATAATAAATAATTTTGTAGGTGGTAGAGCCACGCTGAAGCTATTATTACTGGTTTCAGCATGAATGGGTCGGCTCGCTCGGGGTAGTACCACCCGACCCACAGAAAACCGACGTGAAGTAACAGTGCTTGCATTGTTGCGTTTCGTTCGGTCAATGAGAGCGTCGGAGACCCACCTCAAAACCCTTCTCCATTCCCCCACCCCCAAACACAGGCTGGCAACGCATTAGTGACTCCCCTGGTCTTGTTAGTGTCTATGGACGGCGGTGATCACTTAACATTAGGTGACCCGCCGGTTCGTTTGCCTCCTATGATATAAAAGAAAAAACATATTTTATATACATGTCAAAAATCGTTTGTGATTCGTGCCTACATTTTATATGTGTACAATTTACTATTTCTTCTCTTGAGCTTACACCCAGTAGCTATAAAGTTTTACAATGTGCGCATCGTCGCGATACCATACGATAACGCGTTAAAACGAGAAATCGTAGACATAAGCCGAACGTGATACGATAAGTAAACCACTACCTTTACAGTATCTTTTACTTACTTTTTTATAGCCAATAACTATTGAAGCTTAAACAGTCAAGTGGACTTTTTTTGTATCATAGGCGGTAATCGAACAGGCGGGTCGCCTGAAGTTAAGTGATCACCATTGTCCATAGACACTTGCAACATCAGAAGACTTGCAAGTGCGTTGCCAGCCTGTGTTTGGGGGGAGGGGAAAGAGGGGACGGGGAGGGGGAAAGGGAATTGGGCCTCCGGCGCTCTCACTGACCGAACGAAATGCAACAATGCAAGCACAGTTACTTCACGTTACGTACGTACGTACGTTACTTGTAGATGGTCTGTATGACGTTGTCATGGTTGACATGCAATATGACGCCATCCAGAACCACAAGAATCAGCACGGGTGACAGTAGGCATCCTTGTCTCACACCAGAGTACACGCTAATTCTCTCCGAAATCAACCCATCATGGCTTACCTTGCATGAGTAGCTGTCATACGCAGACTTAATCAGGTTAATGATTTTGGAGGGAACACCAACCTCTGTTAATCGCGCCCATATCGCAGACCAATGCTGCGTATCGAAAGCTTTTTCAAAGTTGATAAAAAGAGAATAAATCTCCCTTTGAAATTCTGATGCCTGTTCCATTATTATGGAACAAAGTATTAATTTGGTCTATACATGACCTTCCAGGTTGAAAGCCTGCCTGCTCGCGACGAAGTAGTGGTTCAACAGCTTTTGTAAGGCGCTTCGAGATAATCCTACACAATACTTTCGAGGGGATGGACAGTAAGGTGATTCCTCTCCAATTGTTACACTGACTTAAGTCACCTTTTTTCGGCACGGTTACCAGAAGAATTGTACTCCATTCATCTGGCCACTCCTCTTCTTCCCAGATCTTCTTAACAAGAGGAGTCAAAACTGCCGCCACTGTAGCCACATCCGCCTTAAGGATTCGAACCTTAAGTAGTAAGTAATAGTAGTAACAAGTATAATAACATATTAACATTAATTTATTAATATATATATGTATGTATATAGCCGTTATTGTAAGTGATAAACGAGAAGTAGCGACGCGATAATAATTTTTAACGTATTCCGGAATCCTGGGGCCTCGAATTCGCACCTGGAACCCACCGGTTAACACAGCGTGTGATATGTTTTAAATTTAATGTTTCTTAAATTATAGTTCTCTAAGTAATTATGAACTGACTAATTGGTTTCAAATGTTTAATGGAAGCGACAACGACCTGTATATCTATGAATTCCCTATTTATGTGTAGATTGATAAGCAAAAGTAATTATCGAGTTTAAACATATTTTTCTTCTAATGGGAAAAGTTTATTTGACAAGTCAAATATTCAGAACAGCTGGTCTTAATATGCGATATAATTAAAATTATTTATTTAAATAATTTATAACATATATTATATAGGTAACATGTTTTTATTACATCTACTTCTAGTTTATAAACAATTAAATTATACACCGGGGTTTCATTCTCATTTGTTTTAATGTTGATCCGGCTTTGTAACTAACACGTTGACATAGGCATTCATTGTTCGGTCATTCGTGTTAACTATCGGTACTCGTTCTCGCATTCAAACGAATAAAAAAAAAAAAGTGTGTGTGTACTTATGTACACGCGTTAGAAGTTACACTTCTTTGGAGTAACAACATAAAAATCTTTTCAAAATTTTTATCTTTCGCCTTATTCTACGTTTGTAGAAAATACGACACTAACAATAGAAAAAAGGTATTTAATACATTGAAAGTTTTAATACAAAGAAATACAAACAACAAATACAAAGAAACAAAATGTTGACTATAGCTAACTTCAGGATGGCGGCTTTTCGTGACGGTGTGCGCGCGCATCGTAAAAATTTACTCTCATCGTTTTTCTCTAACGCGCCAAAAGAAGTATAACTTCAAAAAGTCGAGGCAGTCATAAGGACTGCCGACAGGAGTGAAAACTCAAAACAATGGAGTAACTGTGTTCTCTTTAGAATTTTTAAATGAATTATACCATGAATTATTTAAATTTCATAATTTTTGTATCGAAATCATTAACGTTAGTCTGGTTTTCACATCTATTGACACTCGGAACAATAATTATATACAATTTTATAGAGTTTATTAATCAATGAAACATATGATGTGCTTGCACAATCTCAATACAAAAAAAATCAATATTAGACGTACACCGTACGTACACACCGTACACACACCGCTATAATACGCGTCGCTAGTCTGACGCAAGCCGCGCAAGCGCATTACGCTCGGTCACGTTTTACAAGCATATGTCATGTCATGACGCGAAATCGTAACTTTATCTCCTGCCAATAATACCACTCAAAGCGCCTAAAGAATCATAAAAAAAAACTCTTAATGTTTATAATATTGTATGATAGATTCATAAAATTAGGGTTAATCTAAAAAACGTGTACCTATAGTTCTGTTGACAAGTGATTTTACTATACCTTTAATAGCTTCAAAAAATCTTATACCTATTAATCACTGTTTAAGGCCTCAAAACTTAAGATATTAATTATAAATTCTGCGTAAAGTATACGGAGGGAGTAAATATGGCATATATGTTCGAGTATCATTTTTCGCTCTCGATTGTTACTAGATTTCGAACATATTAAAATCTGTTAGACTGGACTTTGCTCGCGGCTTCGCTTACTGTAATGTAGATTATAAAAATAACATAGAGTCCATGTTACTCTTTGATAATGTAGCATTACAAAGGTAAAAGAATCATTAAAATCGGTTAATTAAAATATATTTGGAGTTTATTCACTACAAACAAAAAATCACATATTTTCTTTTACAAAAGTATAATAGATAACTATAAAGCTATATAAAAATATTTGAGAATATATAAATAATATATAAGCGAAGTTTTTTTAATGAATTAAAAAATATAATGACTAAGTCATTATTTGCGTAACACAAATTCCGTGAAAAGTTTCAGAAACCATTTTTTCGCAATGTATTCAAATTTTCTTCTTAATAAATATAAGGAACCGGTTTTATGTACGGCCGTTTAATGTTAAACGAAGCATACCGTGTTTCAAGATAAGTAGATAACTGATATGTACACGAGTATATATAATACATATAGGTATTTAATATCTAGATACTTGAATGACAATTATGCTCATCACACAAGCCAGTAATTTGCAGGGATAGAAGTATTACTGTCGACATAAAAGTAGGGTTTACTGTCAGTTTACCATGAGGCCGATCAATATATAGGTATATTCGTCTCTCGTCTAGGCTTAGAGTATGTAACAATAGACATTGTTGAATGCAAGTTTTAGTGGCAATTGATAATTTTCTTCATTTGACATCCATAGTTTTCATTCGTACAATTTTAGTTTTATTATATTGCTTACCTCAGTTTTTATATATAGTATCATTTAGATTATACATAGGTATTTCATTATGCTTTCCATAAGTGCTAAGCAGCAATGACAAAATTTCACAGCCGTAAAATGTATATAGAAGTTAAGTAGCAATGTAAAGAGATCTCACGATAAGATTCAGCCAAATCCTGTCTTTCCTATAAAACAACATGAGGACAAAGCCGCCGGCAAAAGCTAGTCACGAAATAATCGCATGCAGGGATACCATAAAGTAAAATTTCCACTCTTTAACTGCCGCATAAAACGTTTTAATAACAGAAAATTGCGAGGGGCAGCGACCTAACAGAGGCGGCAAAACTTCGCTCGTTATGTCCCTTAGTACGTTTACCTAACAATTTCATAAAATCGCTAATTATACGCTACACCTAACTCCGACAAAGGGTGATGCCTTATTTTTCTCTAAAACACCGTCCCCGTAACAATATTCACACTTATGTCTACGATTATAAAGTTTAAACTTCATTGGATACGTCATCCACATCTGTCGTTCTTCATTCGGTAAACCATAACAAATATATTACGAAGGATGTTCACATGCAACTTTTTCTTCGGAACAAAATAGATTTACAAATGATCAACGCAAACGATAAATCCCTTAATGGCCTCAATATTAAAGTCGATATTCCTCCAAATGTGTATAGTTTAAAACACAATGCTCCTTTGGGCTTCGGGACACGCAGTCCATTCACTCGATGTTTGGATATCCGCCCTTTTTTCGACGCCAGATGTATGAAAGTGGGCCCCATTGTGAACGAAACTCGACCGAGTGCCCAATTATATTGTTAATATATACGAAATATTAAGCTTTGAAATCTTACACGGTACGGCAGGAATAATAAGCCATTATGGGTTATGTATGGAAAGTTTAGCAGGAGAGCGCGGCGCGGTGTCAAATAACATCGCAAATAAAACATACAGAACAAAGATTCTCTGATTTGTGAATAGTGTCGGAAGGTGGAACTCGTGTCACTCGACGGCTAATTGAAGGAAACTTTTTAATCGAGTGTAATTAATGGATGTTGATTTAGTGGCTTCAAGCGTGGGAGTACACACACCTACACAGAAAATAAAACCAACTGAAGTGTTATTTATAATAAAACGGCAAAGCGTGTGCTCAATGGAATTTTTTATCGAAAAAACTTGAGAATATACTATTTTTAACTGCCCTTTAGAATGAATTGTTACGAATCTTTTCTTAGCTATTACCCACGTTACGTAAAGTAATGTATTCGGTACTCCTGTGCCAAAATTCATGCTCTCAGACCAAAAGGTTAAAAGAGCGCGTTATCCATTGGTTACTCTTAAGAATTTAATACAGTAAATATGTTACATTATTAGACATAGGTATTAAAAATGCTTTCGTAATAGACTGTCGTAAAAAGGAATAAATGCAGTCTCATATGTGAACGATGGTGACGTCTGGAATTGACACCCTCTCTCTGCACATCCTTAAAAACGATTGTAATGTTAATGTATCTTAAATATATGCACCTTATAATGATAAACCCGATTCAGTTTCTTGACGATTCTTCTCGATGACTGGTTTGTTTTCCAATCCGATAGTAGTTTTGAGATTCATAAGCGCCTTGTTAGGGCCTAAACGGAATAAAATAATTTTGTTTTTTTATTATTATTATTATTATGATTTTATAGGTAGTTTTTATCACTAAATTACTAACTATTTTATCACTAAGCACGACAAGCATCTATAGATATGTTCCGGCAGCCTGTGCTCCTCTGGGTTTAGCGTGGTAAACACCTTAGCGTACATTGTCATTTAATATGAAATTAGATTTTTGTGCAACGCTAAAATCTAGAAAGAATGAAAAAACATACTTTTCGCTTTGATACCTGTATTTTTTTATCTTACTAACGCTGTTGGTTTGGAGTGTCCTCACAACTTGACCAAATTTGGTGGCAGGCGCAGAAAACGCTCATTATCTTTTTTACAGGTTACTGTTGTATTGGTAATAACCGGTAACAATATTCTATTGACCTAAAGTTAGTGTATAAATTTAAAACAAACTGAAAAGTGGTGTTGAAATATTAAGCTACCTACGCGTTAACTTAAGGATTTAAGATTAACATAGATATGCAAGAGATTGTAGTGAAATTATTAACAACTCAATTTGTAAAACAATTCTACGGACCCAAATCGAAAAGTCGTGGAATCGATAAAATAAAGAGAGGATCTCCTAAGAAAAATTTAAGGTCGAGTAATTGAATAAATAGATTTTAGATTAAAAGCTTCTCTGCGGAGGCTTTTTGGCCTGCGGTAACTCAGTTTACAATATCAGACGCATTTCAACTTTATACCGGCGTTCTAGTTAAAACGACAAGCTGCGTTATATCCCTTATTGTACCTTGAACACTAGTAGTTTATATTTTATTTATTTTAATTTTACTATGTAAAAGAAAATATTGTGTCTAAATAATATTTACCTCGATAGTTCTATTTTTTGGATCAGTGGTAAATATACTTTTTATATCATTGTTGGCAAACGTGTGGGTCACCTGGTGGTATGTGATCATCGCCACCCATACACATCTGCGACACAAGGGGAATCACAGATGCGTTGCCGGCCCTTGAAAAAGGAGTAGACTCGTTTCCTGAAATATCGCAAATTGTAATGATCCGGAAACGCTGCCGCTGGGAAGTTCATTCGAGAGAACTAACGAACGTGGAAAAAACGCACGTGAGAACCGCACAGTAGACGATGACTTCCAACCATTGAGATGACACTGATGGAATTTCAGTCCGTGACAGGTAGTTCGCTAACGGAACTCCGCAGCATGCATCAGTCCGAACAGCTCTTCAGAGCACTCTCCGTGGTAGATTTTGTAAAGGACGTAAAACGACGTAACGTAATCCACCTAAGTGCTACCCCTGAAGTGTCGATTAGAAGGCTTTGGCAGTACATGTTGCTCACCCATCATAACCTTGAGCAAAGAGCACAGTTCCGCAAAACCTACTGCTTTGCGGTAGAAATAGATGTGATGGTAAAATTTCCTCTGTCTCGGACACAGATTCTACCAACGCTTAGGAATAATTAAATTCATTATATTAAATCTCTGCTATTCGTATCTATATTCATATTATAAACAGGTTCAATGTGTTTGTATATAGATGGTAATCTTTTGAATTATTATTTATCAGATCTCTATCTCTCTTATCTCTGAATGTTACAGTCTATATTATTGTGAGGGCTATGTTATAATGTGTTCCAGTGAAATTAACGTATACAAATTCGTGGGCGGTTGTTGGTGTTAAAATATTCTTACAATCTATACTACTGAGAACTTTCTATTGCTGCTGGTCTAATCAGATTCGCAACAAAATTCATTACATCTTGTCTTAAATAATTATTTACATTATCTAGACTTTCGTCTATTAATGTATTACTCTCCCATCGCTCACACAGTGACATATGCATTACCCGACGAATATCCGTGGATATACATTCGATGTATTTTTATCCAATTACATTGGTCTACATTTCGTAATTGAAAGGTTTTAAGGGCGCGTATTTTTACCACAATTCTCGGAAACTCAGCAGTTAAAATCCGAGTGACATTTAACACGGCAACATTTAAATAAAAAGCTATGTAAAAATGACATTTAGGGCAATGGGACATGATAATTTTGTAGGACTTGATCGTGGCTAATATACATCATATGTAAAACCAATTAGGTTTGGTTAGATGACTTTGTTAACTGCTTGCGTTTCGGTGGTATCACTGGCGTGACTGTAATGATCAGCAGTAGGTTACCGATCTCTCGGTGGCCACCACTGTTTGTGAACCGTTCGTTGTTCATTACCATTAGGTACGGTGTCGTCATTTACCCGTACAACTATTGTAAAAGTAATAACCCATCTTCTTTATATGCTTTTGAATCATTTCTATTTAGATTTTGACCGCGGTTTCGCTTGTATTCATACAGTAGACAATATTTTTCGTAAATATAAAGCGTGATAAACAAACTCTCATTCGCATTTATCACATCAGATAAGATTTTAATTACACTTTTCATTCTAACGAGTCGCTATTATTCATTTTATCTAAAAATAGTATTTCCAAAAAAAAAAGAAAAGAGATACCCTTATGGAAATAAGTTCAAGAGAGTAAGTAATAGACAAAAACATAATGTCATATGATGTACGTAACAGTTACACTGGTTAATGATTGATTAATCACAAAATGTGTACTGGTCACTCAGCCCGTGTCAAAGATTAAATATTGGAACAGATGCGATAGATTTTCCACCAATAGTCGTTAAATTACCTAACTGAAAGTTCACACTAATCACAGGCTTCGTACTCGCCAAAGAATTGTTTAAACTACTTATATCAATTCTAGAGTTGGTACAATTAGCTGTGCATTAAACAAATATGAATAGAGTATATGTAAATAAACCAGATCAAATTTTCAAGTATTATAGAGAAGCGAATATTAACTTCAAAGTATTTTCTTTTAAATTCTGCGCAAACACATGTACTCTATTTCGATACGAAGTTCATCATCATCATCATCAGACTGTAAGATACCCACTACAGGTCCATAGACCCCTTCCAGAAGGACCCTCCCTCAATAAATATTAGCAAAATTAATGTCACTGTAAAGTTTTTTGAAATCTCTATATTAGTTAAGTTATTATATCTGTTAACTTGTTTTTGTTTTTCGAATTTACTACACACTGTTGGCCTGACAGACCGTTATAGCTTCACCGGGTGTTGTGACGAACGCGGATGGCACTCAACAGAATTGGAAACTAGCTCAAGGGCGACAAAGTGATCGAATCTCGGCTTGGGCCGTCCGTTGGAACTCGCATGCAAAATCCGCAATCACGTAACGCAATAACTAATCATGTGAGTTAAGCTAACTATGCCATTTTGACATATGCGTACTTTTATATCCGTCTACGAACATGTACGTAAAACTGGGATCTGGCAATAACTTGTTAAAGTCTTCATCAGCCTATAAGAGACCAAGTGTAGGGCCGTAGGCCTCTTCTCTAAGGAAGGTATGTTTATAATCACCACGCCAGCCCACGACGTATTGGCGATTGCAAACTCTGAGAAATCCACAGTGTTTCCCCACATACAGTAGTACTACAAGAACATTTCTCAGGTTCAGGTTTCCTCACGATGTTTTCCTTCACCGTCAGCCGATAGTGTTACCAATTTAAATTAGTAAATGTACGCGAATTTCGAAAAATTCGTTGGTATATCGAACCTGGGTTCCTGTTGACATCGGACTGATATTCAACCGATCAAACCACTAGACGAAGTTACATCCATATAATTAACTCGCCTCTGCCCGCGACTTCGTCCGCGTGTAATAGTTACTTCGGGCTGACGCTGACACGCAGCGGAGAATCTCAAGAGGAAAAAACCCCGTTTTGAAACATTATTCAATGATGCTCCGCTCCTACTGGTCTTAGCGTGATGATATATAGCCTATAACCTTCCTCGGTAAATGAGCTGTATAACACTGAAAGAATTTTTCAAATCGGACCCGTAGTTCCTGAGATTACCCCCTACAACGTCACGAACTCACAAACTTTACCTCTTTATAATATTAGTATAAATGAAAATAACATTCCCGATAGACTTGCAAGATCACAACTGCCAACATGTTACAATAGCATACAAATATAACAATAGATCACTACGTATTGAAACCTTTAATGCCAGTAATCGTATAAAATATCTCTCACCTTTCGAATACATCGTATCTTGCTATATTCACGCCCACGCCGCGAGGAGCCGAGTTCAGCGCTGACAGTGAAACGGGTCCGCCTTCAGTGGAAAAGTGCGATTTTCTCTATTTTCCATCGCTTTTCTTTAACGCCTTTCAGCCGGAGAAATGTCAGACGGTGTTAAGCGTGGCCCTATTCCGATCATAGCTTATTTATTTATTTATTTAATAGGTTTACAATAATTGTTACATCAGCTTATTCTAAAAACAAATTATTACTTTAATCATTGACTACGATGTACAATTTCTTAAGTAAACACAACTTGCATAGTAAACATTAATTAAAAGTGAAGACATTTTCATGCTATAACATAAACTGAATTAAAACAAAAAAAATAATAAAAAATTATGTATGTTAACAATTCTTATACCTGATTAAATATTTAAATTTTGATAATGTTATGCCAAATATATCTAAGTTGTTGTATTTATTATATAAGTTACTTATTCTGGACACTGGAGAATTTTTACCTAATACAGTTTTTCTAAAAGGAGAATTGAAAAGGTTAATAGAATGACGAGGATATCTAGACGGAATGCGGAATCCAAACATGTTTAGTAATTCAGGGCTAATCAATACTTTTATTTTCAACGATGAAGTAATTTTTCGTTTTTTGATTTTCGGCGTTGTGTGTACATCGAATATATAAATAAATATGGCATAAATACATTCAGAATCAACAAAAAGCTTTCAATCGAGTATACTTGTTACTTGTTACACGAGCAAAATCAATGGCTTTGCGTTTCGCCAGTATTCTAGAAACACTCTGAAAAATTCAGTTTATTAGTAGAATGTTCAACATATCTTAATATATATATTTCTTGTGTGCGTGTGTATGTGACTGAACTCCTCCTAAACGACTGGACCGATTTTGATGAAATTTTTTGTGTGTGTTCGTGGAGATTCGAGAATGGTTTAGATTCACAATTGGACCCGGTAGGTGGCGCTGCGGTTGGCTTTTAGGGATTTCATTTTTTATTACCACGGCAGGACAAAGTCCGCCAGGTCCGCTAGTATACGTATAAAATTAAATACAAATTTCAGAAAATTGGTTGGTGTGTAATTTAAAAAAAAACAACATCATCAAACTTATCAAACGAACGAAAAATCGAGTTTATTACTAAAATAATCAAAATATATATATTAGACTGGGCCAAAAAAATCAACTATTTTTTTTTTTAAGTATATCGAAAATATTATTTGGGATGACAAAAAAACAATGTTATGAGAAATTGAGCCCTTAATATTTATATTAAGAGGTATATCATCGCAACTTTTGATTTTTTTTCCGGAGCGGGTTTTTGTCTCATAACTCCTAAACCGTCGAGGTAAATGAAATTGACTAAGAGACATTATTTAAGAGAATTTAATTGTCTACAAAAAAAGACTGATTGAATTTTTTTGTCAGATGAACCGTTTTCTCATAACCACGCCTTGAAAATTGGTATGATTTCAGAATTTGATTTTTAACTTTAGGATTTTGTCATTCACTTAAAAATTAATATCCGAAAAAAAAATTCAATAGAGATTCTTGAAGGGAATTTCATTTCCTACAAAAAACGTCTCTTAACATTTTTGGCTAAATTCACTCCTTTGAAAGTTATTTTGCCGATAACCAATTAGAGTATTTACCTCAATAGTTTTCATTTATTTACTTAATAAATAAATAAATAAAAATGTCAAATAAGCCTTAGTCTTTTTTTTTTTTGCTACCAATCTTCTAGTAATTTATCTCTTTCGATCATTTCAATAAACCAACAAGATGGTGGCCGTCTTGTTAGAACTTCCCAGGGAGTTTCTGTGGCAAGTGTATTATTTTCGATCCACTTCATTTGTGCACAATACCCAAACTGCATTACGTAAAACACCACCCACCGATACTACAAAATATAAACACAAGATTATGTTTAAAATATAAAATCCATTACATAACATGACATTTCATGATCCCGCCAAAAATCCCTTGTAACCTTTGTTGATACACACCTTCGTAGACCGACTTAGTAGTTATTAGATTGCGTAACTGACAATTGGTCAGCATAATCTATTCAGCAAATAAAAGAGTCCAAAACTGGACTATATTTTATATTTTTATCAATGTGCGGTAATGGAAGATTGAATAAACCTAATACGTCTAGATTAACCAGAATAAGTGCGCTCATAAGATAAGTGTTTTCTCTCATGATAATGCAATTCTGTACGGAATTACTTTAGTTTCCACACTTTATTTACTAACTTAATATGGTTTATTAAGCTGAACCTCGTGTAGAATATTTTAATCCTTCATAATCTTTGTAACGTTTTTATACTTGACTTAATCCGAGCTATAAATTTATTTCAAACTTTATGGTGCTCGCGATCCAGTTCCTGAGGAAATGCTTCTGTTGTTTACATACATAACGATTTTAAATGTTTTACAATCTCAATGAATCCATCCATTGTTGATATATATTGCAGAATGTTTAATATTTCGGGAAAATCACTATTATACAATGTTGTTTTGGATCTAAAAGTCACAGAATATAATTTCCACCGACAGTCACATCTATTTATTTTTCTTAATTAAATGCCCCGTTTAGGATGACATTTTTCATTTTCAATCTAATTATGTAACGAATAATGAAATCAAAATAATTACCTATGACATTTTGCCACGTAACTACAAACACACTAGCAGCGCACCTAGCGAATAGACGGTAAAACAAAGATTACAAATACGAATACCTGACCATCTGATCGTCAAAGCACTATAACAAAATTGTGAGCAGGATCCTATGAATTGATCTCATATAGTATCGGAACTCATAATAGACCACTTTTTTTTAAGTGGCAATAGGACAAAAAACCAGCCTTAGGATGTGAATAATTTGCCTAAGCATTTCTTAACGACAGACTTACAATTGGAACCAGGTTGGCATCCTATACACTAAAAAAAAGTGTGTGTGTACTTATGTACACGCGTTAGAAGTTATACTTCTTTGACGTAACAAGATAAAAATCTCTTCAAAAATTTTATCTTTCGCCTTATTCTACGTTTGAAGAAAAAACAACACTAACAATAGAAAAAAGGTATTTAATATATTGAAAGTTTTAATACAAAGAAATACAACCAACAAATGCAAAGAAACAAAATGTTGACTATAGCTAACTTCAGGGTGTCGGTTTTTCGTGACGGTGTGCGCGCGCATCGTAAAAATTTACTCTCATCATTTTTCCCTAACGCGCCAAAAGAGGTATAACTTCAAAAATGTTTGACCCGAATTAAAAAAAAGTGTGTTGTAAAGACATACGACAAAAGTGAGACTTTTTTTATTATAGAGAAATATTTTACTTGAAAAATTACAACAAAAAGCAAACGTCACGCGGTGTTCCTAGGCAGTCACCTTCATCTAATACTGACCGCGCCCGACGTAGCTCAACTTCGGTGATGACGAGAACCGGTGTGTTTCAACACTCTACCCTACACAGTGTTCACCTCACCACTTTTCGTCACACAAAAAATGTTGCCGATGAGACTTTCAAAGCAATCGGAAGTCTCGCTTCAAAAAAACCATAAAATCCGTTAACTAAGTTAATTCGATTCAAAATCGTAACGATACAAACACATCAATAATTGACGTGAGATAGAACAAAGAAAGATAAAGTGAGATCAGCCGAAAACCGCCCCCCTCAGAACCTATGCAACGGGCAATTTATTCGGTGGTCAGCCAAATCTGCAACGGTCTGTAACGAGCATAGGTCTCTGCGCTGTACGCACAAATCACGAATCACACGATGTTTGTATATCGAACCCCAGCGGGAGTAGTCCGTCCGTCGACAGGGCTCGTAAACCTTTACAACGGAATGAATTCTTTCTAAACAGCCCTATTTAAATTGCAAATTCTTAGAAACGAAATAAAATCACGCCACTTTACCCGCAAAAACATAATATCTAGTTATAAACTTATTCGTTTCTTCGTACTTTGTATATTAAATAGAAAGTGCATTGGTAAATTTAAAATTTCTTTTCATGGTCTAGTTACTTTCATTGATGTTCTTATTAGAAATTACAATTTTTCTTTTTAAATTTGTGACATCTCATACCAAGATTAAGAGAAATTGCTTTTATCCTAAATCTCTCAAAATCTACATGTTTCTAATAGACAAATATTCATATTATCGAATTTTAAGCGAAGTTTCAAACCGGTTTTTCATCGTAAAAGCAGTAACAATTATTAACAAATAGATTCAAAGACAACGGTTGAATAATCTGCAATACATCTAATTAAATGTGTTAAAATAATTACAACGATAATATAACAGGAATAATAGCTAGAAGACCGAACAAAATAGTCGCTAGCAGAATAATGATGGTCGAGAGGTTTAACCGACGGAATCTCTTGTAAGTGACTGCATTATACCTGATGATAGGCACAGTACAAACCGAAAACAACGGCGATCATCGAGAGACAAACCACCCATCACCGGTCACCGTTATCATGCCGGCCTGAGTAAATGCCTGCGGCCTTCACATTACGCTTGAGGGACTCCATGTTATACGAAGGAGGGAAACACATTGTCCGAATTTGAATTCGATATCCGAAGGTTTGAATACCGGCATGTACCATCGAAGTTTTAGGAATTTCATTTACTAATTTAAATTCTTAACACTATCGAATGACAGTAAAGAAAAAAACATGAACCTGAGAATGATTCTTGTAATATTTCTGTATGTGGGAAAACAACACAGTACTGTGGATTTCTTAGAGTTTGAAATTGCCAATACGCCGTTGGCTGGCGTGGCGAATGTGCCCCATACCTTCGCTTGGGAAGAGGCCCATGATCCTGCAATGGCTCTTTTGCAGAATGAAATGGTAATTTGCAAAGTCTTTCTTTATTGGCTTAAAGCAATGCCCGTGTAGGGCACTTGGAACTTGGCACTTGCGTAAATCCACATATGACCCACAAACCACGAGCGTTGGTATACTTCAGGCGTGTCCATAACCTACGCCACTGTCTATTACTATCTACACTAACGTGCAGGAAGGTCACCAGCCTTACGAAGATACTGAATTTACCTTCTCTGCTTGTGATGACGCTACAGGCTGCAATAAATAAACCGAAACACAAAATGCTACTCGCCTGATACGTCACTTAGGTAAACAGTATCCTACTCTGTTCGCCACCGAACAACGGTACAGTACTGTAGGATAAACGCTACAGTATAATAAAAATTTATACCGAAATGACAAAATCGATTTAAACTCGCCGAGTAAAACCGAACCCGTTCTCTATCGGTTTAACAATACACAATTACCGATGCCGCTGAGCGAAACGATAATAATTTCAATACGATATTGAAACGATTTCATACGAATCATTACGTGTTTTATTTAACACGTAACGTAATTACGCAGTATGGGCTATGGTTCGTTCACACTAACAGATATTTTAATCAGAAGTCTGTCGTAAAACTTTTTAGTTAGACACTATATACCTATGTATATTACTAGCAAGCGCCTACGAATTAATAGCACTATAAAACTTAATTGTATTTATATATAACCTATGGGTGTCTGGTGGTGAGTTATAGTAAAGTTAATAGCATAAAAAAACCACAATAAATTAAAGGTGACAATTTTTATAATTATCAGTCAAACGGTCGATTAGCAATTTCAGTCATTAATAGTAATTCTTATATATTCTTATACGCATTTACAAATATTATCGCTTTAAAAGAAAACTGTGTAGACGATTTTCACTTCAAAGAGACTAATAATATAATCAAATCAAATCTATATCAATCAAAATCTAATTAGACCGTATTACGTCACTTATGTGGTATACTAATAAGAATTGGTAGCTTTGACGTTCATATGCGCCTTCTCATCTACAAGATCGTCATAAGACCTGTCCTCATGTATGGCAGCGAAACGTGGACTGGAAATAAAACGATCACCCATACCATTTAAGTTGCCTAAATGAAAATGTTACGGTGGATATGTCGAGTTTCGAGACGAGTTACGCCGTCTCAATAAAATCGGCAACGAGCACATGCGAGGCAACCTAGCCTGCGGAAAATTGCCAACAAGATGCAAGAAACTAAGCTGCGATGGCGTGGTCACATGAAGAAAAAGTGACGAGACTACGTGAGCAATTTGACACTACCAACTGTCCCTTCATGGTTAAAGATTCAGAGGCAGACCCAAAAAGGTGCGCAAAGTTTTTGAATGCAACGCTAAGGACAGAGCAGTGTGGAGAAGAAAAGTAAGTAAGGCTGGAGGCTGAAGGTCACTATTACAATGTGGGAGAAATAGTCAGGGCAAGAGAGCGATATAGAGAGACAGATACGCCTTCTCAGGGCCTAAACTGAATAAAGTATTTTTGATTTTGATTTATTTTAGAATTTAATTCGCGTCATGTGTATGTATGAACGAACCTGAAAACCGCACTCTCGCCGGTGGAGCGGCCACAAACCACATCGCCCGGCGGTAATGGCGAACGGAGTTATTGCAAACGAATTTGTAGTGATGACCGCGCGCTCGCATCGGCTTAGCGTTCCACGCGGGACCGCACTGCTCCGACCTGACTGTTCCGACAACATGCCTACTTACAATCATACCACGAATGTGACAAGAGCAACAATACATCTTAATGATTGCGAATTTTCCATTCATTCTAAGATATTATAGACCAAATTTCCCTATGACACGTTTATTTCAAACTAGCAGCTCGCCCAACGTTTCAAGGCTGTCATCATCATCAGTCTGTAAGAGACCCACTGCAGGGCCATAGGCCTCTTCTCGAAGGAAGGTATGGGCATAATCACCGGGCCAGCACACAACGTATTGGCAATTTCAAAACCCGAGAAATCCACAGTTCTATATTTTCGCACATACGGTGGTACTACAAGAACGTTTCTCAGGTTCAGGTTTCCTCACGATGTTTTCCTTCACTGTCTACCGATAGTGTTACCAATTTAAATTAATAAATGTACGCAATTTTTTCTCATATTTGACTGACCGACTGATTGATTACATATTTTAAGTTGAACAACATTACATAATAACTCATCATCATTCACTCACAGGGTACAATCGCATATAACTGTATCAAATCGCAAATATCTTCAGGCTATATTATACAAATTACCTACTTATGTCTGCAATATTATTTTAACCATACTTTAGTCCAAATAATATCATAGAAATTGGCAAACAAACACGTGGAAGCAAAAACAAAGCATATCTTATTAGGAAATGATTGTTGATTAAAGTTTACGTTACGTAAAGTGAACCGTGGAACCCGTCATAGAGTAACAATTTTAAAGGCACTATATTATTAACAATTTAATATTAAATGATCCGCCGATCAAACAGACACAGAGTTGCCTGTTCATTGTAATTTGGACACATCGCACGATAGAACATAGAACATTGTTTAAAAGTTGATGAGATTCTACGTCCCGTTCGTTACACGATTTACGGAAACAATATCTGACAAAGCGTTGCTCTGATTGATGTAGTAAATTAAACTCGGATACTCTTAAAATTAGAAAAAAACGTTATTGATATTAAATAATAATGACCATTGTGAAATGAAATACATCCCATGATGAATTATAGTTAATGTGACAAAATCACACCTGTAAAAGTCGCGCGCACAGACTAGTTAAAATACAAAATGTATCAATAGTAAAATGTAGTGTACAGCTCCGGGTAATTTTTCATAAAAGAATTCTCATAATTAGATCAATAGCTCCGGAGGAAAATTATAAGAATCAAACTCATAAACTTTACTTTTATCTAATTTATTATAAATGCTTGCTGATAACCACCATTTTGTCTGAATTGTTTATTATTTTAAAATAAATTTATTTTATACAGAAGAAAAAATTTAAAGAAAAAAATTAAGCCGTCACGGGACACCTTACAGATGTGAAACATTGAAATTGTTTTGTAGAAGTTATATGCATAAAAGAACAGATTACGACATTGTTCCATAAAATAATAACTGTTTATATATTTTATTACATAAATATTCATTTTTAATTTTTATTAAATACCAAATACAGAAGTACAAATAGGCGCAGGCGCGGTGTGTTTGGCGGCATTTATGAAAAAGCGCTAGACCGTCGGCGCGTGCCGCGTAACACTAGTAGAACGAGTGGCCTACAAAACAGTTTGAATCTTATGTTTATACAGATAGGGTTGCAAATGTTTTTGAGTATTTCGTTAATAGTGCAAAGTTCGTGTTTTGCGTCGTCACGCCAAAAAGCAGGTATATCCTTCGCCTATAGATGTTTTACATCAACACTATAATTTGCTTATAAAATTTCTTAGTAGACAATGTTATATTGTTGTATTGTTTAAATATATCGTAACAGAACCTTGAAAAATTAAAATTACTTTAATCAATTTAGACCTTGAGAATGCGCTTGTGTCAAAATAACCACAGGTTCGGAAAACAACCCAGTCATCGAGTAGAACCGGCAAGAAACTCGATCTAGTTTATCATTTCATCAAACATAGTTTTACAAACACAGATAGTTTCTTATATTATTACGATACATTCGTTTTTGGTGTATGTACAGAGTAGAGGCGTCAATTTCCGTTGTCGACATCGTTCACATATTTATCCATCCTATAATAAGCTATTAGACATTAAAACTCGCTTGACATGGTGCTTCAACTCACTATCCGGCAAATCGGTAATGTGCTTTGGGACTCTGTTATAATCTTGTAGGTGATAGAGCCACAGTGAAGCTATTTTGGTTTCAGCATGAATGGGTCGGCTCGTCCGGGGTAGTACCACCCTCTCATAGAAATCCGACGTGAAGTAACAGTGTTTGCATTGTTGCGTTTCGTTCGGTCAGTGAGAGTGCCGGTTACCCTCCTACCCTACCCACTCCCCCTCCCACAAACAGGCTGGCGACGCATTTGCGACTCTCTTGGTGTTGCAAGTATCTATGGACGGTGGTGATCACTTAACATCAGGTGACCCAACTGTTCGTTTGCCTCCAATGATATAAAAAAATATATATATAACCTAACACCTATTACCTAATAAACGGGTAGTGGTCTCAGTGAACCTGTAACTGAAACTTGGCCTTTAATGATTCGCGAGGCGCCATATTACAAATTGCACATAACTGTATTCCATACTCGACTAATCGTTTAAACAACAATAAAAGATAAATTTGAAAGGTTTTAATGTGTGTAACAAAACGACTGCCTTATCATTAGGTACAAAATTGCATGTTGAATATAACGTATTCTATATATACAGCGTTTAGAAATAATCACTTCAAAATAATAATAAAGATAAATAATCATATCGAAATATTCCCTAATCAAACATAAATGTTTGTTACATCAGAAATGAACAAAGCACATTTTCCGTACGATTGCTTGACTCGAGCCACCCGCGATTCGGAATATTCGAGAATCCATAACGCGTACTGTGGAAATTGTAAATTAAATACCTACTTGTATCATTTGTTCGTTACATCTGCCATTATACAATCTCTTTTATATCAATACCGTAAATTGAAATACATCTTTAGAATTATAATTATTTCGTGATATTCGAAAAAAACCCTACTAAATATACGTCTGTGTTTATTAAATTCGTGTCACCTTTATTCATTGTATGATTTTTCATTTATAATATACCTATTCGTTTGGCAAGATAATTTATTCCCTAACAAGCAATTATTTTATAGAAGAAATATCCACATGGGAAAAAATAAACAAGATAACATACAGTATAAAAAATACACATGTATCTATGATTAACATTGCAAAGATAAACGACTGGTCCGTTTCCACGCGGTAATCCCTGGAACATTCAATCAGATTGAAAAGTGCTTTTTGTATTATGTTAGCAATTTATCGAGGGAGATTATACACTATATACCATGACACTATGACACTTAGAAGTGGAGCAATTACTATATAAAGTGTAGGTCAGTAGGTCTGTAAGCGGTAACGAAGGAACATTGCAAATGGGTAGTGCAACGTGCCGTGGAACACGGACACCGATATCTGTGTCCGACGGCGAGATAGTCGTCCGACGAGATTTGAGCATTACAGAGAAATACCGAACTGTGAATACCTATGTCAGCGTGGTATCACACCGTGTGGTTCAGTCGCGTGATCGGCCCCCTACGCAACAGTTGCGGTTCATACAGTTTTTTTGAAGCACCTAAGTCGAGAGTTATTCAATATTTTAATACCTTTATTACTATGAATAGTAGATAAATCTAATGAAGCATTCATTGGATACTGCTTTATTGTTTCACATTACATATTTATTATGAATTCGTTAACGTATTTTAAAAGTCAATTATATTTGCGAAGATAAAACACATTAAAAATATATCAACTGTATTTGTTCCTCTTATTCTGTTCACTGTGATACATAGTCTCTTTATACATACATTTCGACATATCTTATGTGTATTAAAATAAATATTAGCAAAATTAATGTCACTGTAAAGTTTTTTAAAATCTCTATATTAGTTAAGTTATTATATCTGTTAACTTGTTTTTGTTTTTCGAATTTACTACACACTGTTGGCCTGACAGACTTTCACAGCTTCACCGGGCTTTGTGACGAACGCGGATGGCACTCAACCAAATTGGAAACTAGCTCGAGGGCGACAAAGTGGTCAAATCTCGGCTTGGGCCGTCCGTTACACCTTACATGCAAAATCCGCGATTACGTAACGGAATAACTAATCACGTGAATTAGGCTAACTATACCTGTCTACGAACGTGTACGTAAAACTGGAATCTGGCAATAACTTGTTAAAGCTTCCATCATCATCATCATCATCATCAACCTGTAAGAGACCCACTGTAGAGCCGTAGGCCTCTTCCCGAAGGAAGGTATGGGCATAATCACCACGCCAGCCGACGATGTATTGGCGATTTCGAACTCTAAGAAATCCACAGTTCTATGTTTCCCCACATACGGTAGTACTACAAGAACATTTCCCAGGTTCAGGTTTCCTCACGATGTTTTCCTTCACCGTCAGCCGATAATGTTACCAATTTAAATTATCTAGCAAATGTACGCGAATACCGAAAAATTCGTTGGTTCATGCCGGCGTTCGAACAGGCTAACATCGGACTGATATTCCACCGGTCAAACCACCAGACCACCACGACGGTTAGTTTAAGTAATACTATAATTTTGATTCTATACGTAATGTCATATATTCGACTGTTTCTTGCAAATAAAACTAAAGCTATACGTAAGTTACTTTTGGGATAAACAGAATTATCTATACTAATAATAATAATATTATTATAAAGAGGTAAAGTTTGTGAGTTTGTGACGTTGTGGCGTTGTAGGGGGTAATCTCAGGAACTACTGGTCCGATTTGAATAATTCTTTCATTGTTATATAGTTCATTCATCGAGAATGGTTATAGGCTATATATCATCACGCTAAGGCCAATAGGAGCGGAGCACAGATGAAAAATGTTTCAAAATCGAGATGTTTTATTTCTTTTTGAGAGCTTCTGCTGTATGTCAGTGTTAGCCCAGAGTAGTAACTATTACTGCGCGGACGAAGTCGCGGGCAGGGGCTAGGTTTTAATAAACCCATTCCCAATGACTCCTAGAGGATATATATTCAAGTTAATAAACATTAGTGCTGCTTCACCAAACGAGCCGTCAGTGTATCGTGTTTCGATCGACAATTATCTCCTTGTAATTTCGTATGGCAACTATCAGATTAAGAATTTGCTTCAACGTTAACGGGGTTTCGTGTGTGTCCTTTATAACCACAGGGTGAAGGGTGCATGTAGTTTTTATAATAATTATCAGTAGCTGTTATTCGAGACAGCGTCTGTGTGGAATTTACCAAAAGAAATTTATTCAGAGCGTAAAAATGCGCGTGGGGCGCTCACGTTTCGGAAAATTGCTTGTTTAGTGCATTCCTACTAGCGCGGGACGCAATTTCTTTTTCTAAAATAAATGTAGCCTAAGTTACTTCTTGCACCATTAGCTATCTATCAGAGAAAGTCCCGTCAAAGTTGGTTCAACCGTTTCGGTGACTAGTCGGAACAAACAGACACACACGAATTTATAAAATTGGCTTTTTGTAAATAAGTACCATATAAGTGTACATTCATCCATAGTGTTGTTTAGCAGTGACAAGTACATAATAGACAGTAAACGATACTTGAAAAAATCTTTTACCTGACAGTGAAAATCTTGCCAAAATCGATACAGCCGTTTCGGAGCCAAGTCAAAAGTAATAACTGACATTCAAATTTATTTTTTATGTACGGCTATGTGTTTATAGAGGCGTATCTTTTATTTTTTTTTTTAATTTAGTGTTCATTAAAAGAAGCCAAACAAATGTTATATTATTAGGAGTAATTAGAATTTTAGTAATAGACGATATAAATCCAAAAGCCTGGATTAAACTCGACCTGAATCACAAAGGCGTATCTTGTTTTATTAGTCCTTCTAATTAATACTCGTTAAACCTAATTTATTTGCTGTGTAAAAATGGATTACACGATGTTTCGAATTAATTGGGAACAGAATTAGAAAAAATAATTTCAGACCGAATAATTAATATAAAAATCAAAACGAACTTTGTCAAGAATAAAAATAGGCACTTTAATCGGGAAAAATGCTTATTTTTGAAGTGAAAAGTATAGAGGCGTCGAGCGGTATTTTTGGCAGGAGATTAACGTATAATTTCGCGTAATGACGTAATGCTAGTGTCTGGGTAAAGGGTGACTGACCGCATTGCGCTTGCGCGGCTTGTGTCAAACTAGCGACGCGTATAGTCCGCGCCAAACTTGTTGGCCGCTCTGAATATAGCTACATGTTCCGGCTTGCGCGTAATATAGTGAACACTTTATTACAATACGTAATTAAATTATTATTATTGGAAACAAAAATTTACATTTATTTATCCTTAATTCGTCTGAATGTTATAAATATAAGTAATATGTATTTCTATCCAAATGTGTGTTCTGCACAGCTATATTCAGAGCGGTCAAAAAGTTTGGCGCGGACTATAGTATAGGGGACCTGTGTACATTTAATATTGAGGTTGTGCATCCTATCACATTTATGATTAATTAACAAACTCTATAAAAATGTGTATAATTATTGCTCCTAGTGACAGTAGAAGTGAAAACTAGAGTAATTGTAATTCCAATACACAAATTGTGAATTAAATAGTTCACACTGTAATTAATTGAAAAATCAAAAGGGATACACAGTTATTCCCTCGTTTTGAGCTTTCACTTCTATCGGCAGTCCTTGTTACTGCCTCGTCTTTTTTTATAACATTGTCTCAGTATTAATTATATCCTACTTTTCAGTGCAGACGTTATAGGCATACGTCAAATTTCTTTATACCACGATGTTGGCATACAAGTATGCGGACCGGCTGCCGCTTTTGGACGCTTATAACACCGAAGGTATCGTATGTCTTCTTCTAACAATGCGCGCTCGGTTCTCAAACCTAAGTTTACGTTTTTCTTCCCCAAACTCTAATATTATATACTCCATAATAATCGATTTTAACGTACCAAGTTATATTTTTCTAAATTCCTATTGGAAGCGAATTAAAAAAAAAATAACCTATAGCGATACAATCCTATTTGCAATTTGTTATACATATCAAACAAATACTACTAAGCCTATTATCAGAGTAAGCAAATATGTACCTCATGAGTCCACGCATAATGCCAAAATTCGGCTTCTGTGCCCCCGACGAATTAGCACAAAGTTACACTT
This sequence comes from Antheraea yamamai, assembly GCA_036509395.1. NCBI lineage: Eukaryota > Metazoa > Arthropoda > Insecta > Lepidoptera > Saturniidae > Antheraea > Antheraea yamamai. The sequence goes on from AP028450.1 coordinate 10,712,844, forward strand.
GCGTGTGGCAAAATTTTCAAATAACGTCGACTCAAACACATCTAGATCATTACGGATAGAGAAGTGGTATTTTTAAACGCAAACGTAACGTGGTTTTGTCGTCAAGAGATGCAATATATACTGCAGTTAAGCCCCCTTCTCTAGCACGGTCAACATAGGCGCAGGGTTGTCGATTGCAAAAATATTAAAAAACGTAGGCATAGTAAATACACTTTTAAGATAATTTCATACATATTATATTCAACATAATTTATACTGTAAATAATGCATACTGTTTATATATTGAACTGTCTTATCTTGAGTGTGGAATAAATACAAACATTTTTAAATGACGGTTACAATTGTATTTGTTTAAAAATTATATTATTCCATAAATTATATTATGTGTTCGAATACTTAACTTCATAACACATTACAACTAATTTATAATACTATTATTTCCTATTCTCAAAGATAAATGGGACTTGCCGTTCTTAAATAGCCATTTTGTAATATTTAAAAAATAACAAATAATCTAAAAACTTATTTAAATTATTTTAAAACATCTGCATTTGATTAATGTGACTTAAAGGAAATGCAAAAACTCAAATGATCATTACGTAAAATATCTAGTTTTTCCCTAATCGCCCTTTTCTTTGTAACCGGTAACAAGATTCCTCATCATGTTTTCTAAGTATTAATTTACTCTATTATATTAATTTTACTGTAAATTATTAGAAAAAATTAGACGACGATATTTATTACAAACAATTTTTTGAACCTGTGTTTAAACCAAGATTACACAGTGTTGGTTTAATTTTATTTTTAATATATTATAGCTAAACTCTGATGTGATTACAAACGACTTATTAATTCATGACTAAAGGGTAACTGCTGAATCAGTAACCTGAATACACCACCAAAGCCGCCCCAACAAATTCCGCGTACGACACGACAACCCTAATCGCTCCGTTCTAATCTAAAGGTCCCACTCCGTTCGCATATGTTTGCACTGTACCTAAATCAACTTAGAATTTCATTGGGGGTGTAGGTATTGTTTATTTTTCATTACGACATGTGCGTTGCGGTGGTGGTTGCATTAAAGTTAGTTTTATCGTTGAATGTTATCAGAAGCAGTAACGGGTGGTGAACTCAGATGTGCTTCGACCGACATCCCCCGCTAATCTATTGTTATTCCGCTGTAATCATAAAACGTGAGTGGTAACAACCCTATATTTTTTGACGGTAACTTGTGTTTTTCATTATTGTTTCGACGTATGGACTTTTTGGCGGCATCTTGTCATCATGTCAGTGGCCATTATATTTTATTCATAATCTTGTTTTATTTGATTTTATATTTTGTAATATTAGTCGCATTTTACGTAATAAATAGGTCGGTTATTGTGCATAAGTGAAGTGGATAGAAAATAATAAAATATATAGATTCCCAAACAAAGTTCTAGCAAGGGGTTCAACATCTTGTTGGAACATTGAAATTATCGCAAGACACTCATATATAATACTCGACAATGGTAGTATAATAGTTTTGAAAAGCGTTTTGTTTTTGTGAAAAAAAAACCCAGACTTTTCGATGTACTTTTATTGGGTTTTCTAAACTTATTCGTCGTACTTCATTGACATTTAAATATATATATATGTAATTAATATATACACAACATAAGTTGATATCGTATATTAATCATGCTAGGTCTGTCTCAATTATTAGTAACAAATAACGTATGTTTATTATTGAGAGGTAATTTCTGGAACTACATATAACACGTAAATGAGAATTCATCTATACTAATCTATACTAATATTATAAAGAGGTAAAGTTTGTGACGTTGTGAGTTTGTGAGTTTGTGACGTTGTGGCGTTGTAAGGGGTAATCTCAGGAACTACTGGTCCGATTTGAATAATTATTTCAGTGTTATATAGCTCATTCATCGAGAATGGTTATAGGCTATATATCATCACGCTAAGGTCAATAGGAGCGGAGCACAGATGAAAAATCTTTCAAAATCGAGAAGTTTTTTTTTGAGAGCTTCTGCTGTGTTTCAGCGTTAGCCCAGAGTAGTAACTATTACTACGCGGACGAAGTCGCGGTCAGGGGCTATAATCTATATACTAATATTATAAAGAGGTAAAGTTTGTGACGTTGTAGGGGGTAATCTCAGGAACTACTAAACCGATTTTGAAAATTCTTTTACCAATAGAACCACGTTATTTATGAGTGTCATAGGCTACATATCATCACGCTAAGATCAATTGGAGCGGAGCAACAATGAAAAATGTTTTAAAATCGGGGTATTTTTTCCTTTTGAGAGCTTCCGCTGCGTCTTAGCCCAAAGTAACAATTCCACGCGTGCGATGTCGCGGGCAGAAGCTATTAACTAATTATATTATCTATAATCTATACTAATATTATAAAGAGGTAAGGTTTGTGAGGTTGTAGGGGGTAATATCTGGGGAGTCGGAGAAAAATGGTCGAACGAAAACGTTTCTTACGAACGCTGCCTTAATTATGAGATATATATGAATGAGTTCTAGAGAAAAGTTGTAGCTTGATAATGCCTATTACCGCCCAACGAAGTGGGCACGGGTCGGCTAGTTATTACATAAATAGCTACGTAACTGTTTAGTAATAACATGCTACATTTTTATTGCTATTAAGTTTTATATTGTTATAAGCTTGAACGAATTCGAAGGCGGTCGCAAGTTACACTTAATATTAAAATAAAATTACGAGGCGAGAAATAAATTCAGAAACATTTTTGGAAACCGTCAATTAGTATCATCACAAAGAGTATTGGAAAAAGGTTTTTCTGTGAAAAATATACGTTGAAAATTGGTATTCAATGCCATTTACAGTATCGTGAGTGATATTTGCAGATGGTAAATATAATTGTTTAAACACATTTTGCCATTATATTTGTAACAAAAAATATTTATTCTTTATAACGTTAACAGGCTTCGTTACGAACAAACAGTGTTTTGAATTCATAATGCATATATGCCGGGTCACATGTGTGTCTTACGAATTCTTATATGTACGAATAGCTAGCTTAGTTTAGGTTAGACAGATTCGCGGTGTTGCATCCAAGGCAACAGCCCAAGTCGAGGTTCGGCCATTCTGGCACCCTTGAGCTTCTTGCTAAGCGACGAAGTACCTTAAGCGCTCGCCTTAGTAGTCCGGTGAAGCTATGAAGGCCCGTCGGGTCAATAACAAAGTCGGTCGAAAAAAAAAACAACAAAAATGTCACAATTCGCTTTCACGTGTGCTTTTAGTTGTTATATACTATGCAATGGATTTTGATACAATGTTCACTATCATTTAGAAAATTTCTCCCGGAAACTTTATGCATATATCATCATCAGCTTATAAGAAACCCACTGCAGGGCCATAGGCCTCTTCCCGAAGGCAGGTATCGGCATAATCTCCGCGCTAGTCTACGACGAATTGGCTATTTCAAACTCTGAGAACTCCATAGGTCTGTATTTTCCCACATGCGGTGGTACTACAAGAACGTTTCTCAGGTTCAGGTTTCCTCACGACGTTTTCCTTCGCCATCAGCCGATAGTGTTGATGATAGAGTGTGATTACCTACTCAATTAAAATGTTTAAACGAAACTGCATTTATGTAAATTACAGAAAGATATTTCAATAGAATTCCAGTAATATTACATTTGTTTGAGACATCTGATATAAAACCCCATCTATTATTAGCTAAAGACTAAGCTATAGAGCGTCTAGTACACGGGAGTTCCGATCCGACCACGGTGGGAGACGGACGTCGCGCTCGTTGCTCTCTGCGATTTCGATACTCGTGACTTAGTGACGTCAGTTATTACTTCGTGAGTGCTCGTTTCCATTGTTCCGATTCGGCACACCTGCGCCGCACACCTGTGCTACACACCTGCGTTCTGTTTCCTAGAACTGAGTGAGACCTTTCCTTTCTATTTATTTATTGCTTTATTTATTTCTTGATATAATTATTTGTTTACTCACTTACTTATTTATTTATCTATTTATTTACGTATTTCTCAATTCGTTTCTTTATATATTTATTTACATTTTTGTTTATTTATGTAGTTTTATATAATTTTTTCCCTGTCTCACTCACGTATTTATTTACATTTTTCTCCTAATTTGTTTCGTTTTAAACAGCTCTTTTGATCCGGACTCGGGATAGTCCCGTAGTTTTTCGTTTGGCGTGCCCCCCTGCCTTTAAGGCAGGGAGGTTAGTTCGCGTCCCCCTTGGGCTACAGAATGGCCCACAATAATATTTTTACAGGACTCCGTGATGATTTATTATCTATTGGCGTCGACGAAAACGCCGTCGACGCTATTCTTGCACGACATTGTTTCACGTCCACAAAGGACGTTCAATATGTGCCCCGCGTGGCCACGTCGAATGCGTTTGCGGCTCTCGAGTCCGAATCGGAGTCGTCATTAGATTCACCGGATTCGCCGCTGAATCTGGTGGATAGAGCATCTGCTCCCGCGTCAAGCTCCAGCTCGGAGGCCGGCTCCGAGATGGAGCTAGATGAGGCGGCGCCCGCCGTGCCGACCGTAATCCCCGCGTCGATCGCGATCCCCGCGTCATCCGCGACCTCTGCGCCCTCTGCGCACGACAGTGACGGTTACAAGACCGTCGCTCACTCGAAACGCACTCGCGGTGCGCGCTCACCGGACTCCGGGTCCGACTCGGGTTCCGGACATAAAGATAAGGTAGTCCGTACCGAAAAATCGTCAGATGGCGCTCGGGTGCTTAAACACGCGGCTATACCGGCAGTCGCGAGAACACGTGCGAGCGGAGCCAACTCTGTCGTTGTCTCGCTCCCTCAGAGCGAAGTGAAGGGTTCCGTAGAGCCTCAGGCAAAGAAGCCACGCCCACCGCCGCCTGTTACAATACAGGATAAGTCCCAGTGGACGTCAATCTCCACTAGGCTTAATAGTAAAAAAATCAATTATACGTCCGCCCTCAACACTCCGGCGGGCATTCAGGTTAAGGTCCCCACCAGTACAGATTTTCGCAATTTAACTAGATTCCTTCGGGAATCTAAGTTAGCGTATTTCACGTTTGCTCTCGAGGAGGAACGCCTCCTCCGAGTAGTACTTCGTCGTGTCCCAGCCGAGATCTCGATTGATGACGTCACCGCCTCCCTTAAGGAGGGTGATTTCCCAGTCCGGGAGGTACACCGGATGTACCACCCACGCACCCGCGCCCCCTATAATATGGTCTTGGTCCTCCTCGACCGTACAGTAGAGGGTAAGTCTATTTTTAACCTCACCTCCATCTGCGGCCTCAGCGGCATCACTGTTGAGCCCCCGCGTAAAACTAATACTCCGTCGCAGTGTCATAACTGCCAGAGTTACGGCCACTCGGCGCGTAACTGTCACCTCCGCCCTAGGTGCGTCAAGTGCCTGGGCGATCACTCCACGAAGGAGTGCGGGCGCACGCCTGGCACTCCGGAACCTCCAAGTTGCGTGTTGTGCGGTAACGCGGGTCACCCCGCGAACTATCGCGGCTGTCCCCGCGCACCGCGCACACAACGCCCCCGACAGGCGCGACAGGCGTCCAGGGCACCTGCGGCCGCCGCCCGCCCTCCGCCTCCACCTCTCATGTCCGTGGATGCCTTCCCCAGCCTGCCGGGTGCCTCTCGTGCCCCGGTAGCGCCCGCGTCCACTACGCGTGTGCCACCTTCAGTGCCGCACGCACCACAACCCGGGCGGGCCCCTCTGGGCCCCTGGGCCCCCCGACCCCAGCCTGAGGCTCCCAAGCCTCAGACTCGCCCACCACAGGCGCGGCCGGCGCGCGCCGCTCCCGCCCACTCTACGGAGCTCTCCGCGGTGGACTGGGTCTACCAGTTACTCCGAGAGCACGACCTCCAGGAGGTTCTTGCATTCCGCGAGGCCCTTAAGGCCGAGACAGGCTTGGGCCGGCTCGACGTGCTCGCGCAATACAGAGGCATCGCTGCAACGTTGCAGCGCCTCTCCCGATCCACACAAGATTTAGATTTTAAATAAAATTCGCGGCTATGAATAGGATAAAACCGCGCGGTCTATCTCTTTCGTTTTTTAACGCGAGATCTCTTAGGACACAGCGCGATTTAGTAGCTGCCTTTTTGCGCGATAGACAGATTGACGTTCTCCTCGTCCAGGAGACGCTTCTAAAACCTAAAATGCGTAATCCTAGAATCGCGAATTATAATATAGTTAGAAATGATCGTGTCGCCCGCGGGGGCGGCACCTTAATTTACTATAGGCGTTCGTTATATTGCATGCCGATAGATCCGCCCGCTTTGACCAATATGGAAGTGTCAGTGTGTACGATAGGTATGACCGGTCATCCGTCCATTGTATTAGTGTCCGCGTACCTCTCACCGAATAAAGAGTTGTTACAAGCCGATTTGCGAGCGTTGCTTAATTTAGGAGACTCAGTTATTATAGCGGGGGACCTCAACTGCGGGAACGTTATCTGGAATAGTCCGAGAACCTCTCGTAACGGGAGGATACTCGACAAACTAGGTAGGGTTCTCGCATTTGACGTCATAGCCCCTCCGGAACCCACCCATTATCAGGATAACTGTCGTCCGTCAGTTTTAGACATAGCTTTGTTAAAAAATATCACGCTTCGGGTACGACTCATACAAGTCGTACACGAACTTGATTCGGACCATCGCCCGGTCGTATTACAGTTAGGTTTTAACTCAGACTTCACCCCTCCGTCGGTTAGGGTGGCTGATTACGCGAAACTCGCTCGTTATTTTAAAGAAAATCCTTCGTCTAGCAATTTAGACAGGATTCCGGACGTGTTGGTGTCTAAAGCCGACGCGGATTCGGCTATCGATTCCCTGGTCGACTATCTCCAGACCGCCGTCAGAGAGACCTCGAAAGAGGTACAAGCGGCGAATGATCGCCGTTTTATACTCCCTGACGACGTGAGAGCGTTGATTACGGAAAAGAACGCCGCGACTCGAGCTCACGACGCTTACCCGTCTGCAGAAAATCGCGACCGTTTACGCTTGTTACGTAAAATAGTCAAATCTCGTATCTCTGAGATTCGGGGCGACAGGTGGGACAGACTTCTGGAGAATCTCCGGCCGTCCCACCTGTCGTACTGGAAACTCTCGCGAACTTTAAAGTCGGATCTCACTACTCCGATGCCTCCTCTCGATAGAGGTCCCGGATTGCCTCCTGCGTTCGATAGCATAGATAAAGCGGAATGTCTTGCCGCGAGTTTAGAAACACAGTGTTCACCGAACACTGATAACACTGACCCTATCCATATTAGGTCGATCGAATTGTCGGTAGAGCATGCACTAGCGTCCCCTCCCGTGGATACCCTAACCTCAATAACTTTCGATGAAGTTTCGACCGCCATCCAGCGTCTCAAGCTTAGGAAGTCCCCAGGTCCCGATGGAATCAGGAACGAGGTACTGAGACTCCTCCCCGATCACATCATAGCTCTATTGGTCTGCATCTTCAATGCGGCCATGTCCCAGGGCCACTTTCCAGCCGCCTGGAAGAAGGCCGTAGTGATAGGCATACACAAGCCCGGCAAAAAAGCTACGCTTCCCGATAGCTATCGCCCGATTAGCCTGTTAGATACATTAGGTAAATTATACGAGCGGCTCCTTCTGAACCGTCTCCAGGTTTCGATTACAGATTTAAAATTAATACCACCTGAGCAGTTCGGATTTCGCGCCGAACACTCTTGCACGAATCAAGTACACCGCCTCACGGAGTACATTTTCTCTAATTTTAATGCCGACCCGAAACGTAAACCGAAACGCACAATTGCAGTCTTCTTCGATGTTGCCAAAGCCTTCGATAAGGTCTGGCATGGAGGGCTCATCCATAAATTATATAAATCTCACGTACCCGATAAGTTAATTCATATTATCCACGATTATCTCACTGATAGGACTTTCCGCTTTAGAGTGGATGGGGAACTATCCCTGCCCCACCCGATACGCTCAGGTGTGCCACAGGGCTCCATACTCGCGCCCTCGCTCTTCAATCTTTTCATCAGTGACCTACCTCGGTCTAAACGGGTCGAAGTAGGTTGCTATGCTGACGATACCGTTATTTACACTTCCAGCTTGCGGTCGGACTTTCTTAGGAAGCGCATCGAAAAGGCCGTTTTCACACTCGGTAAATGGTTTCGTCGATGGCGCATAGAAGTTAATCCTGATAAGAGTGCCGCGATACTCTTCGATCCTTTACGACGTAGTAATAACCTCGAGCCCATCAGGCTATACGGAACCGATATACCTTGGGCCGACGAGGTCAAATATCTCGGTGTTACATTAGATAAACATTTAAATTTCGAGTCACATATAGATAGAGTGCGAAACAAAGCCGCTATGGTCTTGGGGCGCCTCCATCCGTTGCTTTGCTATAGGAGTAAGATGTCCCTCAGACACAAGCTCACTTTGTATAAGACGTGTATCCGTCCCGTGATGACATATAGCAGTCCCGTTTTTGCGCATATGTCAAAAGATAATTTTCATAAGTTGCAGGTTCTTCAAAACCGCGTTTTACGTAAAGTGACCAGTGCCCCGTGGTACATCCGGAGAGTTGATCTACATAGGGACCTAGAGATGCCTTCTATCTGGGCGTACGTAAAATCACTTACGATTAGTTATTTTGAAAAAGCCGCGAATCATCCCAGTCCGTTAGTGGTATCCGCCGCAAAATACAAACCCGTACCAAACGCTGCGCGTTGTAAAAGACGACCGCGACATATTTTTACCGACCCTCCCGATGAAATAACGGCAGTGAACGATCAGTACCAGCCTGTCTCTCCAAACAGAGCGTGCTCACGCCCACGCCCGCGTAACCACAGATCACGCCGCCGTGGTCTAGGGATAAATTTCGCTCCCGCACACCAGACTAGGCCCCCCTCGGCAGTTGCTCAAGCCTAGGTCCGTTCCCTCGGCGTGGAGCCCTTGAGTACGCTGCTCGCGCGATACAGTGACACAAAATCTTACATCACTGCGACAACATTACACATATCACCTCCACACACGTGCACGCATACACGCTTACACATGCAAGTGGAAGTGTCTTATCTTTTTTTCCCTTATCAAACTGAAATAGTTTAGAAAATTACCCGATACGAAATAGATATAAGAGTTGTTGAGGTATGTATGCTTGGTACACATATATGTTTCAACAACTCATATATGTATGAATAGTTAGCTTAGCTTAGGTTAGCTCACATAGGTCGCGAACTGCATGTATCAGGCAACAGCCAAAGCCGAGGTGTGCCGCGCACCCTTGAGCTAGTTGTCAAAATAAAATCGGCTGAGTGCCTTAAGCGCTCGCCTTAGTAGTCCGGTGAAGCTGTTAAGACCTTGCTTGGTCAATAGCGTAGTCAGTTCGAAGAAAAAAAAAAAAAAAAAAAAAAAAGCGTCTAGTACACTATGAAATGACAGATAGACACCCATATAATGGCTATTGTTAATCTATAAAACCCTTTTAAAAGAAAAATTATTCAATATAATCAGATCTCTTTAGACACTAAACTTATTAATTAATTCAAAAATTACCACTGCATTTTTTTAAACTAAAACAATGTTGTTGAAATTATAAGTAACATTAGATATTTAAATAGGCAAGGATAAAACGGTGCAGTATAATGTTATTCCTAATTTGTCAACGATTTTTTTTTTAATTTAATAGTTATTGCCGAGCTTTATAAAGATTATATGATTTTCAATTATTAGGACCTGATATTAATACGTGAAGAACAGACTTTGTACCCCTCTTTGAACATTTTGCGCGCACCGAGTACTGTGACATTTGGTATAATTTAGTTTCAAATGCAGAAAGAGTGCAGAAATATAAAATATGTGTGTTACAGAATAAAATACTCGTCTCTTATGTTTGTACCAAGAGTTAAGTAAATATTAATCTATGAGTACATCGTCTCTCTGATACATAATATGAGTACATTCTACACTTTTAAATAATTGTATTATAAAAATAGATCGAAAAATTAATGTATAATGACGTACTTGTACACTTCACAGTGCACGTAATAGCACAAAATTCAAAACAATTATACGTAGTAATTATAGAGATACACTATAAGATTAGATACTGGTGAAGGTGAGCGTTGATGCGCATCTCAAAGGGGGCCTCCTTAAACCTACACCTGGGTCGCAAGTCCTGGGAACTGCTCTGAGTTTCTCCCTCTGCCACACGATGGACCCGGCACCCGCACGGTGAATCCACGGAAGGCTAAGAAGTTCGTCTCTCTCTTTGATAAGAGAACCTCAG